>CAOKZL010002310.1:0-333106 GCA_948472985.1 Iguana delicatissima | reverse complement strand
AGACCTCCGTCAGATATCGCGCTACACTGCGCTAAAACATTTTATTACCCCCGTGTGGAAAGGGCCCAAGATGTCCTCAGTGAGGCAAAATAAGTTTGGTGTTGCCTTCCAGCATGTTCATTGCCTGATTCATTTCCAAATGGATCATAGTTTTTTCTTCATCATCATTCCTCTCTTGAAAAATATTACTGTAAAAGGAATATTATTTTACTATTTTTATTTTATTATTCTTAACAAGAAGGCACTTAGCTAGAAAAGGTCTTCACAGGGTGTAGTGGGTTGATTATAATCTCTTTTTTGAATAACTTTATCCTTAGTGCTGTGGGAATTGGATGTTTTGAAAATCTTCTGGATGGCTCTTCAATATTTGGAGTCCTATGCAAATTGAGACCTTAGTGTTGCTTTGTATGTGTAGTAAAGGAGTTGAAGTGGATGAGTAGCCCACAGTACATCTGATCTCCCAAAGCTTGAATTGAAATATTTTAGAGACTAATTAGCTACTGGCTTTGCTTGGAATTAAGCTTTGGCTAAGATTCCACCCTCATTCTTTCTCTTTCTTGGGTACATCTTTTATTTCCTGTAGTGAAGAAACAGTTGTACAGCTCTTCAGCAGAAATTTTTAAACTTTTAATGGGGCCTATTAATCCGGTTCCAGGAAAAGCTTATATCCAGAGCAGACCACAGAATTTTTTGACGATGGTGTTTGGCTGGTTGCCCTAAGAAACGATTTATTCCTGTCCTCAGCCCTGGAACCAGTTCTTTTTCTCACATAAAGAATCTTAAGAGAAGAAATCCAGGCCTACATGGGAGGATTCTTGAAGTAGAGAATGTTAAAAATAAAAGCAATTAATTGTTTCTCTTGCCACACTTCCCAATGTACTTAAACATTCATAGTCTGTGTTTTGCAATGGAATCTGTGTGTCACATATGTTTTCTGTTCCTGTCATACCAGAGATCTCTGGAGACAGGCTCATAGCTGGAAGCTGAATCACCGGTTGTGACTCATCATTTATGGACTCCCTGCGTTTGATGAATAAGCTTTGAGACCCCTGAAAAAGCAGGATTCATTGTCCTGTGTTGTGTGGTATGCATGCAATAGAACATTGACATGGTTCAGACATCATGATTTGAATGCCAAAGCCATGCCTTGGTGCTTGCTTGTTCCCTTCTCATTCTCCCCCATTTTTTGTACACTTCGGTTTTTCTCCTTCACGTCCTGATTTGTGCCATCATCTCAGTATGCCAGGAGAATAGGAGCTCTGGGATTCCTGTAAGCTATGAGTGGGATGCTAAGGGGCTACATTAGCCACCCCCCAGGAAATATTGGAGGTTACATCTGCTGCTGCATCTCCTGAGAAAATAATTAAATAAATGTCCCCAAATTCAGACAGGAAGGTGTGGGGGACATTCTCACTTTTTAAAAAAATCTTCATTTCAGGCATAGGAAGGAATGCCTAGAGGTCACTTTTATTCATTTCTCTCTCTCAGTCTCTCTTTTTCTTTTCTTTTTTTTTTGAATTTAAAAATATTTCAGAGGATGCTCTTGGGGCCACAAAAAAGTCCCGAGCGGCCATGTAGGGCCCATGAGCTGCATATTTTGTCTTCCAACCAAGACATGGAAATCCTATTCATATCATACTTTCTTATTCTACCTTAAATGGTTTGGGTCCAGGTTACCTACAGGATTGCCTTCTTCCATATAATCTGCCCTGTACAGTCAGGTCTTCTGAGGGACATTTACATCAGTCAGCCAGAGTGGCAACTGTTAACCAGAGGACTTTTTTTATCAGCTACTCCCAAATTGTAGAATGACCTGCCAGCAGAGATCCAACAACTGGATATGTTGTTTGTGTTTAAAGCAGCATTAAAGACCAATCTGTTCTGGTAGGCCTAACCAGATGGCTTTTAAATTACAAATTTTTAAATTAGGAATGGATTGTTTTTATTATGTATGCTTCTTAAACTACTGTTATGCCCTTTTAATTGATTATGGTTTTAAATTGATGCTTGTGTTTTGAATTGTGTTATGTGTGTATTTGCTGTATTCTAATCTGTTGTTATGTGCCTCAATCCATAGGGAGAGGCTGGTAAGGAATAATAATAATAATAATAATAATAATAATAATAATAATAATAATAATAATAATATTTTTGTTTGTTTATAATTACTGCTACTTGGAGAGCAAAATATTGTCTGTAATAGTTATGGCTTTGCTGGCCACTATCTTTTAGTCTCACCTACCTCACACTTTTATAGTGAGGATAAAAATAAGAAGGGAAACCATGTCTTGAGGCCCATGGGAGTAATCAAATTAAGTCAAATAAATAATATTAGGAGGAGGAGAGAAAAGAAGAAAGGTTATTGAGGAATGAGATAACTAGGCTACAAAAATGATTGATGAAAGAAAGCCATATTTTTTGCCCAAAATCTAAAGTATTTTAAGACACTTTTTCCTTGCTTTGAAGACTAATGTTAAGGTTGAGAGATTTGTAAACTTCTGAAAATAATAAGCGTAATGGAAGGGAGTCAAGAGTTCTTGAGTATTAAGCCCCCCTCAAGCAATTGTCCATTTAGCAGTGAAGGAAGGGCTGAATGGGGCTTTGGAAGAGACCAGGGGAGAAGTTTGCTTTGAGTTGTGCATCCTTGAAATCTACCACTTGGTTCCTTTTTCACAGTGAAGGTGGGCTCAGCCCACAGCCATGTGGACCGAAAAGATTTTGGGGATGGTGGAATAGGCCTCTGAAGTTATACCCCTTCACAGTTTGGTTTCTTCTCTCCTTGAGTGAAGCAAAGCCAAAAAACTCCTTGTTGCTGGAAAGTTCTTTCCAGGGAGGAAGAATTTGGCTTTTAGAGCTGTGTACCCTCTGGTGCCAGTGTAGTACAATGATTAGAATGCCAGGATAGAACTCGGGAGACCCAGGTTCACAGTTCTAGTCTGCAGTGAAGCTCACTAGTTAACTACAAACCATTTATGGTTTCTCACTATAATCTACCTCGCTGTGATGATAACAAAAGTTGGATTGGGGAGAACTATATGTGCCACCATGAGCTTATTGTGAAAATATAGTATAAGTATTGTAATAAATATTCCTATCTCCTTTAAATCTTTTTTGTAAGTAAAACTTTGGATCTCTATTATGAGAGGATTTGATTCGGTGCCTCAGTTCTCCCATCTTTTGCTCCCCATACTCAGTTTGTTCTCTTGCATATCCACTATATATGCAAGCTGAAAAACAGTAGAATTTAACTATTGTGACTCAGTTGTCTTTGTGGGAAATTGTCACTGAAATGACTGAATTGCGCCTTAGTGCACAGATGTTCATAGAGGTGGGTTGGCTGACTGTAACTGCGCTTTGCTACAGAATTGTTCCTTTGTGTCTTCTGGAGCTCTTAGCAAGCTAATTTTTCTTGCAGGGAACCCACCTTTCCCTCCTTCCCCCATGCATACACACATGAATACGCACAAACTTGAGTAGCTAAAGAGTGAGACAGGAAGGCTGTGGAGATAAGGGAATGTAACAAGAGTTACTATCAAGTTGTGGGAGCAATACAGGTTGTGCTAGTCCATGTTTTCTGAAGTGTAAAAGCTGCCAACTTTTAAAGTTCAAGGAAAGTCCAGCTCTCCCTGATAGTGCTAACTTCCTCTTTAAATCTTTGTTCTTAAGTTGGCTTTGCAAACTTGAGGTCATGACTATAGTGCAATGTAAAGCTTGGGACTGTATCAAGTGCTGTTTTGCAATGCATCATATATAAAACATAACAGCTAAATATACTGGATTTTGTCACAGGTAGGTTATAGTTAGAATATTGTATTGTGTTACAGTGACAATGTTTAAAGAAAGAAGCACATTGGATTTCACAATCTAGGAAGCTTCCTAATACTAAGTCAGACTAACACATCTAATACAGCTTCGCCATCCTTTGTCCTTGGAGAACGTAACTCCATTTGCTAGTTCCAACTAGCGGAGATCCATCAAAATGACAGGATTTACATAACTATTGGTTTACCATTCAGCAATTGATTCCATGAGGCTACACTAGTTGAAACCAACAGTTTAGTCCAGGTGCTTGGGCCTACAACTCACATCAACCTTAACCGTTGACCATGGTGGTTGGGCCTGGTAGGAGTTGTAGACTGCTACATCTGGAGGGAGTGCGGAAAATGTTAAATATAGGAAGGATTTGGAACAGTGGGCAAAAGTGCACTGACATTTCTCTAGCACAAGCCCTGTTAAAATGGTTGGAACATGCTCAAGAGTACATTTCTGCTCTTGACAAAATTCACTGGCTTCTGTGGGGATCATGGCAAAATCCTAGTCACCTAGTGGAATGGCTGAAATGCACTTCACTTACAATCAAGCGGAATTTAGCTGGGATGTCAGAAAGCACTTTTTAATGATAAGAACAGCTGTAGGATGATCCACTAGAGTAGTGGGATGTGTGTTTTTTTGATGGGGGTTAATGGAAAGAAATAAAAACAAATATCAGACATAGTTTAAAGTTAAGATACCATGCAATGGCAAGCAGAAGACTTCTGAGTTTTTTTTCCTTCCTAAACTTCAGTTCATATGAGTGAATCCCTCTGTATTTTTCCACTGAACCTTTTATTAGTCACAAGGTCTTTTTCTTAAACCTCCTTTGCTTCTGCATTCCCATCTTGCTAATCTGTCTTGTGATGTCTAGCATCAATTTCTTCAAAGGAAAGGAGGCATCTATCTTCTGCTGTGCCCTTCAGTTTAACTTTACCTTAATTTGTTGGGACAAGCTTCACATCCTTAAAGAGGAATCTTAACCTGGGAAATGAATTTTCATGCTCCCGGTCTAATGACCACCTGTGACCCACGAACTTTGTGGTAAATACATATTGGTCAAACTGAAATTTTGTTGATTGTGCTTACCACATTTTTCAAAATAATCTCACGTTTAACTTACACACTTGACAATGATTGTAGTCTGGTTGTTGCTGTTGCTTGAATTCCTCAGCCTGATGTAAATAAGTTTGATAATTGTGATAATGTATTTAGGGATAGATGTGTTGGCCATACATAAAAGTACAACAAAATCCAAAATATACAAAAGAATGGTACTTGTATTGACCAGCCAAAATACAGAAAATGAATCATGCAGGCTTTTCAAGCTTCACTGGCTTCTTCATCGGCAAAGAAGGTAAGAATCAGATAGGAGAAAAAAGGTGAAGATGATAGAGTCACAGCCCTATACTTTACGCAGACTCTAATATCTTCTCCTTTTTTCTCCTGTATGACTGTTTAGAGCAGATCATTAAACAATCAGTTTGCAATTACTTAGAAAGCAATGCTGTAATCACTAAAAGTCAACGTAGATTTCTCAGAAATAAGTTGTGCCAGACTAATCTTATCTCTTTTTACAATAGAGTTATAAGTTGATAGATGAAGGGAATGCTGTGGACATAGCATATCTTGCTTTCAGTAAGGCCTTTGACAAAGTTCCCCGTGACATTCTTGCAAAGAAATTAGTAAAATGTGGGCTGGACAGGGCTACTGTTAGATGGATTTGTAATTGGTTGACTGGCTGAACCCCAAGGGTGTTCACCAATGGCTGTTTTTCATCCCGGAGAGAAGTGACTAGTGAGGTGCCACAGGGTTCTGTCCTGGGCCCAGTTTTATTCAACATCTTCGTCAGTGACTTGGATGAAAGATTAGAGGATATGCTGATCAAATTTGCAGATGACATCAAATTGGGAGGGGTTGTTAATATGCCAGAGGACAGGATCAAAATTCAAAATGACTTTGACAGATTGGAGAGCTGGGCCAAAGCTAACAAAATGAATTTCAACAGAGAGAAATGTAAGGTCCTGCACTTAGGCAGAAAAAAATGGAATGCACCAATATAGAATGGGGGATACATGGCTGGATAACAGTATATATGAAAGGGATCTAGGAGTTTTGGTAGATCACAAGCTGAAAATGAGTCAGCAGTGTGATGTGGCAGCCAAGAAAGCCAACACGATTCTTGGTTGCATCAATAGGAGTATGGTGTCTAGGTTGAGGAAGGTAATGGTACCACTCTATTCTGCATTGGTTAGGCCTCATTTGGAATCCTGTGTCCAGTTTTGGGCACCTCAGTTCAAGAAGGATATTGACAAACTGGAGTGTGTCCAGAGGAGGGCGACCAAATGGTGAAGGGTCTGGAAGCCATGCCCTAGAAGGAGCGGTTTAGGGAGCTGGGTATGTTTAGTCTGCAGAAGAGAAGGTTAAGAGGGGACATCATAGCCATGTTTAAATAATAGAAAGGATGTCACATTGAAGAGGGAAGGGGCTTTTCCCCCACTATTCCAGAGACCAGGACAAGGAGCAATGGATTCAAGCAGCAGGAAAAGAGATTCCACCAGAACCTCAGGAAGAACTTCTTGATGGTCAGAGCTGTCCAGCAGTGGAATATGCTGCCTGGGAATGTGGTGGAGTCTCCTTCATTGGAGGTTTTTAAGCAGAGGCTGGATGGCTATCTGTTGAGAATGCTTTGATGGGTGTTCCTGCATAGCACAGGGTTGGACTGGATGGCCCCTGGAGTCTCTTCCAACTCTATGATTCTATGATTTTTAATATCTTTGCCTGATGAAAAAGCCAGTGAAGCTTTGAAAGCTTGCATGATATACTTTTTGCATTTTGGTTGCCACCCCCCTCAAAAAAAGGTATTGCTCTTTTGTAGATTTTGGATTTTGTTGTATTTTGATAAATTTGGAAAGTTTGTGGTCTTTCTTTAAAGTTGAGCCCCAGTGATTTAGTTGGATTTACTCCCATGTAAAACATGTGCAGGATTGCAGTCTTGGTTTCTGAGCTATAGAGTAGTGCTTAGAAGACTGAGTTATAAATTAAACAACCTAAAAACTGAAGCACATCCAATGCAATTCACAGATGAAACTATACAGCCTGTATATGTTGTTTTGTGTGTCTTCAAGTCAGTTCCAACTTATGGCGAGCCTAAGGCAAACCTGTCATGGGGTTTTCTCAGCAAGATTTGTTCAGAAGGGGTTTGCCTTTGCCTTCCTTTGAGACTGCTGAGAGATTATGACTTGTCCAGGCTCACCTGGTGGGTTTCCTTGGCTTAGCAGGTGCTTGGACCCTGGTCTCCAAAGTCATAGTCTAGTGTTCACATTACTACACCACATTGGACCTCTACTGTGGATTCACCTGCTTAGAATGAAACTTTAGAAATTTCTGAATTGGCAATGTGTAAATGTAATAATGATTTTAAGCAATGTGATATATGATTATGTGTTTACATTTTACAATTTTAGATAGTCCTCTGAAGAAGACTTTAAGAGTACACATAATGGCATATGTGGCTTAAGATCATGTTTAGCTTTTCTATCAATAAACAAACATCTTTTGAGCACCCTGTGACCTGTGTCTTAGACAAGTGACATAGCATCAGTCCCTCTCCCTTTTAGTATATAAGATAATAATAGTGATTTTTCTTCCTTAGTTGTTGGAAAGATTACAACTGAATAGTGCATGTGAAATGATTTAAAAACGTGAAAACATGAAACAAATGTCACAACTTTATTAAAATTAGATCTAAACCTAAATAGGAGTGGAGTAAGCTAGTTCTGCTACCCAGACAACTGTTCCACTACTTCTATAGCTGGACCAGAGTCAAAAGCCTACTGGGTGAAAGGTACTACTGCTATGCCTTAGGAACTGTGCTGTGCAAAAGGAGCAAGAAAGGTTTAATGTGGTTTTGGAATATTTCTTAGCAAGCTGTGTTAGGGTATAAGATTGCAACTTGTGCAGGTTCGCTAGGCAAACACAGCTGTTTGATTTGGTGCAGGTTGATTTCTTGTGATTTGATCCATAAGGTCTTTGTCTCTCGATAAAGCAAATAGATAGCATTTTTTGGTTAGCAACAAAGTCAAACATGGTTTTTCTATCTGCCATGTACATTCTTAGGGCAAGAAGCTGTTACCATTTGCAAAAGAAGTTGCAGTTTCTGAAAATGCAAGGATTTTCATCCAAGCCAGAATTCACAGAATAACGTTAGACATACAGTACTTAAGATGGGATTTTCCCTTGTCCTCTTTTTCTTTCAACAGAGATCTCTATACACATTTTATTTTAATTTATTATTAAATCTATAGCTTACCTTTCCTCCCAGAGAGTTGATTAGGCTGAGAAATACTGATGGGCTAATTCTTAGTGCAGATGTAAACTTGCATCTCCCTAGCCCAGCACTCTCTGCCCTTTTGATTTCATTAGCCAACCATATGGCAGATTTATTTATCAAATGAGAGTGTGGCCACAAAATTGAGTCATGAGTGCAGCAGTCATTGCTAAGCTCTGATTACCAAACCAGAAATCCAGCAGCAATTTGCCAAAAATGTTATCAGCAGAGTGACTTCTGATTCTCATCGTTATTTCTTATTGTTTCTTGGCAATTTTTTTTAAAAAAATTATAAACTACTTTTTAACCTTTTTCATTTTTATAAGCAGCTTGCTCTATAGTATGAAGTGGAGCAAGGTGGGTCATATGTGATTGGAACCCAGTAACTGCAGGTAGTATGGAACTGTTTCCTTATTTGAAACACTTATATCTTGCCCTTTCGTAAAATATTTTCAAGGTAGCTGATGCTGTAAAGATGAAAATAATAAGAATCCATTAACAATTAAAAGAGCATAGCATTTTCTCTTCATTAACAGCTAAAAACTGCACTAAAAATTACTGAAAAGCTAGGAAAACAGAAATATTTTGCCATGACTGTTAATAGAGGACAGATTTGATGCCTGGTGAACTGATAAGGATGGCAGCTTTAGGGCCAAAGTGCCACCATTCCCTCTCTCTGATAGCAGACTGTTGGGAAACAGTGCTCGAAAGAAAATAATGCATTATTTTAATTTCCAACACAGTCATGGCTGGATAGAATGGCAAGATAACAACAGACAATCATGTGCTGACAATTTGGCTGACAATTGCCTTTTTTCCTTGTTCACAATATGATTTGTACCGTTCTATTTTTCTTTGTGTTTATTTACAAAGATAATATGCTGTCTGCTTTGAAGCTGTCCAAGGGCAAAACTCTGTATGCAGATACCTAAAAATGAGGATTGCTGGTCTTGGAAAGTATAGTGGACAATCCCTTCCTTGGTTGGAGATTTTTAAACTTTCCTTTCTGATAGGAATTTTCTTGTACTGGAATGCAAGCTGCTCCTGAATTTTTTTTATGGGGGGGCAGGAGAAACTGCTTTTCAAAACTGAGTGTAAAAGTTCTATAGAATGTGTATTGAACAACAGCATGAAAAGGTCAGTTTCAGCTTTGGTCATGTTAAAAGAAGCCTGTGGGGCTATTGGCCAAATGTGACCAAAAGATCTACTTTGTGCCACTAGTTGTACATCCAAAAAATCACCTTTTGATATGGATCACAGACTCTTTTTCTTCCCCATCTCTGCCATTGTGGAATAGTTTCAGCCTTGTGAAGAGCCATGTTTCAGTTTGCAAAGTGTGATCTGCTGTAGTGAAATTGCTGGGTCCTTTCTCTCAGTGTTTCTCTCCAGTTAAAGGAAGTTTGGTGGTAATCTGGGAAGACTTTTGCTTGAGCCTTTGCCAGTCAGAATAGGCAGCACTGATCTAGATGAACCAGAGTTCTGACTATACATGAGACAGCTTTGATCAGACCTCACCTGGAATACTGTGATCAGTTCTAGGTACCACAATTCAGGAAGAGTATTGAAAAGCTAGAATGTGCCCAGAGGAGGGTGACTAAAATGGTGAAATGTCTGGAAACCAAGCCCTTTGAGGAACAGCTAAGGGAGCCAGGTATGTTTTAGCTTGGAGAAATAAAGACTGTGATGTGATAGGATAGCCGTCATTAACAACCTGAAAGGATGTGATGTAGCGGATGGAACAAGCTTGTTTTCTGATGCTTCAGAGACTAGGACATGAATCACAAGAAACAGACCCAAAAATCAGTCAGCAGAAATTCTACTTGCCTTGCAGCAACAGTTTATACATTGAGAGATGCAATGTACAAGAGTGGTAGAGGGAAAACTCTGGTTTCAAGCTACAAGAGATTCCACTTGAATATTACAAAGAGTTTCCTGAGAGTAAGAGTATGTCAGTGGTGGAATAGACTGCTTTGAAGCATCGTGGACTCTCTTCCTTTGGAGGTTGTTAAGCAGGGCTTATACAGTCGGCCCTTCTTATCTACAGATTCTGTATCCATGGATTTAACCAACCACAGCTTGAAAATATTTTTTAAAAATCCAAAAAACAAACCTTGATTTTGCCATTTTATATAAGGGATACCATTTTATTACACTATCATACATAATGGGACTTGCACATCCACAAATGTTGGTATCCATGGGTTGTCTTGGAACCAAACTCTAGCAGATACCAAAGGTCCACTGTACAGCCATCTTTCAAGAGTACTTTAGTTGTATATTGCTGCATGGCAGGGTGCTGGACTAGAGAGCCTCTGTAACCCCTTCCAGTTTTAAGATTTTATGACACAAATACTGATTTTTCTACCTTTCAGATAAATACCATAATTGAACAAGAGTGACTGTGGTTTTCAGCCTTGATCGCTAGGTGTGCCTTCTGCATGAAGGACCTATTTCTTAGGAGGTTTTTAGTTGTATATTCCCACATGGTAAGGAGTTGGATGAGATGGTCCTTCTGATACCTTTCACCTCTGTGATTCTGTGATTTTTGGGGTTCGTGTGTGGCATATGTATAGTATTTGGCCTCCTGATAAAACAAATGGAGAGACTGAAAAAGTTACATTTTCAACTACAAAATTTCTGTTGTGGTTACTGGGGAATTCTGAGAGTTGTAACCCAAAAGTAACCTGTATGAGACCTAGATAAGTGGTAGCAAAACCCCATCATCATTTTATTTTATTGTGAAGATGCCACAGTTATTCTCTTCTCAGTTACCCTGGCTGGGTGCTCAAGATAACCCATATTCTCCATGTGGCTACAGTCACCATGAAGGACATTTATGGAAAACACTGTTGTGGATAATACCGCGTACACAGTAGACTGAAAACTGGCGGGGGGATTCTTGAGGGAAGTTATTGAAGCTCTGGGCTTACTCATACCATAATTCTTCCTTTGCTGTGCATGGAGCGTTCTGATTGGGATCCCCATTTTCTCTGTTAGCTGTGAATGCTACAGTGCTACAGCACTGGTGACATGCCTGAGAAGTCCTTTTTGGTATCCAGTTTTTTGCATGTATCTTGGCAGTGTTGAAAGGCTGTTGGTGGATGAGGGGAAAATGCTGGTAAGAAGCATCTGCCAGCATGGAACTGGTGATGAGTACTTTCCAGCTGGCTTTCTCATTTAATGATGATGGCAGGATTCTTCATACTTCTGTTCCTCACTCAGCATACAAACTTTCTATGTTGGGGATGCCACAGTTTTCCACCTTACAAGTTTTGTACGCTGCATCCGTCAGTGTACAGACTGTTGCTGCAAGGCATGTAGAGTTGCTGCTGATTGACCATTGGGTCAGTCAAGAGTCATATCCAGGGACTATGCTTGTCAATATGTAGACATAAAATCAGGACATGTCAAAGCATAATTTCTTCCCTGCTTAGTGTCATTCTTTCCCAAGTACATTCCAGAGAGGACCAAAAATGATGCTGCCACTGGCAGAATCCTTTACAAGAAATAATTCTGAAATCTGTTAACTGCTAACAGACCTCTTGATTCCTTGAAGTACTTTGTTTAATGATTGAAGCAATATGACATCTCTTAGTGAAAGGTCAGCGGGTTTCAAATTCCTCCTGCAGACTTGCAGCACAGTTATCATAGCATGTCATAATCTTTAGCATTTAATTATGTTCTGGGGAAGATGTTGTGGCTGCAGCTGTTGTTCCAACGTGGAAGATGTTTGTAGCAGGCTTAAGGCAGCTGTTATGTTCTATGAAGAGGTTGTAGGAAGAGGAAGAGAGATATGGTCATGCACTCACAGAAGGATGGAAAGCTAAGAAAGCACCTCTTTGTGGCAAGCTCTGATTTTGGGGTGTCCACCAGTAACTGAATACCACCCTTCGGATTACAATTTTCTTCAGAATAAAAGCTGTCAAACATTCCTAACTTCCATAGATTTCTAAACTGAACTTATTTTCCTTTTGAGATCTACAACGGCACAGTTTGTAGAATGTATTTACTCCCCATGGATTCTTAGCTTTGTGCTTCTATAGGCAAATGTACTGCGTGATCCGAGAAATACCTTCATGGATTTTTTCTGTATTTTTCCCTCCAAAAAAAGCCACTACAAATATACACAAATTGCTGCCAATCATTTCATGGTTCAAGATCACATATAACCGTAGTACTGTGTTAATAAAAATAACATTATTTTAAATCTTTGTTTTAAAAATGTCAGAATTCAATATTACATATAGTTGCGCATTTAGAAAGCATTTAAAAATAGCACAATATTATATACAGTCACACGTCTTCTGTACAAAAGAAGTATATTAGAAGTTTTCTCTACATGAAAACAACGTAACTTGGAGAGTGGGGTGGTTATCAGAAGAAAGCAACTATCAAGCCAGGTTCCATTTGTTTTTTTGTTTGTATTTCACATTGTATTTATAGTCCATCTTTTTCCCAATAGTGGCAAGTTGAGTGGAAAGGAGGAAAAATATATTCAAGAAAAAATAATATTCGGATAATCCATCCTGGAATCCTGGGCATGTTTGCTAAGAAGTAATGAGAGTTAGTGTGGTTTAAATTTTGCACTACAATACTGAGAAACTAGGGTTTAAATCCTCACTTGGCCATGGAAGTCCACTCAATGACCTTGGGCAAGTCACACACTCTCAGCCTTAGAGGAAGGCAATGGCCACCTCCCCACCAAACAAATTGTGCCAAGAAAAACCCATGATGGGTTTGTCTTAGGGTCACCATAAGTTAGAAATGACTTGATGACAACAACAACAACGCCTACAAAGTTCAATAAGACTTATTTTCAAGTAGGTGTGCATGGGATTGCAGTCTCTGTATCTTATCTACACTTGTCTCTTCTAGGCAGACATTCTTCTTTTGGGCTGATAGCCTGTCAAACTCTTGGACCTATCACAGCTGTGTGAGAGATGGGAAACCTGTCTAATTAATCTTTTCCCTTCATTGCATCTTTATGCCCCAAAAACTGCAGCTGTAGAATTCCTGGCTCTGATCATCATATATTAATATGGCTGCTGTTTTTCTTTAGGAAATGTGGGTTTACATTGTTGGTTATAATTGCTGAAAGACAGTGAAAGGAGTTTGCATGGAAGCATTTAGAGAACTGTAAAGTGGAAGATTTCTGTCCCTGGCCCCTTAAAGTATTATACGTATCTGCTCTGTTTTGTGAATGTTTAGCAGATTTTGGGATCTGTGTGTCTTTTCTTTTGCAGCTTCAAGTGAAAACTGAAATTTTCAGGATGCCAACTTATGTACTCAGTTATGCTGCAACTCTGTATTAATAATACAGCCTCACATCTGAGCCCAGACAACCCTTTTATCAGTATTACACACCAAGGGACCACTTGTTGCTGTAGACTGGCAGAAATCATTCGCTCATCTGCAGTAGGACAGCCACATGCTAGAACAGATGTCAGGATCAGGGTACCAACTTAAACGCAAGAAACTGTGAGGTGGAAGTGACTATCTATGTATGCTATGACTTAGTGATACAGAGCAGTGCTTCTTTTACTATCAAATTTGTACTATAACTGTGCCTTTAGGCTATACCTGTTCCTTACTTTCCTGGAAACTTTCCCTGGACTGGCACTAGTCCACAGACTACCACTTGGAGTAGCCCTGGTACAGAATACAGCTGCTTGTTCAATCCAGTCATACAAGATTTTGTTTCTGATATCCTGAAAGCAATATTTTTATGTAGTTCCTTTGTGCCACACCCCCAAAAGACTTCTTTTTTAAAAAAAATGTTTTGAGTAGAGAACATGAATATGTTATTGCCACGCTGGCGACGCAAAATGAGAGAAACAAAATAAGATTACTTTTGAAGGGCAATCATGGTCGTGGAAGGATGCTAAATGTTTGCTATTGGATAGCTTGAGTTTTGTTAAGTGGAAAAGCTTGCGTTGTTTTGCATTTGTGTCAAAGTATTGCCTTATGTTGGACTTCGCTCTGGCAGAGAAACTAGTTATGTCCAAATAACCAAGACCAGGTGTATTGGACAAAACAGGTGCAGACTGAATTTGGTAGCAACAAACAAGACCACAGGGGCTAAACAGAACTAGGATTAATTATTTTAGGAACTATAGCTCCCAGAATTGGAATCAATGTGGCCAGTGATCATGTTGAATTGAGTATTCTGAGAGCTGTCGTCTCCAAACAAGGTTCAAAATTTCTAGTAAAGATAGGTGCATAGCCAAAGCCAGGCAAATGCCAAGAGCCAAGCAGGCAATAAAGGATTAGATCCAGAAGCGGTTGCATAGTCCAAATAGGGTGATTGTGGAATCCGCTGTTAGTGGCAGAGGACATAAGTACCTGGGGCATAACTGAGCCTTAGTTTGACACATATGTATGTGTTATTTTATACAAAGGTTCAAATCACAGTCTGGTAACTTAGACATATGCAGACATCACAGACATAAACAGGCCTTCATGTTCTGTTAACAAAACTTAGCTTGTTATATGTTGGTTAGTTTCAGGGAGTTTTCTCTTTAAGAGTGACTGCATTTGAGACAGCCGTTGTATTTGAGGGACTGAAATCCCACCTCACCTATTGATTTAGTTCCTTAGTCTGTTAAAAGAAAATGATAGTTCTAACTTACAGGATCATTGAGAAGACAGTTAAGGATGATGAAGTATTTGGCAAATTAAAACATGCTCCTTGAAGGATCATAAATATGTCCAAATGGATTGGTTTGCTTTTTAACTACTAGCCTACACTTCTTTTAGCAAATTTAGAGCCACTTAAATGGAGCTCCCAGGAGAAAGCTTTACATCTAGGCACTAATTTGTATTATTTATTGATTTAAAATAGTTTTGTACCACATTTCAAGGCAAAGTCCCCTGAAGGCAGTTAGTAGGTAAAAATGTGAAACAATAAAAATAAATTGCAATTAACTAAAACAGCAATTAAAAAACGGCAATAAAAAACAGCAGCTCTGCCAGCTCCCATTTGTAAAACAAAAATGGACACCCATTCACTTAAATACAGACTGGAAAATTCAGGTCTGTAAGGCTCATTCATTGAGCCCATATCCCTTCTACTTAACTATCTGCTTCCTGCTCATTCCCTGGTTGTTGTGAGTATTCTTCGCTTAACCAAAGTTGTGTGTCAGTTCAGGAAACCTGCAACAGCATAATTTCAGTGCATGCCTGGGCCCTCTGTGCATAATACGTATGTGTAACTCGGTATTCACAAGGTGGCTTTCATTGTTCTGTCTCTGCAGTGGCAATACTTTGCTGCAAGACCCTTCATGTGGAAGAAGCAGTCTGAATGGAGGCCTGCAACAGGCTGCTTTGTGCATGACACCTCACTGTGTTCAGTGGTCAGCTGACAGAGTAGTTGGACTTCCAAAGCTTCCTCGAGTAACCTAGGAGACCAGACTTCCTACTTGTATGGAATTACTTAATGACCATCCATGGTTTGCCAGCTGAGCTCAGATGGCACTAATTTTCCCCTGCTGAGCTGCATACGAAAAATGTTCTAGTGTTCATAAGTAATCTAGGTGGGATGATACTAATCTGTAACACTCTCCCAACTTTTTTTTGGTTGAGTTTAGTGACTGCTGTTGTTCAAAGCTTGTCTGTGAAACTGACGAGTCCTCAAATATTTGGATATTATTTAATGGGTTAGGTGGTGCCTGAAAGGCATCAGATCCCATCTGATCTTGGAAGCTAAGCAGGAACAGCCCTAGTTAGTACTTGAATGGGAGACCACTAATGAATTCCAGATGCTGAAGGTTATATTTCAGAGAAGGGAACTGACAAAAACCCCTCTGAAATTCACAGGGTCATCATCAATCAATAGGCAGCTTGAAGGCATATGCACACAACCAGTGCTTTTCTGCCACCTGATTTTTTTTTAATCCTGTCCTTTTTATGACTCAAACCAGATTGTCGTTCTTAATATATGTGTGTGTGTGTATATATAAACTTTCCAAACCTGTAATTTTTTCTCTTGTATGTATGTATATATGTATGTGTATGTGTGTATATATATATATATATATAAAATAAAATGTACAAATTTGGGAAATTCCATTACATCTCACATTTACACAGTGAATGATTTTTAATCATTTGATAAGCCTTGTACAAATTGCCTGTAACAAAAAGTTTTTATGTTCACCATCTTGCATGAACAGCCCTCCAATGTGGCATATATTTCTTGTTTCTCAAATGCCCATTTCTCTGGACTATAGTAAAACTGTAGTGTGACAAGCATAGCAACTCAAGAAGTAGCAGAAGGTACAGTGCCTTATAAGCACAAACCACATCTATTCCCATCTCTCATAATTTTATAAAGCTTTCCGGTCAATACGGCATTGTCCCTTCTTCTTTTAGGGGTGTGTTTTTGTTGTTGTGTGCCTTCAAGTCATTTTCAACTTACGGTGATCCTATCACAGGGTTTTCTGGGGCTGAATGTGGGGCTGGGTGACCCAGAGGCACTCAGTGGATTTCCGTGGCCAAGAGGAGAATCAAACCCTGGTCTCCAGGGTTGTAGTCCAATGCTGAAATCACTTTACCATGCTGGCTCTCTAATGTATTCTTACCAGTATACATTTTCAGTGAAGAGTTGCTGATTTCACACAGTAGGTGAAATCTAGTTTCATCCTTACAGTTGCAATTTGAACAGTTGCTTCAGTTGTTTATTACAGAGGAGGAAAAGGATGAAGTGCACTCAAGGAGTAATTGCTCTGGGTTGGCATGGAAGAAGGATCTAGTCTGAAAAAAAAAAGCTAGATTGTGGTGTGTTCTAAATGTTATTTTGGAATTAGCCCTTTGCCTTAACTACTTGAAGGCGGCAAAGACATTGAAACACCATACATACATACACAGATATACGCATGGTTCTTAAGACATGATTGAAGACCTCCTGATGTAACCTGCCTAGAAAGAGTACTGTTCAAAAATTACAAAACTAAAAATAAGGACCATTTATAGTTTACATTTTGTACTCATTAAAGAATATGTAATGCATGTGTATGAGTATGTAAAGAGTATATAGTGTGGCTTAATTTATGAAGGTTGTTCGCATATATAAATTATGGCTTTCATTTTAAAGTCCCTCTTTCTTTTAGATTAAACTTAATATTTTTGTTGCTGACTATCCTTTCACTTTCAATCAGATTTTAAAGACTTGGTTTGTTTATGTCCTCCCACTGAAAGTACAGGAGTAATATATAATCCTTCATGGAAATAAAAAGGGAGAGGTTTGATTTGTGTTCCATTCCAGCTAGATTCCTTCATAATTAACCTACTGTAGAAAGATAAGAACTAGTTCGCCATCTCAGGAATGTAGGTGGTGTGTGTGTGTGTGTGTGTGTGGTGGGTTGACAGGAGGAATGAGGCACCTAGAAAGGTATTGCACACTGTACCCTTGTGGATTGCTTCTGTATCACATTTTAGCATTCAAGAGGCATCTTACCTGCTTTACAAAAGTTAATTTACACAAGGATTTTAAGTTCTGGTTAGCAGAGAACAATGCTGAAATATTTTAACCTTTCTGAACTTCTGATTAGTGAATTAACTTACAGTCTCTTGATTTTTTTAGGGGGAGAAATTGTCTGCCTAAGAGAAATGCTACATTACCTGTATTCACATAACATTCTCAAAATATCAACTTTATTCAGAAACTGTATATTTCACTCTGTTAATAATTGAAGAGGTCAAGTAAAAGGAACAACAGTCAAGAAGTGCAAGGCAGATGCAGAGAAGTGAAAGGCCTCTGAGATGAGCTTGGAAGTTTCTACTGTAGTTCAAATTTGAGTCCAGCAGTTAATCTCTCAAGGTGAACTTGGGTAAGATAGGAACATGCAGAGTAAAAACATTTCTCCATAAATATGAGCATGAGAAGGGTTTAGATTTACTGGAAAGGCATATGAACGTGAAGGGAATGCAGGAATCATAAAATTACTACTGAACTTTTTGTTACTAATGGCAAAGGCTTTTAACTGATGTGTGTATGTATATGTCTCTTCAAGTCCCCTGTCTATGTTTTTAGCCAAGGAATACTCCAAGGTGGTTTTGCCAGTTCCTTCCTCTGAAATATAGCCTACAGCACACAGTATTTGTTGGACCTCTGCATTAGTTTTTTATTGTTTGAAGGGTAGCATCGGCCCTAAGATAGTTAGCAGCAGCAATAAATATAGACCTAGACTCCATTTTTGAAGTAAAATTAAATAAGGGCAGAATCTTGGTTTGGCCTGGGTGCAGAGAGATCTTTCAGAAGGGTGAAGCATAGTTACCCAGTTTACCTGTTATTTTGTTACATTTTCATCCCACCTTTCCTCCAGTGACTTCAAGGTGATGTTCATGGCTTTCCTCCTTCCCAGTTTAGTTTCACAACAAGCCTTTCATGTATGTCATGTAGAGGAAGAGAGTGACTGCCTCACGGTGATGTAGTGAGTTTCATGGCTTTTTTGTGTTCAGCGTACATCTCCCAAATCCCAGTCCAACATTCTAACCATTAAAACACTCTGGTTCTCTGTTATGTTACATGCCAGAAAATTACAGGAGTTACAGAGCTGGGTAACTATAAAAAATGATGTCCATGAATGAGTGATAAACCTTTCCAAATATCTGCAATTATTTGAAATGAGATCAGTTACCTCTGTCTTCTCCTCACTGGGCAGGTGAATATGTGGTGGTGGTATGGTTGGAGTTGTCATTCTCAAAGGATATGTTGTTGTGGAAAAATACAGGATCCAAATAGAAGGATAGACCTCTCAGGCTGCCATAGTTCCGTCTGTTGCTGAAGCGGACGCAATGACTATATAGATCACAAAGAAGCACGTGTACACATGTGATTACCCAATTATTCCAAGTAACAACTCTGTTACCACTGTAAATAAAAGAAATGCTGTTTATACCAGGGAGGGGCAGGCTCAGTGGGTGGGGGCCCTCTTCTTACTGTTGTTAGCTTGTGTCAGCGAAGACACAAAGACTGTATGGTGTGAGAGAGAGAAGTTGAAGGAAAAAGTGGCATTTCCTTTCAACAGCCTTTTCTTCTATATGTTTCTATAAAAATGTCTATAATGCCACATCCTGCAGGAGAAAGTTCAGTCATGCTGGTTTCAGAGCTGGAACCATAAGGGAGTTCATGGCAAGAAAATGATAGAATCACAAGATTGGAAGTGGACCCATGGGCCATCAAGTCCAGCTTGTTGCTCAATGCAGGAAATCCCGCTAGCCTATCCCCAGGAAGTAGGTGTCTAGCCTCTGTTTGAATACATCCAGAAAAGGAGACCCCAGCACCTTTCCAGGCAATTGGTTTCATTGTTGAACTGCTGTTACACTCAAGAAGGTCTTTCTAATGCTCAATCGAAATTTACTGTCCTGCAGCTTAAAACCATTAAACCTGGTTGTACCCTTTCAGGCAGCAGAGAACAGGCCTTCCCCCTCCTCTCTTTGACAGTTCCTAAGGTATTCAAGGATTGCAATCATGTCACTCCTCAGTCTCCTCTTTACCAAGCTGAACATGCCCAGCTCCTTCAAATTTTCTTCACGTTTTGCGCTCCATCCCTTGTATCAGACTTGTCGCCTTTCTCTGAACGTGCTCCAACTTGTCTCTATCCTTCTTGAAATGAGGTGCACTATTGCAGAGCAGCCTAGCCTCCTCTTGTGAGGGGGAGTAAGGTTGGCCAAAAACGAGGGTCTTCAGTCCTTTGCAACAAGGCCGTTCTTCACTCCCCCGTGAACTCCTTCACTGCCACCTGGTGGATGCCTTTATTTGCGAGGCCGTTTCCACCAACGCAGTACTAAACTTTATTTGATTTATTTATTTTGTAATATAATGTAAAATAAATAAATAAACAAACTTTTAATTCCACAGATGAATCCCCTTTTTGGTAGAGTTTTAAGGCCTTAGGCGTGGGGTGAGCAACTGGTAACTGCAAGCCAGAGCAATATTAACCTTTTAAAAGGTTTGCTATTCTAATATAGAAACAACAAACAGCACTTTTTTTGTGCTAGAGCTCACTGTCTGATCCTAAAATAAAAAAAAGATTGTTTCTGTTTACAATAAGTCCCAAAAGAGCAACAGAAAAGCAGAGAAAAAATAAACAGATTCCTCTAAGCCTATCTAATCATAGTTCCTAAGATATATAGTCTCTCACTTTTCCTGTTGCCTTCCTTTCGGGCAAGTAGGTCTTTGCAGAGGCCTAATGCCAAGTCTTTCTCCCCAAAATATTCTTCTATAGAACAAACATTGCACCCTGGCTGTTTCTCTGCTTCTGATGCCTTTTGTGGGTTCCTTCTCATTGTCCTACTTGTCCCTCTGCTCTGCCTTCTCTCTTCTTCAGTTCTTTTCCATTTCAACTGTACATTTAGTTCTCTTTCCACAGCTTGAGCTCAGCTCCCACTCACAGCTTTTTCCAGCTCTCACATTCTCCCAACCTCCCTTCTTCCTAGGCCTGACTCACTTGTATACACAATTCTGCTATTACTTTCCATTCTCCACAAGCCCCTTGTGTTTTAAAAGAAGTTAAACTTAGCTACTGCACATTAACCCCAATATAATGATGCAAAACAGTATAAAAGGACTATTAAACTTGTACACATCAGTAAAATAGCATAGAGTACCATTCCTTCACATGCCCACTGCTGAGTGCAATACCCCAGATGAGACCTGACCAGTACACAATATTTTGGGATTACTACTTCCCTCAGTTTGAAAACTGAGGTCTGTTAATGCAGACTAAGACGTTTGCTTCCTTTCCTGCAGCATCAGACTGCTGTGTAAAGTTATATTTTTGATCAACAACAATCTTGAGGTCCTTTTCACATGTATTACTGCCAACCCAAGTGTCCTCTGTCCTATATCTATGTATTTGGTTTCCTGGCCTGAATATAGAATTTTGCATTTGTCTCTGTTGATTTTTGTTCCATTGATTACTGCTGCCATTGCATTAGTGGCAGCACAGTAATTGTGATGGAGGTTTTTACTTCAGGAGTAAGGAGGACCTCCTTCTCTGCCCAGTGATCTCCTTCTTTTCACCCTACCAGGTCTGAGAGAGAGTAAATGTAAGGCCTTACATGAGAGGACATGAAGAAAGGCTGAAGGTTGATTTTTATAAATTCAGATTTCACTGTTTAGTCTTCCACAAAGGGGAATGTTCTTTCATTTTCTGGAGCAATGGTTGTCCGCTTGTGGTTTTCTGAATGGTTTGGGCCATTGGCTATGCTGGCTGAGGCTGCCGGGAGTTGGAATGCAAAACATCAGGAGGAATGAGGATTGAAGACAACTTTCTACAGAACTTCTTGCCTAAATAAATTTTCATACATTATTGCTGTTGTCCTCATTGCCATAATTATCACAAATGAAATATATTTATTTGACTAAATAAGTAAATATTGTTATTACATTTTAAGGTGTTCAGATTCTTAATAAGCACAATGATTCTTTAAGATAGGTTAACATTTTCAATTATCATTGTTGCCATACTGTAGATGTGAAGTTGAGTTCCAAATGAGATACTACTCAGGAGATATGTACAACAGTCCTCCACTGTGGTTTTAAGTTACCAGAGAGAGCAATAAGTAATCGAAGACTGTTTGGGAAGTTACTGCTTAACTTTTTCTCCAGCTGTTTTTCTGCATAGTATAGCTGTTTTTACCGCATCAATGGAAAAGTGGCATGGGAAGAAGAAAATTGGGTAGAAAACTGACCAGAGGAAGAATGATTAAATGGTTTTTCAGTTCCTGGGCAAAAGTCAGTACAATCTGATTTGGTATTTTGCATTTGGGACCAGGCAGGTTAATTAATTCTGCATGGACAATCACAGATTCCTCCTCCCCCAGCTGAGAAAATATTTGCCTGAATCTGTAGGGATATAGAGATCTGAATTTATTTGAATTAAAATATGAGCTAAATAAAGTTTTTGGGGTGAAGAAAACTTCTCCTCCCCCTCAAATTAGTGGTTGGACAGAAAAACTGCAATAGGCTAAATCTGGCATGTAATAGTCCATGATTCTTGCCAATTCTCTCTATTTTTAGAGTCGTTGCACAAAGTCTTTGTAACCCTGCGAATTTTCTCAGCATAAGCTCACTTGATAACAGGCATCCTGGCTTTTTTCCCCTTGAGCCTTCTGCAGGATGTGAAAGAATCAGAGTTCATTTCATGTAATATGATGCTCCCTCTCCATTCTTCCTTTGTTGCCATCGAATGTAGCAGAATGCCCATCAAGTTGTGGATGATGATGATGATGATGATGATGATGCCATCACTGTACATGGTGTTTTACAAGTAAAATAACAACAAAAAAAACCCCCGGCTTACAATCTAATTAAGATATGACACAATAGCATTTAGGAAAAGGGGATGACAGGGTAAATAATAAAAACCTTTCACATTTTTTTATCACCAGTGTAGATGGTGAGGGAATGACCCGTGTCAAGAAAAGAGGAGAAAGGAAAATTGGGATGCTGAAGAAGAGGACCTGCATGCAGTCCTTACTGAGTGAAGCCATAAACTCCCTTAATCCAGTATCACGTACTCAGACCCTCAGTAGTTTCTCTTAGGATCTCAGGCATACCTTCTTCACAGCAGCTGCCCTCTGATCCTTTTGGCTGGAGATGTCAGGGAATAAAAGTATTTTTGTGTGCTCCACAGCTGTGTTTCAGCCTTTTCTGTTGTTACAATCTCCAAATTGCATTGGAAGTTCCTTTAGTCCAAAGGGAGGGGGCTCACTCTCCAGTGGTGGCCTGAGGCATCCCCGGTGCTTAGACCCATGCCTATCAAATAAAACTAAAGTGTTTTATATTTCTCATTTTATTGCAAACTGTATTAATGCATATGAGAAGTAAAATATACACATTGCATTTTCAGCCCTTCAAGTATATTGAGAGCAGATTGCGTATTACATGCACAATCTGCAATCCACAATCTGTAGTCATTAAGAGCAGAGTGTTCAGCACTATGGAACCCACTGTATGGAAAACTTTTACCTCTGAAATTCAACAAAATATCTAGATGTAGATGCATACTGAAAGCTTGCTTACTTATGCAAGGCTTCCCTGTATAGTTTACCCCGACATCTTTTTCATGGAGACTATAAATGTAATATTGTATTTTAATTTTGTGTTTTCAAGATATTATGTGTTCTGTTATTGGAGACCTTTGCAAAAAGAGATCTAAAAGATCTTTTACAAATATTTTCAAATAAACATATGTCCTCCATAAGTCTGAGGGAAGGTGTTTATGTTCTCTTGTGGCCTTTGAGAGAACTATGTCTAAACTAGGCTACTCCTAGGCTTTGGAACACTGTCTCATGGGAAGCCCAGTTGACCTGCTCTCTTCCCTGATCTTTTTATTTATGCAAGTATTTGGCTTTAAACTTCGTTATGACAAAAAAGAGTCTAATGAGATGTCCTGTGGGTTTATCTTTTTACGATGTTTTAATTGGCTTGTTTGTTTAAGGGTTTTTAAATTTTTGTACTACACGTTGTTTTAGGTACATTATTTTTAACCTGTACTTTAAGCCACGTTGGAGGGGGATATAAATTAAATAAATAAAAATCAAACTAATTAAAATGCTGTCTTCCATAACAAACATGCTTTATCCATCTGTTTTTTTCTGCTCCAAGGTGTTGAAAACCTGGTACATGGATAGGTTCTTCTGTTCTTTTGCTAGTTACAGTCCCTTGTAACTGTTATAGCTGTATGTGTTAACATATGTTTGAAGAATTGGCTGACTGTAAAGCTTGAGTGGCGATAAGACTAATAAAATTTAAAATAAAATTTTTAGTAGTAGACATAGCAGTTATGTTTGGTGAATAACAGCAGCAATAAGTATTCAGTATATCTTCCAGGCTGTTCTTGAAATACTAATTAGAATCATCACTGAAACTTTTAAATATTATTAAGAAAACAGAAGTGCATCAAGGTTGCAACCTTTTTTAATCACACTTTATAACACTGTGATTATGTGAACTAAAGGATGATTGAAGTTGTTTTCAGGGATAACTAATCTGTATTAAATGTTCTTGAGAAAAATGTCTGTGTCTTTTGACACGGCCTTGCCATGCAATTGTCACCAAAGAAAGACCACCCTGTACAAAGTTTCCAGTATCACAGAGTGCCAAGTTGCATGAAATTTTCTCGTAGTGTGTAGACCAATGAGTTTTGTGGGAATCTGGAAAGGGTATAGTGAATTTCACCAAGCTAGAAGCCACGCACATTTCTGGCAGCAATATTAAGTTATTCCCCAAAGAATGAAGCCATTCCATGGAAGGATTTCTAAAGCAAGAGAACGCATAACTTAGTGGGCTGGTAGTTAGTGATGATTTTATTGGAAGAACACAGATGTCAACACATGTGAACCAAGTCCTAAGGAAAAGCATCTGACTATAGAATCTGGTCGTGGTTGTTCAGCTAAGATAAAGAGAGGCAAGAGTACTTAGTACTGTTGTCTTATTAATGGATTCAGGATAGTTTTGTGGTAGTCCTATGAACAAAAGTCAGAGAATGTGAGCGCAAAATCAAGACATTAAAGTTTCCTTAATCCCGAATGATGCAGTTGTTGTATGTTTAAATTATGGGGCGATTGGAGGGAGCATGTGAGATTTTAACCTCCCAAATTTGTAGAATTTTCTAGACTAGGGAATGCTGGGGACTAACTACCACTACGGCATCCTTGTGACTATCAACCTAACTACAAAAAAAATCTGTGAAATATAGTAATAATTGTGTAAAAATTCTGTAGTTTTCCCAAAAGAAGTGTTATGAATCAAAATCAGACCTTTGTAAAACATTTGATAGGGCTGATATTAACCAGTTTCATAACTTTGTGAAATAAAATAAAATATAAATTAGCTAATAAGTACATAAGTGTCAAAGAAGGTGTAGAAATAAGTGAATTACTAAGCTCATCAGCTCAGTGCAGGGAAATCATTAGAACCAGGTGGAAATTAGGTAGATCTTCAGGAATGGGTTTGTGAGCCCCTTCACATAAAAGGAAAGCCTGCATGGTGTAGTGGTTTGACTGTTGAACTTTGACTCTGGAGATCAGACTTTGAATCCGCATTCAGCTGTGGAAACCCACTGGGTGACTTTGGGCAAGTCAAACTCTCCTGGGCGCAGAAGAAGGCAAAGGCCAGAGCCCTCTGTATTAATTTTGCCAAGAAAAAAAACATTATAAGTTTGTCTTAAGGTCACCATAAACTGGAAACATTATTTGTGCCTTCAACAATACCCCATAAAAGAATCTGAACCATTATGGCAGAATCCTGATAAATAGGCCCAACCAAAGTAGACCCACTAAATGAACTATTGAATAATTGGTCAACCAATAACTAAATCTGTTTCAATGGTTCCGTTCTAGTCAGGGCTAACAACAGGATTTAGGCCGCAAGTTTGGTCTTCACTGTGCAGTGGTGGTGGTAACAGTAACAAAGCAACAATAATAATGTATTAAAAGCACCAGTAAGAAACAATAGTAATAAGCAGTAAACACAACAAACTTACCTAATACCTAATAATGTAATTATTCTAAACCAGTTTCAGAGCATGAACAGTTTCCTTGCACAATCACTGTCATTGCTTAAAATGTTATCCTTTTTGATTTCTAAAATGCAGAATGTTATCACTCCCTTCTAGGAAAGACATGACACAGACATATAACATCCATTGGTTGTCTAGCCATGACTAAGAACTTCAGCGTGTTCTGTGGGCTTGTGTGCTCCACCCAATTTTTATACAGATTCATCTTCTCTTTTTTTGGAGTGGAGGTGAGGGAGCTAACCTTGATTAACATTACATCTGCACTGCCCATTTGCTAAAGAAAAACTCTTTGAACAGACATAAGCATGGTTAGCTCTGCAGAAATTCATGCCTGAGACGAGAAGGGGAACAGAGTGCTTGAGATGGTGGAAACACTTAAGTGTAGTCAGGAACTTGAGCAGTCTTATATTTACAGTGGTTACAGCTGAGCTTCTTTGTGCATTTGTCCCAGGAGCAATAAGAATGTAAATTAAAAATAGAATATAAATACTGTTCCTGATTTGGGGTCAGGCTTTCCAGAACTATGTGGCATGTAGAGTTATTTTCTTTTAGCCAAGCAAGTCACGCACAACTTAGATCTCTGCCCTGAATGCTTGAAAACTCACCCTCTTGTAAGCACTAAATTTCCTGTGTGTGTTGATCTTTTTTCTTACAGATAAAATATTTTTTTTTCTGCCTCTAGATATCACTTTTTGACAGGATGATAAAATGAGGATTTTTGGAAAGAACCTGTGCCAGCTAGTGAAGGGAAATTCTGTTGCTGAGTTTATTTTTTTCCTAGTGCTGACATTTTTAAGCTGTACATTTATTTCAGTTTTGGCAAGGATGTGGTTGCATAAATCAGCATTTGAACTAATTGGGAGCAGCTCAAAGCTGAATGCTAAGGAGGTCTTATCAGAAGCTACTTGTTACTATCCTGTGGAAGTGGCTGTTTCCACTTCGTGTGACTGGCTTGTTATAGGATTAATTGCTCTGAAGAGTGGTTTGTTTCAAAAGTATAAATACCCAGATTTTCATTTGGAATACCAGAAAGGAATACAGCTGTTACATTCATATAAGAGACTCCAGCAAGCAGGTGAAATATTTTCTAGAAGTCCCCATGGCTCTAGAAAATTTTAAAATATTAGCTCTTTTTTTCCTTTTTCCTTTTTTTTTTTTTTTTGCATGGGCTTGCTTTCCTAGTATAGCCGTGCAAGGAAGTATTCTTTAATGCTTCAAGTGGAGTTGAAGTCTCATATGGTGGGATTCCTACTTGCCCCCTCATTTCAGATTCATGTTAGGAGATTTCTACACTAACATCTTTCTCTGGAATTCATATCTTTTCTTCACCTAGATTAATGGAACATTCATATAATATGGTTGTTAACTCACTGTGTTCCATTGTTACCTGAATAATCTTTCTATTTTTTTGCCCAGACCTGTTTTGTGGTATTTTTTGTTCATGTTAGACACAGAAACACCATGCTAGACTGTTAATGGTTTATTGACAGCCTCTCTAAATGCCTTTGTGCCACTTTTCCTTTGGGGAAGCTGCTGCTGCTGCTAATACTACTTCTTGTTCTTCTGTAAAAGAAAAAAAAATTTCTGAGCAGCTCGGATAGCTGTAATGCTTTAGCATTTAGGATCACACCCTTTTCCTTTCAGCTTCTCCCCTGATGGAGTAATGAGAAAGCTTCTTTTTTCTGTTTTAGTGTGTTCAGTTTTAGTATGTTGTTGGAATCTTAATCTGTAGTTTCTATTAACTGTACAGATTACTGTCCTCCACATCTGCAAGTTTAACATTCATGGATTTGATTATTTGTGCCCCTCCACCTTAAGTCCTTCTTTTCTGGGGGAACCTTCCCTCAGCAGCTCCAATCATGTAACGCAGCCCTTTAAGAAACCACATTAGGTCCTCCTCCTCCACCAACCACTGCCTGGTTAGCTAAGGACAGCTTGCACCCTGATTTCTCAGTGCTACAAACTCTCCTGATGCCTCCCCACACTCAAAGAAGGATATGGGCAAGAGAGAGGAAGTACAGGGCCACCTTGCTGACCCACCCCTTTTCCTTCTCCTTTCCCTGAGCCCCTAACCCTAGCAAATGTGGAGAGCCAACTGTAGTTAGTTTAGCAAGCTGTCTCATTTTCACCGGGATTTGGGGCTGGCTTATTTCCACTAATCATAGTTAAGGTTAACCAGAGTTTGTCTGGATTTGGACAGTGCAACAAAATGTAGCTAATCAAAACCGGTTTCCAGAGCTTCCAAACACTCTTTGAAATCTGTGCTGGAGAAGAAGACAGAACGTATGAGCCTATAGGGAGATTATGTTGATTCTTCCAGTGTTAAATTATTCTTTAGTGTTATGTTCAAACTAGCATTTTTTTTAATAAAGAGAAAAAAACTGAAAGGAAAGGAGAAATTGGTAATGAAAGACTCTCTTCCTCTTCCTTTGCAAGAAAAGAACCTGGCTCTGGGACAATTCAGATTGAATATTAGTTCTGTAGCTCATATCAACAGAAGAAACAAAGAGAAGTTGAACCTCTGAACAGTTGACTTTGAATTAGAAGAAGAACGGACCTTTGGTGAACCCCCATTACTTAAGAATAGACATAGAAGAATATTTGCTACAGGGTAAGGTATAGCTGAATAATAAAGCAGTATATCAAGTACTGTGTTGGAACCTTCCGACACTTAAAGAGGTGAAAAGTCAATCAAATCTATAAAAATTTCTGACACATGACAATAGAAGAGGGAAGAAGAGAAGAGATTGATCTGTATAATATACTTTTCATTCTTTATTTGTACTGGAACAAAACCACAACCAGAGTCTCGTCACTCTCTGTGTCGCTGGTACATTAATTCTTACAGGAGACCCTTTTCATTCACAGCTTGTATGTTGTTACTTTTACCTTTGGATACACTAATCTGTTTCTCTCTCTTACAGCTGTTCCATGTGGCCTATGTTTGGATCAAGTTTGCAAATTCTCCTCGTCCAGACTTGTGGGTACTTGAGCGATCAACAGATTTTGGACTTACATATGAGCCTTGGCAGTACTTTGCTTGTAAGTATGAGAGGAAAGTAGAAGGGATGCAACAATGGAGAGTTCACGTGCTAACCCCAGTACCCAAAATGTTTCTGGACTGAGCAGCATCTTTCTCAATGTTGGTAAATCTCTGCCATTTTCACTTTGGGCTCAGTTATTAGTCATGGTGGTTGGCCATTTTAAAAAAATCTAGTCTGGATAGGCCACTAGCATATGTCATTTAGGCTATTTCCACACTACAGTGTTATAGTGCTATCATCCCACTTTCAATATCCTATGGAATCCTGGGGTTTGCAGTTTAGGGATGGGCATTTAGAAATCTCAGCCAGAGAGCTCTTTGGCTCAGTAAACTACAAACCCCAGAATTCCACAGGACGTTGAAAGTGGGATAATAGCACTCTAACAGTGTAGTGCAGAAATGGCCCTAGTAGTGCGATGGATGTATTTTTAGCATTAACCTTCAGTTGCCTTGAACTGAAGCATAAATGAATTTTGGCAGAGGCCAATGTTCAAATCATCTTAGTAAGCCCTGGTGGCGCAGTGGTTAAATGCCAGTACTGCAACCACAAGGTTGTGAGTTCGATCCTGCCAGGCTCCAAGGTTGACTCAGCCTTCCATCCTTTCACAGGTCGGTAAAATGAGTACCCAGCTTGTTGGGGGCAATTAGCTAAAAATATACATTGTAGACCACTTAGATAACTCTAGTTGATAGGCAGTATAGAAATAAATGCTATTGATATTGCTATTACTGTGACATGACAGGTTGCAAGTCCCTCCATAACAGTCATACAGAAAGAACAGAGTCCTTCCACTTGATGGTATGGCTGTTTCCACCTTGCTGTAAATGGGGATGGGCAACTGTCAGAGGTGCAGGGACCAAACAGTGGCAAAATTGCCCTCATCTCCCGAGAGGGAACAAAGAGCCTTTTAAATTAAAAAGAAAGAGGGGTGTGGGAAAATGAGTTTGTTAGGGGCACTTGGAGGGTCCATTTGTGGCCTGTGGTCTCCACTTTGCCCAATCTAGTGTAAGTGGGTCTCAGCGTTTGATTAGCTTTCTGGGAGAGTGTGGACATTTTTCAGTGAAGAAACAGACTCCTGTGTGGGAACATTTCCCTGGATCTGGAAAGGCCAATTCCATTGGAAAATGATCAGGATTTGTTTGCTTTTCTAGTGAATTTATACCCCTCCTTTCTGCTGGGGTGGGATCCAAGATGGCCATGTTACTGTGAACTTCTTTCTAATGTCCATTGCATTATAATAAATCTATAGCTAGTATTAAGGAAGCATTTTACAGCTGGAGCATAAACAAAGTTCTACACATTTGACTGGCCTTGTTTGTGAGCCAACCGTGATTGACCTATCCTTGAATTGGGTGAGGAATAGGGTCTTTTCTCTGACATGGTATTAAACTTCAGAGGTGCTTGGAATACTTCCAAATCACTATGCAATGGGAAGGACAATCATCTGCCACTCCTTCTCCGTGCCATGCTCTCTAAGATGGAGGGAACTAGTCCCTGTAGATGAAATCTGCTTCAGAGCTTCTCAAAAACATAGTGTGAGTCTTCCCTTTTCCATGTTCCAAACATGTCATGCCTGCTGGAGGAAAAAGAACACTTCCTGTGGTGAGTATTCTGAATGTTTTTGTGGGCTTCCATGGATTTGGCAATCCCTGGCTGTCTCCCAGATAGCTTCTTATGAGTTCTGTGTTGTTGTAACAATCAAAAATCCGCATAATATCAGTTCTTGGCTTTCACACGTGAACAGAGGGCCTCAGAAGTCTTCTGCCTGAAGCTAAGATTAACTGGGTATATCAGACAGTAATCTTGGGGAGCATATTACTCTCCAGATGTTCAAACTCCCAACTGCCATTGTCCCTTATTATTAGTTAAGCTGTGTAGGTCTGATTAGTGTTAACATCTGGAAGACCACACATCCCTCAGCTCCAGACTGAATAATATAAATAGATTTGTTACATCGCCAACAAAAGGTAGTGTTTTAAAATTTAAATATCAGATTTTGAGTTTTTTGGCATCTAGATATGTGTTTCTAACTTTCTTCTTCCTTGGATTGAACAGTGATTTTCTCATTTGCACAGATTCAGTGGCCCACCAGTAGCTTCCTGCCATCATTTCCATTCTATACCAATTGTATGAACCCATTGTAGTGTCTTTTCTCATCTTTTCCATCTCCTGCTTCCACACCAACAGCACTGCTAGTTCAGAAATGCAACCATCTTTGACCTGTATGGCACTAAGCCCAGTTTTGTTGCTTTTTGGCAGAAACTTTTATCTAATTAGTTGGCAATCCCAAGACCAATTTGGCGGGAACATTGCTAGAACAACATTGCTAGAACATGGGAAGAGGAGGTAAATGTTCAGTGAAATCTCATTTCGTTATTGTTTGTGAAGCCCTCTTGTCTTTTGAAAGGATACAAGTTTCTACTTCCTAAATTCTAGACAAAGCTGATGAGACATTTCAGCCTGTCTGCTATTCATCTGGCATTTCCCTTGAAAAGGAAAATTAAGGAAATTGGACGGAAGAATTTATTTCTCAGTTTAAGCTGGCTTCTGGTTTCTGCAGAAAAATCTGATGCTTAGTTTATACAGAAGCACCAGCTTCTTCTGCCCATCTATCACGTAAAACACACAGAGAGTAGCCAAGTTACTCTCAACTCGGCTCTCTAGGGAGCCAAAGCAGTAATTGCGAGAAGATGTGAGTTAAGCTTTATGATGATCTTTTAAACAGAAAAACCTGGTTGAAAGAATTTCTGAAAAAGCTGTACTGTGAATTTTCCCCATGGGTGTGCTACCAGCCCTCATTTCTTTGACAACAAATATCTGTGAGCCCATTAATTTTCCTCTAAGGGAAGAAGCATAAGAAGCACCTTTTCCCTAACATTTTTGAAATAATAATATATGTTCTTAACAGATAGTTCACATATTTTTCCTGTTTTAAAACAATCTTGAGAGATAGCCTGGTAAGGACTTCCAGTAAGAGACATGATGGACCTTATGCTCACTTTCTCCTAACCTTTTGAGCAGGGAGGATTAGTAGTCTTCGTGCAGATTTAAAACTGTTATTTATGGCCTGGATTCTGGTTTTATTTATTTTTAGTGACTGTATCTTCATGCTATGCCATTAGGGTGATATCATCACAAGATAGGCATTGTGAGTTCTAGACACATTTATGGCTCAAGAACCCTCCTTTTCTGCTTTGTCCAGGTGCTACCCTTATTCAGAAATCTTCCTCATCATTTTTGGAAATTCTTTGTAACAAATACAGACTTACCATGCCAGTATGTGTACTATTGCTGTATATAATGTCTTTTTTCTGCATTACTTTTTAAAGCAAGCATGTTAACACTCAGCTGTATTAGAAGTTCCCACCATGGTTCTTCTACCATGTTTCATGACAGGCACTCTACACATATTCAAAGTTTTGGAATCTGACTCCCACAGTACTTATCAAAGAACCTGCAAGATCTAAGGGCAATGGGAAGTTGGTGGGTGGAAGAATTATGGCAGGCAGCAGTCTGCAGGAAGGGGTTTTAGTGGCAAGGCTTACTTGAAGTTTGGAGACATATTTTAGATCCCATGCTGAAGCATGAAATCAGGTTTACAGCGGGAATGGAAAAGATAATTTGCCAGAACTATAGGGATGTGTTCACATTTTAGCAGCTAATTTCAGTGAAATTGATGGTTTTGATTTAAAATTCAGCCAGAGTTGTCAGATATCTTGGTAATTTGGGGGGCACATTATGAGCATGGTTTCTAGACAGTTGCTGGGTGCAGAGTGTGGTCTTCCAAACCATTTGATATTGATACTTCAGTGTAACAACATATTTGTGCTCTTCATTATCTAGAGGCATGCACAATCTCTCCCAATACATCCACATTTCTCCCAAGATTCACCATTTTGTGTGCTGAAATGTGGCAATAGTATAAATCATGCATTTTAACACAGATTTGCCTATTTTCCTCTGGGTCCAAGCATTGTAAGTGTACGGTGTAGTTTTACCAAGGAAAGGTCCAGAGGTTGGAAAGAGGTGACGTATAGACATTGGGTCTAATAGATGGCGTATGTGCCAAGGCATACAGGCCACAATCTCTGCATTACAGATGTTCTACTCGTTTACTTTCTGGCATAAAATCTTTTCCTAACTTACTTAAAAACATGGAACTCTGATTCTTAGATTGTTGAGTTCCTTGTTGAAAAATCAGATTTTCTGCTTTATGTGAAAGCATGCACTGCTAATGCAGTATAATATAATATGTGCTGCATTCACACTGTATATTTCCTGCAGAGAGAAAACATCGAGACATCACACAATTTTCTGTTAGTACTTTCAAGTTTGCTTGTTGATGTTGTTGATGTTGATAATGATGTTGTTCCCCCTTCCTGCTTCTCCTTCATCTTTTGCCCCTCTGCATGTAGGGTGTGTGTTTTGACATCTATTAAGAACAGATGCTTTCTCATGTATTTAAAGTATTGGTATTTGTTTTCAAGTACAAAAGCGGTATGCATACATTTTGCCACTGAAAATTGCACCATTGCTCCCAGTTTGTGACAAAACTGTTAGGTTTAATTCTACATTTTTCGTTAGAGGGGTAATAATATGTCAACCACTGGAGTTATGATGCCTAGCAGATTAGTTCATGAGGCTACTGTGGTAATGTATTTATTCATATAAGCTGTGCATTATCCCAGCGAGTAAACTGGAGATCATGATGGCATTTGGTACTTTTAGCAGGTTTTCCTCCCGCCTTAATACACAATATTAAATTCTTAATACACAATTCAGCTAATTTGTTAAGATTCATAATGTATTCTTTTTTTTCTTTTTTTTTGCCCTATCAGTTTACGTATCACAACATGGTCTGATATAATAGAAATATTTCTGTGCTTATGGAGTTTCCTGTAGAGATGTGAAACCAACTGAGGGGGCGGGGAAACGTCAAAATTGGTAGTAATTCAGGACTCTTCTCAGACACTTCTGCTGTATCTTGAGAATCATTTAAGGAAAATAAAACATCTTTCTAAGAATACAGAAGATGTCACATTTTGTTAAATCTGAAGGACACAGGGGCTCTTTGTGGCAAGATTAGTGTGTGCCACAATATGAACTAGCTTCCACTATGCCATAAGCTGTGACATACCTACCTACTCACCCTCAGGAAGTATTTGGCAAATGTTTGTTTGACATATTCAACATCTTTTTAACCTATGATGCATTCTGCCAAAATTTAACTTTGGAGGATTTATTCTGTGGGGTGGGGGAGATGTTACTTGCCTATAGAAAGTCAGTAAAATGACAAACTGGGTTCTGTTAACTCTCACTCAGAGGAAACCAGAACAAAATAGGTTATCATCCTTCTCTGTGATATGAGTGTGACAAATGCCTTTTTTAGATTCAGGAACTCCCAAGAAGTTAAAAAGGAAGCAGCGAGTTGAACCCACATGAAGGCTTCCGTCAGCACTTCTAGTGGGCTCTGAAACTCTACTTTTGTACAAATAATAACAGATCAAAATGACCACTGTGTTGTTGCATTGAATGTTAGTCCAGAAATTTGTGTTGCTGCCTTTAACAATTAAGTGTGTTGTATATCATCTAATAGCTCTGAAAGCTGAAATCCATCCCTTCATTTGGACCACAGTGATCTATTTCTTGTGACTCTGGAGGGAATAGAACCAATTAAAACATCAATTTTAAAAAACTTATGATTTTATTTATTTATACACACAAACACACACACACACACACATACACATGCATTAAAATTACAGTGAGTAGTCCATTTTTTTAAAAAAATTGATGTTGCTTTTTAATCGAAGAAGAATTTAATACAAAGAAACATCTAGAATTCTGTCCCTTATCTGTCTAAACTGAATTGTGATCTGTGTTCAACCATGGAAACCCACTGGGTGACTTTGGGCAGGTCACACTCTCTTGGCCTCTGAAGGCAAGGGCAAACCCGCTCTGAACAAATTTTACCAAGAAAACCCTATGATAGGATTATCTTAAGGTCACCATAAATCAAAAACAACTGGAAGGCACTTAACAAGAACAACAAACGCCTCTCGGGACAGAGATTTGGATTTGGCTAAAGTTCTGTCCCAGGATTTTTTCTAAAGGAATGTTGATGTGGAGAGAAATTTAGCAGGCAAATATCCTTGCCATCCTTCCTAATTCCTCAGATGATGAGTAAAGTAATTCCCACTTATGTTTTAGCTGTAGAAGCTTTTAACATGAAATATGGCCACCTTGAACATAGCATATGTAGCAATTTTGTGGACAGAGTGAGCCCTTGATGACAGATGACAGAAACAGTTATGTTCCCATTTAACATGGACTTTTATAATTTGAAAGACTAAAATATGCATCTTTCTACGTTTTGAAAATTAATTGGTACAGTATGTTTTAATTTGTCATTGGTTCAGCCATCAGCCTTTTGCTATTGCTGTTGTATGGACTGTTGCAAAATGCAGAACTGTGTCTTGTCAGAGAAGGGCAAACTATTCAAGTGTGTGAGCTGTAACAGGAAGTTTGAGGATTCCTGAAGAAATGATCACCCTTTTAGGGGCTATACTATACCACAGTGCCCTCTCTCTTACCTACTTTGTTAATGCTGGAATGTCAAACATGCATAAGTAAGAGACCTTTGGCCTAAAGCTCTGAGGCAAATCAGTGAGTTGCATACTTTGGGCCAAACCAGACATGATCTTGATTGCATGTAAGCAATTAACATACTTGTTTAAAAAATAGCTTTGGAGAAGGGTGAGATTTGGGCTGTGGTACACGAAGACTAGCGCTTCCCAATGCCAGGGTCTCAGTGGACTTTTGTGTCAATATGAGTTGTTCTCTTAGGGATAATCACAGCCCCAAATAGTGATTTTCATTATGTGTGTGTGGGAAGAAAGTTTAAAACTCCATAGTCATTCCCCTTATTGTACTCTTGCCTTTCTTACTTTAATGAATGCATTGGAGCACTAAGGGGAATAAGGAAGTGGTTTTCCAAATAATAATTTATCATTGGAGAAGGATAGTGATGATTGGATCCAACTTTTGGAGATGGAGGGAGGGTGCATTTCCAGGTGCACTGCACTCACATGACTGTTAATATTCCTTTAGCTGTACAGAGACTTAGTATAGTCTTTCTTGTGCGTGTGTGTGTGTGCACGCGCGTGCACGTGCATTCACCTTCAAGTCACCTGTTGACTTAAAGTGACCCCACGAGTTTCATAGGGTTTTCTTAGGCAAGGAATACTCAGAGGTGGTTTTGTCAGTTCCTTCCTCTGAAATATAGATTGGCAGGAGTCAATTCACTTTCTTCTACAGCTGCTTATGGACTCAGATCTGGAAGGAATGGATTTGAATACTAAGGTTCCACTACCAGATCTGTGTGAGGTCTTAATTCTTCAATTTGTAATACTGAGGAAGATAGAATAAGTCCAAATTCTTCTCTTAAGCGGTACAGCTGCATGCTATTCAGAGTTCCAGCTGATGGTTGTTTCACAGATAGCCACAAAATGTTGCATTAAAAAATCTCTCTGTTCACATAAGTCTCAAGTGCAACATCTTCATTTTTGTTGTTTGTGGAGCCTAATCATATTTCTGGCGTTCCTGCTAGAAAGCTGCTGTATTGTCATGGCTAAAGGCTGGATGTTCCTTTGACTCTTTCCTCTGCCATCAATTCTCTGTGTGGTCTTTGCAGGCCAGTCCCTCTTCATTTTAAGGAAGATAATATTGACATAATTTTACAGGTATTATAAGGATGTGAAGCATTTCCAATATTCAACAGTGTTCTATAAATGCAAAGTATTATTATATTTAGGGCAGGATCCATGTTTCCAGGATATGTAACTTTTTGTCTCTTCTGTGTTTAATAGCTTCCAAGAGAGATTGCATAGAAAAATTTGGCCCGAAGACTATAGAACGGATTACCAAAGATGATGATGCCATCTGCACCACTGAATACTCTCGCATTGTGCCCTTAGAGAATGGAGAGGTGAGCTCTTTGGTTTTGTTTGCGTTTTGACCTGGTAAGTCAACATTCTGTATTTAAAATGACGTATCTAGATGACACTGATTTTGTCAGATGTGATGTTGTTGGGTGAGAAATATAGGCTTGATCTTTTATGGATTTTGCCAGTATTGTTTCTGAGAGTGCAGTGTGCAATTCAATAGCTGTATGGAATTTGAGTCTTGATTCAGATCCTCTGGGGTTATATGGTAACCTTGGCCAAGCCATTCCCCATTTACAGAATGGGATATTATAAATGAGTGTGTTGTTGTGAAAATCACTGAGACAAAGACTAAAAAGCAGTTGACGACAGACAGTGAGGAGAGAAAGAAGACTGAAGTCTTGAACTAGATAATCAATACCGGAAGTGTGTAGAACATCTATGAACCATTGGTAGGACTGGCCAACCTTTTGTTTCTATGCCTTCTTTAAGCACCAGCCATGTCAGTTCAAAGTATGGCTTTTCTACAGTGGCAAGAGGTAGATAATACTTTAAACAGGTGAATGATAAGAATATTTAGATTCCAAATTCTGTACCATCCATTTCCATACAAGAGCAAAAAAGTAATGAATGCTAGACTGGTATGCCTTTCTCTTAGAAGATAAGCAAGTTCTTGCCCTTTTGAGTCCAGTGAACATTACCTTTTAAATATTTGTTAAGTTATCGAAAGCTGATAATAGGCTGTGGGATGTCGCGCCTGGGAAACACTGGTGCATCCTGTTGCTAAATTCTGTTATAATCTTGAATCATGCTAGCGGAACTGTTCCAGCTGTGCAGATACTGCGTTCCAGCAGATGAACTCTGCTGGGATTGTTAAAGGGTTGCAGTGCGGTGTAAAAGAGTTTATTCAACCATAGACATGTGCTTGTTCAGAAAGCAAATATTCTCCTTAGGGCAGGAAAGAAGAAACTTTATTAAAAGGACCAACATCTACAAACTGAAAGAAATACAGCATTTTTTGGTTGATTTAGCAAAATAAATCTCCCGTATTTACTGAGCTACTCTTGTTTTAATTGGGTTTGCAGTTTCCTATATCTTGCAATTGTTCTGTGAGAAATGCCATTAAATTAAGAAAGAAACAGTAAGATTTTAAGTAATTTTAACTCCAGTCACTTCAAAAATTTCTTGATTTGGCTGCTTATTGTGTATTATTTCATAGCCAGACAAGGATAGTTCCAAGACAAATTCTCTTTTCCATTTCGTTTATTTTAATTGGTGTTGGAGGAGGGAGGTCTCCAGGTGTTGTGTTATCTTCAGATGTCGTTCGTAGGCCAAGCTGAGAAGAGTAGCCATGATTTGTGCTTCCATATTTCAGGGCAATGAGTCTCTTCTCAATTGGTTCCTGCATGTCATCAGCAAGGACCTGTCCTCAGTCTTTTGTTGTAGTAGAGCTGACAAAAGCCGTAACGACAAGCATAAACCAGGATTTTCGCTCACGGAAAGTCCAGGGCTTTCTGCCCAAAATAGCGTCTGAACAACAGTGGTTGCTTTGTGCTTGCCACTTCCTTATCCTTAAAGAGTTATCCCGAGATTTTAAGGCAATGTATATTTTTGTAAATGGAAGAAGGCTAACAGGACAAAGCTCAGCATTGCACTTAAATTGTGCATAACTTGTATTAAATGTGTGATGCTGATAATGGAATTGAAGGTTAATTGGTTTTTTTTAATGATCCTTGAAATGTTGTACATTAGGTTGAATCCAGACTAAGTTAGTTGAACTCAGTTCCCTTTAAATTGAGACTTATCTCATTGATTTCAATGAGAACAAAGTCCAACCTGTGGTCAGTGTCGGGCGACTTCATTTTTTATGCCAGCTATTGTTGGACAATATATTTTCTTCTGTTTGTTTCTGTGTCACTTCTTCTTCTCCTTGGATGTAGAAGTCAAAATAAGCATAATTTAAGCAATCACTAAGATCCTATAATAAGAATATTGAACTTGGATCTGGGAAACGTTTCACATTCCAAGTGAGGCTCAAACTCAATGCATGAACTTGAGCAAGTCATTATCTTTCATTATTAATTACCTGTGTATACAATGGAAATAGTTGTGATTTACCTTCTCCCAGGAGGAATGAAATTCAGAAATATTTTTTACCTACTCTGAGTATATAAACTCCAGAAAGGATTTGAAGTGGACTAAAGAAGTAGACTGGAAGTAGTTATAGAATGGTATTGTTCAGTTTCTTCAGGGAATCATTTCTCCAAACTGAGGAATGTGGAACTTCTACCCACCTGAAAAACCTGTCCTCACTCTGTCTGTTCTCCTGCAGATTGTAGTCTCTTTGGTGAATGGTCGTCCAGGAGCCATGAACTTCTCCTATTCCCCTCTCCTGAGGAATTTCACCAAAGCCACTAACATTCGATTGCGCTTCCTGAGGACTAATACCTTACTTGGCCATTTAATGGGAAAAGCATTAAGAGATCCTACTGTAACCAGGAGGGTAAGATACTTCTATATTTCTCTCAACCATCAGTCTCATTACTTGTGTCGGAGCTGTAGCTTTTGGATACAGCTGAGAGATGAATAAACTTATGTGACCATTTGCCTTGGAAGGATGCCACCCCTGCTCTGCAAGGCAGGAAACCATGAATGCCTTAAGGCCTTTATAAATTCCTGATCAGCCCTGGTGGGAAGCTGTTTGTCAATCCTGTTATCAGATTAGATTTATTAATGTTATTTTGTTTTTAAAGGGTTATACTGTTCAAAAATAGATCTAAAGAATAAATGCAGAATAAACGCATTGATAACCAAAGTGGATTAGAGAACATATTCTTGAGTGATTTAGATTAAAATCATATGCTACTCATTTACACACAGGAGTGAACATATATTATGCTATGTTACAATTGTACAGGCATGTATATATAATGAGATTGATACCATGGCTTTTGATATGGTATCAGTTTACAGCAAGCAATAAATGCAGTAAAATAGAAACAACTAACTCTCCATTCCCACTAGTAAGAACTCAACAAATTAACAACTGCAGAGTAAGTAGTCAAAAACAGCAGATAAAAGTTATTAAAAGGATGTTGAAGTTGCATCATGAGTTGTGTATCTGTTTGGAAGTGATATGCAGATTAGCATGTTATATATTTAGAGTCTATCTATTCTACTGCTGCATTAGAATTGTGGTTGTTTTATGTGTTTGCATTTTATAAAGCTTATTCATCAGGTAAAAAGGAAGGCATGATCTTTTAAACATGTGTGCTTGGTTAAGGAGTGTTCTAACACAAACAGATTTGTTTTTAAATCCAACACTGTAGCCAACAGGTGAGCTTTGATTCCAGTCCCAGTCAACAACCATCAATTGTTTTTATGGGACAATGAAAGGTCCTTCCTTCTCACATCATAAAAAGACAAGAAGACCCCTACCATCATGCCAAGAGCCACGTTCCTCAACTTGGTTTTGTTTGTCCCATTTCCACTGCTTGTCAATTTCACTGGGTACCACCAGGGTCTCATACAAGGAGCCTTCTCTCTGCTCACTTTCACTGTAACACCCTCTTACAACTCTGCAGTAACATCAGAAGCAGTTCTTGACATTGTGGTTAAAATGGTAGAGAGAGGATATCAATTAATGAGAACTTTGAACATAGTCCTAACATGGGTACCTTCTGCCTAAATTCCAGTGGGAAAAGAGTCAGGGTGGAAAAAGTGGTTTTGCTGAAGGGAATGGGTTTCTCTGAGGAGTATTTGATTGGAATGTCATAGGACTTTTAAGAGGTATTTTCAGGGAAAGAGAGCATGTGGGTTGAGGAGGGTCCCTGTAATCTGTTTGTAGCAATTCTCAGTTATCACTCTCTGTTATGTAGCCTCTTCCCTTCTGCAATACTCAGCTCATGACCTTTCTTTTTTAAAAAAAGTTACATTTTTTTATTAAATTAAAAACCAGCACAATCCATACATACAAAACAACAGAACAACAACAAAAAATACATCCGTACAAACATAGACGTCTACAAATAACTAAAACAAATGCTAACAAAACATAACTAAGATTGGTTCCCACCCTTGTTCCAAACAGTTCATATTATTTGTGTAAATATAGTGTAAATATCTACACTAAACTATTGTCATACATTTTATCCCATAATTAATTATTGCTTATCACTTATCATTTGAATTAATTATTTTTTGAGTTCTTAATTACTTAATAACTTATTCTAGATTACTTTATACTAATGGCCATTCATCTAAAAATAATAGTCATCTGTATAAAAACATTTTGAAAGCTCATGACATTTCTGTGATGTCATTCTCAAGGTGCATTGTGACAATGCTATTATGACTACAGTTGCCAAGTCATTGTAGCCAACTAGTCTCAACCCACACACTTAACATACTGTATGTGTTGGCAGTTACCAAGCAGGGCAAAATAGCAATAGCAGTAGAAGTTACGTTTCTATACTGCTTATCAGTATGAAGCACTCCCTAGGCGGTTTACAATGTGTTTAGCTAATTGCCCCCAACAAGCTGGGTACTCATTTTACCGACCTATGGAAGGATGGAAGTCTGAGTCAACCTGGAGCTCTGCAGGATTGAACTCACAGCGTTGTGGCTGCAGTACCAGCATTTAACAACTGCATTACCGGGGCTCCTTTTGCGCTACCACGGCTCTGAAACTCCTGATGCCCCCCTGTTCTGCCTATAGGAGATTGTTGCTTAAGAACAATTTGTACATTTGCTTTCTAATGTTTCCTGTTTCCATCCTCCTGTGCTGAAATGACCATTGAAGAGGGAGTATTAGAGTTGAAATATGAAAGATCTGGAGGGCATCAAACTGGGGAAGGCTGCCATTGCAGATGAGTCAAATATAAAACTGAAACTATTTCACTGGAATTAGTTGAATTCTTGTGATGGTTCTTTTTCCATTGTAAGTGGGAGAAAACTTGGACATTTTCTGCAAAGTGATAAAGTGAAACCATGTTCTGATCTCCTAGTATTACTACAGTATCAAAGATATCAGCATTGGAGGACGATGTGTATGCCATGGTCATGCTGACGTCTGTGATGCCAAGGACCCTTCAGACCCTTATAGGTAAGAATTATCCATATAATTTTTTTTTAAAAAAAGAAAGATTAAATGAAAATATTGAAAATTAGCAGGTGTGGACAGATGACATTTAAAGTATTAACTTTAATAGCAAGTTGGGTGCTGTGTTGGGGAATATGGGTCTAGACTGTAGCTTTCCACTGAAATTTGTACAGTGGCTCAACTACCACTGAAATGTGTTTTAAGTCAAATGATTTACTTGTGGATTATGCAATCCTCCAGATGTTGGATTACAGTTTCCAGCAGGCATAACCAGCATGGTGAAGTAGCATAGAAGTTGTAGTTCAGCATCTGCACAATGCCCAACCTGGCTTAAAAAACCACCAAATTATGTGCTATCCAGTAGCCATTCAGAATAGTGGTCAGTTAATTTTCACTGCAACATCATAATCACTTTTAGACCTTCCATAACAAAACTATTTTCTTATACTTTCAACACAATTAACAACACTGCTTGAATAAAGAAGACAACATGCCAACCACCATTTAGGATGATTCTGTTCAGTGTTCATCTCAATTCTGAAACTTAGAGAACTGGTTTCATTATGTGTAAAGACATGGATTCCAAGGCAGGATGCCATTAGGATGGTCACCCTGACTGTCCAGAGTGAAAGTTAACTGTTTGCTGCATGATTACCATCTTCACCTTGCTAAGTGTATATCCATTACATATTGGTCATCTTAAGTTTCCTGTAGATTGATCAGCGGTGTGTTGGCATTTGAAAATTCCATACCTCCAACATTGTCTGTGTGATCTTGAACAAAAATATTTTCCTTTGCAGACATCTTCAGTTTCACAATTTTCATTAGTAACTGATATAATTAGTATCAGCAATTACATTTTTGCCATCATCATCATCATCATCATCATCATCATCATCTCATTTCATTTATAACCTGCCTTTCCCCCAAAATTGGGATTCAAGGTAGCTTTCATTGCTCTGGTCTTTCATTTGCATTTGTCTCCTTCATGAGAGACAGAGAGATTATGTTTCGTTTACCTGCTTATATATTTTGCTCAATAAACATTAATTCTTGGGTTTGAATCACCTATGCCTGACAATATGACTCACTGAACTCAGTGGGACTTACTTCTGAGTAGACATGACTAGGGTTGTGCTGTTATTGCCTAAAAGTGACACAAAGATTGCCTAGATTTCTGCAGTGTTGTTCCCTAGGAGAAAGAGATTTTGCAAAAGCAACAGAAAAAGTTTTCTGTAACTATTTTTAACTGTCATAATACCTCATCACAGAACCTTTAAAGCTTGTGACTAAGCTGAAACAAAGCCAAGACTTTCCTCCTGGAGGCCCAGAAAAGCAACTAGGTTTCAGTCTCTGGCCCTTGTCGTGTCTGGATTTTTAGACACTCTTATAAGAAACCGCTCATATCTCTGATCCCTTAAATTTGCAGAAGATAACAAGAATGGAAAATGTTTTCTTCTTGAGTTTGGAAAATATGAGTGAGGGACTGATTTAGCTGGAGAATGATTTGCTCTTTAGGTGCTGATGATGTAATTCCCCCTGCCTACTCCACTTCTCCCAAAACAGCAGGAGTTTTGCTCTCCTTTCTGCTCTTTATGTACACAGCTGTCTGATATCTATTTAGGTATTTCATTTAATATCGTGTGCCTAGATTGTGAAAAGAACAGCAGTTCATGACATGTTGAAAGCTGCAGCCATAGCCTGTCAGAACTCAGAACTGTTTAGTCATAGGTTTAGCCAACTCATTTATTTGGTTTATAGCAGACTAAACATCATTTGGAGCAGGAGAGATTGGGAGATTGGATCATTCCCTCTCTCCTTTCTTATGGGGCAGCAGGGAGGTAGGAGGGTATTTTGAATAGAAATTAGCTTTTTAAAAACAAAGCACTTCCTCTAAAAGTCCAGTATTTCCACAGTAAGCTTCTCAAGTCAAGCCAACTGTGTGTATTTCCAAGGTCTGTGAATCTTCATTGTCTGGCTGTTGGGGGTATTTGTGGAATCTTTCCTGATACTGAGAGTGAGAGAGAATGCAGCTGTAATGTTTCCAGTCTTTTATATGGAAGCTACCTGTGAGATTGCAAGTTCCTCCTTTTGAGCCCCTTCCATCTCCTGTGTTAATCTCTACCCCCCAGTAACCTTAAAACATCTAAACATATCATCATGATCAGTTTTATTGCATATAATGAGAGATTCCTCATTTTACGTGGAAGGACTGTTAGAAAATAAGTTGACCAAATCAATCTGGAAAATGGAAAAACACCCATTTTTTTTTCTCCCCTCCCCCCGGGACATATTTTATTTTTTCCAGTGAGTATATTAACAATTTGGAGGCACATAGGAAGAAAAAAACTATGATGAAGGTTTTTTTTTTCCATTTTGGGGGTGGTGAAATGCTTTTCAAGATATGGTATTACTCACTCAGAACACTAGGAACTGCTCAGTATGAAGGTCTGGATGCAAGACAGTCTACAGAATTGGAGAATGGTAATGCCTGTCTGTACACTAAACACATAACGGCATTCCTGTCAAGATTGCATATCTGTACCTTCCAGTTGCTGCCAGCTTTGTGAAAGAATTCTGGGGGCTCCTTCATTGCAGTACTGCAGTAAGATACTTTGGGGTTGATATGAAAATACATACTCTGTATATTACAGTTTTCCCTAAAATTAAATGTTCTTCCCCATGGCTTCAATATTTCCAGAACTTTTCCATCTTTAATCCTTTGTGCAATCATCAGCAATAGTTCTTAAACTTCAAAATCTTTTCTCATCAAATTTACTCCATTAATTATACAGTGGACTATATCTGCCAGCACACTACACATTTGCTCATCTTGGGCCCTTTTCACATGGGGTAATTAAAACGGTGTAGTGCGACCTCTAATGGAGGTCGTCTACACCCTGGAGTGTGCTGGGTCGTTTATAATTTTGAGGTTCTACACCTCAAACCGCTCTGAAGTGACCAGAAGTGGTGGCGCCGTGTGTTTTTTAAAAACCTCTTTTCAAGAGGTTTTTAAGAGGCACGGAGCGTGCAGCCCCGTACAACTCCGTCACAGCGTCCCGGTGTAGATTTTCAGGTGCGTGCAAGTGCGTACCTGCAGATCTGCCGGTGGTGGGCTTCCGACTGGCGAGCTTCTCTGGTTGGTAGAGAGCCTCCACCAGCCGTAAGCCGTCATTTAGGATGCCGCAGGAGTGTGGAGCAGCGAACTCGCGCTGCTCCGCGTGGCGACGGACTTACCCGGCTGCCGGTAAGCTCCGTTTCAGCGCGTTTTCCCCCATTTCTCCCTCCACGTGTGGAAAGGGCCTTGGTTTCTGTCAGATCCTACTTTTCATAGGCATTAACAGTTGTTGCCACTAGCCAGGATATCTCTTTTGAAAACCCCTGTTTAACCAAAGGCCACTATATGACATCTGAACCTCCAGACCTAAATAGCATATACTAGGCAGGTGAAGAGGGATCTGTCTTTCTGCTGTGGACCAGTATTGTGAACGCATAGAGATCAAGTGTGTTATGTGGAGAAGAGATCTGATGCTTTTTTCCTCATTGGTTGTGCACAAAGAGCTCTGAAAAAGTGAGAATGGTCATTCATTCCACCTTTGCTGCCAGAAATAAAATACTGCTTTTGTCTGGTCTTATCCAGCACATTCTGCTGGAACTCCACATGAGTTGGAGAGAAGGGAACTTCTAGGATTCTTGGTATGTCATGGCCTTCTGCATGTTTTTGAAGCAGGAACAGGAGTAAATCTCACCTGTTTTCTGAAAGAATACTGAGACAGTAATGCCATGCCTCTCCAAATATTGTACCCTAGGAGTGAGTGATGATATACCCATGGTACTAAGTATGTGGGCAGATGAATGCTATGGAAAGGAATTATGACAATGGCAGGACATCTGTTAGTGTACATGTACACTGTAAGGTTTTTGGTAGGACATTTCATGGTGCAGTTTGGCAAAATAGTGAATTTACAGGCCCAAGCTGTTCTTATAAACACTTTCCAGAGATGACTGAAATTAATCTACAGAGCTAATGGCGTGACGAAGAGCATCTCATTAAATATATAGGATCAGTCAGAGCAGGATTAGTTGCCTCATCCCATTTTGGAAGAAAGGCAGGATACAATCAGATCAACTGATCAATATTTTTCTAACCATTTAACACATCTATAAAGGCCAGTGCTGCAGACTTCCTGTTCAAGGCAATGAGTCACAGTTCCACGTAGTGATTAGAACTTTGATTTTGGAAATTAAGTTTGTTGATGGTAGAACATCACATATGAGGAACCCATCTGGTATTTTGCTGTTGTCATTGTTATATTTATTTATATCCCACCTTTTACCTAGTCTGGGACTCAAAGTGGCTTGTGACAGTTGAAAGAAACAAAGCTAAAAATTTACCTCATATAGAAGTTAAAAATTTAATTAAACTGTCAATAAAATTTTAATCAATTGAAACATAGCCATTAGAAAACAACAAATAGAGAATACAGCCCATTATGCAAGTCCTTCTCTTTGGCCAGTCAGTCTTCAAAGGCCTGATGAAACAAAAAAGTCTTCACTTACCTGTGGAAAGATGGCAAGAAGGATGCTAGTCTACTCTCTCTAGGAAGGTAGTTTCAGAACTTGGGAGCAGCCACCAAGAAGGTCCTCTCCCTTGTTCTCACCTTCTATATCTATGAGGGGAGCGGAACAGAGAGGAAGCCCTCCTCAGAAGACCTCAAAACACTGGCAGGCTCATATAGGAAAATATAGTCTTTTCAGATAATCTGTACATTTACCATCACATTTGAATTAGTCATTGTGAACATATCCCCTTGTCCAGTTACTGCTGTGAAGTTCTGAAGATCTGAGTCCTTTACAGATGCAAACAGAATTCCAGGGTATATTTAGTAGATTTCTCAGTGCCCAACAAGTAAGTCTGAAAAATAGTTACTCATTCATACCTCTGAAATATATTCATTTAATTTTTAATAATGTATTTCTCCATAGGGATCATGCTGAATAGAAAATATAGACTAGACAGAGGAAAAATGGGCAACTCAGGGCTATGGAAATATCCATGTGAATGCTTACACCAAATATGCATAATATGAACATTATTTACAATGAAGTGCTTAAAAAAGGCTTCAGATGGATATAGAAAATTGTTCCATGTTTGTGCTTGGAATCTATCTGGACTGAAATACAAAGTTCTTTTCTGATGCTGAAATTCAAATGCATGGGGGTAAAAATGTAATGACCAAATTGGGTGGGGTTTTTTTTTGTTTTTGTTTTTACTCTTGATGGAATTCCAACATTTGTTGCCTACTAGAAGAGCCAGCATTGTGACCATATCTCATATTTTAGCCTACTAGCTATTTTTCCCAGACATTTCTGCCTGCCTATTGATTTTCTAGATGTCTGTGGCCTTGTTATTTTAAGAGTTCAGGATAAGATACCCAGTTGATTGTACAGCCTCTTAGCAGTCTTGAACTGAAAGGCCACATGTATTAAAGAGGGCTGAAGGAACAGTATGTCTCTGCTGCCAGAACTGTGACTTTATTTTTGACGCCGTTTTGTGGTGGCGTCAGGCCAATATGGAGTTTGTTTTTTTAAAAAATTGAAAATAAAGAACATGCTTGTATGTATTTGTGATTTTGCCATTCTACAACAGAATAATTTAAAGAAGTCATTGAGCTGATTTGCTCTTATATTCTAGCAACGCTTGGATAGGTTTAATACCAGTATTCCATAATAAAGCAGCTGCACCAGACATAAAGATTTCTGTTAAGGGAGATGTTGCTCTACCTGAAAGATGAAAAGCATTTGAAGCAAAATTCCAGGTCTAGTCAAACTTGGCAAGAATTCTAATCATGACTGTAATGGAACCTAGAAGTTACTATCTATGTATTTTATCTTCACGGATGTGTTTGATTATATTGTGAAAACTGATGTTCCTTTGCACTTTATTCATGCAGACACAGGCAGAGAAAAATATGTGGATAAATTGTTCTATGCATATACTGCTTGGACATATTAAAATAGGATGGACAGGAGGGAGAGAAGGAATTGTAAGAATACATAAGGATATACTTGTTCATTTTTGCTTGGTTTTTTTCCTATCCCTCTGCTGTTCTGGAATTCATCACAGCCGGGTCCCTTGAGTGCAGTGTGCCCTATCTAATGATGATGAGGGCACTCCTGATTCCAAACAGGCTTCCTGCAGGACTAGAACCAGAATAGCAAAGTTATTTTGGTGCTTTTCCTCCCTCTTGCCGATGTAATTTCTGTGTACTCAAAATCCACCTGGTTGCACAAATCAGTTTAGAGTAATTGTAACAGAAGAACTTGTTGTTGTTGTTCTTCCTCTGTATTTGCCTTTAACAATTTATTGTAAAATAAGCACATGTAAACAAAAATAGAAACCAGAAGAAAAAAAAAATAAGAACAAATGTAATCACCAAATTTATTGTTCAAAAAACTGAAGGTGCTCCATTATTCGGTAAAATCATTTTCAAAGAATGAGTTTTCTCTAGCTCTTGCATAGTAGATTCACTCACCATGATTACTGTATCACGAAGTTTATAAAACCATACTGAATGTGGAAAGGAAACCCCCGTGTTGTAGTATTATTGATGTTTGCTATGCTCAACAAACAACTCTGAATTCATCCCTTCAGCATGATCTCTGATATGAATAAAATGAATAAAAATAATAATTCATATCTCTGATATGAATAAAAAGAATTTTAAATAGATCCACTGAAAGTTTATACCCTGTTTGTTTTAGACTACAGTATCTAGCATCAAATTCTGATTTAATCTCAAAACAATACCAAATATGTTGATATAGTGTGCCGCTGATAACGTTGCATCAGCACTTGTCATTGTTTGTTCAATGTATTTTTTTTATCTTATCTGGGGTAAGGCATCATTGGTACAATGTTTAAAAGTTGTTGCCTTTCAGATTCCTCACTATTAAACAGCCCCAACATCGTTTGTATCTATAACCCACTATCAACAAACCTTTATTTGTTATTTTAGCTCTTCTCTACATGTTTTGACATATTTGATCATTCTTCCTCCATCATTCTTTGATTTGTTGTTGCCGTGTGCCTTCAAGTCATTTCCAACTTATGGCGACCCTAAGGTGAATCTATCATAAGATATTCTGACGCTGAGAGTATGATAACCTATATCTTATCTGTCAGTCCTTTACTTGATGTATTTAGATAATAATTCTTATAACACTTGATTTCCTCAGAGGTCCCAAGCACCAACTGCAGACATTTCTGAAAAAGTTGAAAGCATGACATAGGTGTCACTCTAGACTTCTTCTTCAAATGCTGAAATAAGCACACTGAGATGTCTTCTAAAAATCCTCCTCCTCTTCCTTTATTTTTGACAGGACCTTCCCTTGCCATTCAGGAATATCACCTAAACTAATCATTTGATTTACTTCTTCTTTATATTTCTTCATCACAAGATAGAACCAGTGTGGTATAGTAGTTTGAGCATTGGGCTATGACTCTGGAGATGAAGGTTCAAATCCCTTCTCAGCTGCGGAAACCCACAGGGCAACCTTGGGCAAATCATGTTCTCTCATCCTTAGGGGTAGGCAAAGGCAAACCCCCTCTGAACAAACTGTGCCAAGAAAACACTGTGAAAGATTTGCTTTAGGGTCACCATAAGTTGGAAAGGACTTAAAGACACACAGCAACAACAAAGAGAGGGAAATATTCCTGGAGAAATTAGTCATGTATCCATGAATCTGAAAAACACATTGAAATTGATATCTCCTCTCTCTTGATACCATAGTGCAGAGGGTGGTCAACTGTGAAAAGATAAGGGATTGTATCAGTCCCGCAGGAGACCTTGAATCTTTCTTCCAGCCCCACAGGAGACCTTGAGGCCTTCTTTAACAACAGGATGAGAGTGGAAGTCATTCAGTTTCTGTTTCAAAAAAGGCCTAAGTTAACTCATGCTGGGCTCAAAATGTGGTGTAAATGCCTTCTGGAGGGGATTTAGCGCCAAAGAATTGAAAATTTTAGCAAAAATTTGTCTGACCCCTTGGAGCCACAAAGTGGCTCTGGAGGCCTTATATTTCCTGTGTAGTACACTTTGCTCACCTCTTGCAGTTGGGTGATCTAATAATATGTGCATCCCATTGTGTTCATAAAGTTCCATTCCGCTTTTGTTGATCCAGTGCCTGGATTTTGTTTCTTTGTTTGTTTATTTTTAAAGAAAAAATGCATGCATATGTTCACAGATGTACTGGAAACAAAGAACATGCAATTTCTGTTATGCACATCTCTTTCATTTCTCCTTTCATACAGAGGATATGACTTTCTCACTTGTTGGAGGACAGGACAGGAATTCTTTGTAACGAGGGATCGCCATCTGCAGTGGAAACTGTTTGTTGGAAGCTGCAGATACATAGTGCATGGGTTTGAAAAGTTCCATGCTGATTGCTGTTATAACCTAACTACAGAAACGATTTCCTCTAGGTTACCTTTTTCATTATATTTCCTAATTATCTCTCATGGGGAACTTAGAACCTTCAACAGTGGTGTTCTGTTGTCCTTTATGTTTCCTCATGTATGCAGCAAATGTCAGGGATCAAATGGACTCATTTTAGTAATTATTTTGCCAGCAGTGAAATCTGTTACAGGCTTAATCTTAGTTGTTATTGTCACTATTAGTGAGTTTGTTGTACTAACCAAGTATCATGACAAAATTAATATTAGTCACTTTTTTGAGAGGAAAAATTTGACTTGAACCTTCTTACTTTAGAAATTCATCAACTAAAGGGGTCAGCTGAGTTTGATTTATTTAAGGTACAGCAGACTATCAATTCACCTTTTTTCAGATTCTGAAATATGCTGCTAATTTTCCCCATTTCATCTGTTTTCAGAAATTTCACAATATTACTACCCTGTGAAACAACTCCATCAGTTGCTCTATACTTTATTAGCCATAGTAATAAGTCAATATTCTGGGAACAAGAACCATGCAAGTACAGTGCTCCTGCCATATATGCAGGGGTTTCGTTCTAGGAACCCCCATGTAAAACAAAAAACGTGAAGCATCACATCCCATTATATTGATATTTACAGTATGAAAAGCAAACTGTCTTTAAAACTGTCTTTGGTTATTACCTTTAAAGCCCTTCATGGCTTGGGCCCAGCCTACCTGCGGGATCGCCTTCTCCCGTATAATCCGCCCCACGCACTAAGGTCCTCTGGGAGGAATTTACTGCAGCCAGCCAGAACTAGGTTGGCTGCGGTTACCCAGAGGACCTTCTCTTCTATCGCTCCCAAGTTATGGAATGGCCTACCGGAGGAGACCCGGCATATTACCAGTCTTGACTGCTTTAAAAAAGCGGTCAAGACTGTTCTCTTCCGACAAGACTTCCCAGACTAGTACCTCCACAGCCTCCCACCAACTGTCTTGCTGTTCTTTTAATGGCCAGTTGATTGTTGTTAATTGTTAATTGTTGTGTGTTTTAGGGGGTTGGTTTTAGGTGGGTTGGTGGGTGGGGAGGATCGGGTAGGTTTTTTAATGTTTTTAATGTAATTAATGTATTGTTGTTGTTCGCCGCCTCGATCCATGGGGAGAGGCGGGATAGAAATAATAATAATAATAATTATTATTATTATTATAATTGAATATTATTGTATTCAGGTGTCTGGCAGTGCAACAATCAGAATCTGTTTTGTATTTGTATTAGATAGCATCTGGATTAACTTGAACTAGTTGCTCTTGTGTTGTTGTTGTGTGCCTTCAAGTTGTTTCCTATTTGTGGTGACCCTAAGGCAACCTAAGGTTTTTCTGGGGCTGAGAGTATGTGATGCACTCAAGGTCAGCCAGTGGGTTTCCGTGGCTGAGAGGGAAATCAAATCTCTGATCTTCCGGGTCATAATCCAACATTCAAACCACTACACTTACTACACTTAAAATCAATTAAATTTAGCATATTTAATGTGTTCAACTCCTGGTTTCTTAAGTTTGATTTATCGGAGTTCATTAACCGAAACTCCAAAGACTTTAATAATGTCAGTATAACTCACTTTATATGTGTATTGACTGCTTGAAAGCCAGTTGATTTGCTTGTAATAATTTTAGGCAAAATAGACAAAGTTCTTAAGCACTTGTGAAAAAACATATAAGAAGTTTGTACCTGATGTTCTGCCAACATCTCAGTCCCAGGACTGTCTGTGCGTCCTCAGATGTTGCTATAGCAGGTCTGGGCCTATTCAGCTGTCTGTCTGAAAGGGTAATGGAACTAAAGAATCTCAAACAGCACCTTCAGCTTTTTGAAGCATTTCACTTGATAGTAGCTACATTGAGGAATGTTCCTAAGTGGAACAGTTAAAGAATTGAACATCTACTTTAATGCATTGTGTATATATTTCATCACCAAAATATGTAAACACTGTAACAAGTAGGTTGGTAATTCATTACGCAGATTGCTTGACATGTGAAGTGGTGTATAGCTGTAGTGATGGTGGGCAGGCTAGAGGTTTTGGCTATCTCCACCAGCAGAATAAATGAAAAGGGTATCTGTTTCTGAGTTGTTCAAGAAATTAATTTTTGGATAGAAAGGTAAGAGAAGTATGGAGATTCACCGTGGGTGTGTTAGAAGCTGACTTATTCCAGACCAAACTATTTGCTCATGTAGGTCACTACTGCCTACTTGGTGTTGCCATTACCTTCCAAGATCTTAGCCACTGAAAGGTATTCTACCCCATCTGCTGCTACCTTTTAATTTGATATGCCAGGGCTTGAATGCAAGTGTAATGCTCACAAAACTTAGAGTCTGACACTGACCCATGGTCTTTTCCTTCTAAGTGAGCTTTTAGAGGTGCCATAGAATGTAAAGGAAGCCAAGGAAATGTAATACGTCACTACTAAGCAGCCCTACTCTGCCTTCTTAGCTTTAACAAATCTTACCAGCCACTTTCTTAATATTTTCAGAATCTTAATTGTAATCAAAATGGATAGAAATCTATAACTTTTACAGAAAAAACAGTCTGAGAAACTCCAGAAGCCTAATGACCTTGCTTATGCAACTCCAGTGGGTAGGAGATTCTAGTATTGCTAATTCTTCATTTCTTTTCCAAATTATGAAAGAGTTTGAAGGATACATTATGATACTTTGTATACCCAAGCCACATTGAATTCTTCCAATTTATGGTCTAAATCCAGTTGGTTATCCTCACTAGAGTAAATCCACTGAATCAGTTGGATTGGGGTATTTGTTGACTCACTATTCAACAACTGAGACAATAGGTCTGCTCTAGTTGGGACTATACCCAAAGGATTCCAGCTTACATTTCAAATTTTTTTTACTCAGTTTTTCAATTTTTCTGGGGAAGATCTATTAGATGCTGTAGGACTGTATGCATGACGCCATACATTGTTTGATGAAGTTAGTCTCAGCCTTACTGTTGCTCCTCTCCTTCAAGAGTCAATAGTGTAGATGTAAATTTTGTAGTGCAGGATCTGACCCTGACATGCCCCAGAACCATCCCTGAGAACAATCCTTATTTCTTATAATATGTATCCTGCTTTTATGATACTCAGAGGAGCTAATATTTTGATCAAAAACTCCACTATAACATAGAGACATTAAAAAAAAAGAGAACCACTAACAAAAATATCACAGTTACATCCATAGGGCATGACTATAGTCCTATGCATATCTTCAAATCCAGTAAACATACAACAAAATCCAAAATCTACAAGGCAGTAATACATTTATTCAGGCAACTCCAAAGCATAAAGCTTTCAAAGCTTCACTGGCTTCGTCGTCAGGCAAAGATATTAAAAATCACACAGGAGAAAAAAAAAGGTGAAAATCTTAGAATCACAGACCTGTATGCTGTCTCAGATGTTATTCTGTTATTGGTTAAGATGATACTGGAGGATTTTGATGCAGGCAGCGCCACTCCGAATCCTATGGCCAAGAAGGAGGACAGTCCCTGCATGCATCAAAGTTGCTCAGTACTACTTTCACTGACAACAGAGTGATGTCTGAGCAAGAGGCCTGTGACTCTTAACATTGCTGCTTTTTTTTCTCTCCTGCATGATTTTTAACATCTTGATGACAAGGTCACTGCAGCTTTGAAAGCCTGAATAATGTATGTTATGCTTTATTGCTGGCCAAATAAAGGTATCACTGCTTTCTGGATGTGGAATTTTGCTATGTAAATCTTATGTACAGCTACCTGCTTGTAAGACCCACTGAAACTCTTGACTATAAAACAAATTGAACTTTCATAGATCCTGAGCCAGTTGAAACGCAACCTTTAGCTTTTAATTACATTCAGACAGAGGTGCTGTCATTTAAACAGTGAAGAAGAAATGCCATCAAAGCAAAGGAAAGAAGTATACAGGTTTTGCTTGGTCATTTTCCTCATTCTTTAATTTCCAATATGCTAATCTGTTACCATCAACAAATACCAGCTGCTGTAGGCTATATTTCATATAAAGGACCTGGCAAAGCCACCTTTTGAGTATTTCTTGCTCAAGAAAACCCTATGAAATTCATGGGGTTACCATATGTCAACAGGCAACTTGAAGGCACATATATGCACACAGACATTCTGTTACAAGATGTAGTAAAACTTGGAAGTCTCATTATCACTTCATTTGCATTGCTAAGGCAAGGGGAGTCTATCAAATACGCTGGCACTCTAGTAGATAACATTATTGTTTCTGTTCAGGAAAATGCTATAGTGTTGTATTCCCCCTTCTGTATACCGCAGCTGGGGAATGAAAGGCACCTGTTGAATTTTTCTGTGACTGTCCTGCCAGAAGGGTGCTGTGTAAATGATTTATAAGTGAAGGCTGTGTATCCATGCAACTGATATACTAGCAAGCCTGTTTATCTTTTGCTAAAGCAACAGATGTTTGCGTTCTGAATCATGAAGTGCAGTTCATAAAAGTATATTACTTATCTTCTACATTTGGTATTCCAAGCCAGATTTTTACAGAGTGCATACCTTATGTGTCTCAGTCTTTTCCCTGTTTCAGCATAGGAAAACACCAGTTCTTCTTTTCCTGTTCCATTAGCTATGATGGAAAGCCATTACAGCATGACCTTTGCTTCCTGTCTGGAAATTTCAGAAGTATGTGGTTTGGCACTGTTGGAAACAGGATGCTGCACAGTGGTGTAATCCAGTGAAACAATTCATATGTTCTTTTAATCTTGCTAGCGAAGGCATGGGCAAAGTGTGGCCCCAGAGGCTGTTTTTGTGACTGCTGACTCCGAGACTCTCCTGGGCCAACCTTTTTCTTGCAAAAAGAGAGAGTGAAATTCCTCTCTTGGAAGCCTCGGGAAAGGATTGCCCTTTTAAATATCTATATTTCAAAACCGGAAGTGGATGTCTAGTCACTTCCAGTTTTGTTTTGCTTTTTTCTCATTTTTGGTATTTCGAGACAAATCCATGTGGTCCCAGATGGTCCCAGTTTAGATAATGGCCCCCTATATCTTCTCTGTTATCCACTGCTGGAACCACTCCAGTGGTCTTTTTCTTTTACCCAATTCCCCTATTAACAATTCAGTTCTATCACCATTGCTTGGTCTCGTTTTTGCCCACACATATTCTACAATCTCTCTTAAACTGAGCTGCGGGCTCCTGTTGCAAAGGCCCACCCTCTACAAACATCTTCTTTTCTCCGTGATCTCACACAACACTCTTTGTCTAAGAGCATGTGCTGACTGAGCTGTGTCTTTATTCTGTTCTAGTTGATTCATATTAATAACATGTAAACGTGTTCCTGCAAATCCTCATTAATGTATAGAGGTTTGCAAAATTTCTTCAGGTTTTTAAGATTTCGGCACTGTCTTTTCTGTTTGAAAGAAAAAGGTAGAGGATAGTGAATTAACACAGTCAATAGGAAACTCTTTTTACATTCCTTTCAAAATGTGTCTTTTGCTTTCAGTCAGTGGCTGGCTCCTAGCCCCAGTGGTAGCTGGTCATTTCCATGTCAGTGGGAAAGTAAGTCACTTTCTGTTTCATGAAGATCTTTAAAGAGCTGTCCAAGGTGCTGAATGCTATCCCCGAAATAGGTTTACCATGTGGGTAGCTCCAAAGTTCAGGCTAAAACCCAAAACAAATTCATACTTCTGGCATTATCGAGTCTATCGGTCACTACTGCATGCACCATATTTCTCTTACAACCAAGAGGCATCTTGAGAATTCCTCATAAACTGATACATAGCTTTTACTAAATGTTAAAAAAAAGGAGCTAGCTTTTATTTCTAGGAGCCAGAGGAGAGGATAACATGAGTCACTACAGAGACCAAGAGAGTAAAGATCAAGTCACAAGGCCTCACTTCTGATGATTGTGATCATGGCAATGATTTCTGGCTTGTCTATCTATCAAAGTCAGCAGAATTGAGGCAATGGGAGAAGCTGTGGTGTTGGTAAGCAACCACATAGATCATTGGGTGATACTAAGGCTGAATGCGATCCTTTTTTATCCTTCTTCATGCCTTTCCAAACCTGCTCATATGGGGTATTGTAGCATAGCTATCAACATATAATTGAAAGAAAATTGTCTTCCAAGCAGCTAAAAAGCTTCTCTGGGTTGGATACTTTCTCCAGGTGACCAGTTGTCTGTCTTTCTTCTGTGGCTTTTCATACAACCTTGCCTGTTACTAATACAATGTTTTGCCGGTGTTTCATGAACAAATGACACTGCAGCATAGTTTTGAGTGAGATTTTGTAATCATTTAAGTCAACTATAAGGATGTTATTTTTTATGCTCAGTTTTTACAGTGACTAAAATTGTTTCTTTTCAGTGCACTAGATATAAGAAAAATGCACTAACAATGTTAATGGCAGATGTCTTGGGAATATTTATTGAATGGTGGTTAGCAATTGCCTAAGACAGCCAAACAGGTAAATACATTCCCAGTTAGACATGGAAAGGATATTTGGAAATACTCAAAAAGTGGTCAGAAATGTTTCTTGAGTGTTGAGAAATCCTGACAAGGACAAACTTGTTCTGATGCAGTTTTGCATCTTTGCAGTTTGTGTGATATTTTTTGGGAAAAAATGCATTTGTTTTTTTGGGGGGTGCAGAAAACACCATTTTCTGTGCAAAAATAAAAAAACAACCAACAACAAAAAACTGTGGATTCTGCATAGAATAACTGCAGGCGGAAGGACATTGCTAAAACTACTCATTGTTCCTCTCAGCAACAAAACTGGGGAAGAAGTACACATTTATTCCCAATGATACCATTATTTAGCAATTAATGCTGTTCATTTGACCATTACTGCAGTCCCAGCCTAATACCTAATAAACTATCGGAACACCTTCAACATTATATATGTCTGCAAAACAGCAGTGTGGCTCATTACACTTATACCCTGCTTTTCACTCAGAAATGTATATAATAATCAAAACTTGTCACAGAGATATAATGTAAAAATTGATCGCTGTTTGATGGATGGATGTTTGCAAGTATATGATGGAGAGAGTAGCAGCAGTTATACACCTCACAATTCTCATTTCATGTTGTTTAACTTTCTTGCCATATTGTGGTTGGCAAGTTTATTCCTTGTGTGACTGTTGTTGAACTGTGTGTGTGTGTGTGTGTGTGTGTGTGTGCCTTCAAGTCACCTGTCAACTTCTGGTGACCCCATGAATTCCATTGCATTTTCTTAGAGGCGAAGAGTCCTCAGGTTTGGTTTTGCCCATTCTTAGCCTTCATGAAATAAAATATATAATTTGTATTCTGATGGCAGCAAGGAGAGTAGAAGCAGATGTTAGTCTGCCAGTCTTACTGCTCCCTTCCAGCTGTGTTGGCAACAAACTACTGATTTTCGTGTTATCCATGCTTGATAAGAAGAATTTCCTTTTCAGAAGCAAACCATGACAAAAGGAAGGCTGAGGATTACCTTCCTAGTAGAGTGGGTGAGAGAGAGATCTGATGTCTGTTAAGGTCCAGTCCTGGAGTGGTGAAAAGTTTACATTGTCTGTTACTCTAGACAGTGGCACAATGTCCATCTTAAACATGAGATCATAGTTCTTTCTCCCCCATTTTCTGGTTCCTGACTTTGAATGTAGACCCAGGTGTACATTGGAAAGATATAGGTGTACATCTAAAACAGACTGTGTACCATACCTCCCTGTCTGTTTTTGATTTTTTAAAAAAGAAAATGTGTCTATTTATAAGCTGTTTAAATGAGAGAATAGTATGGGTGTGTGCCATAGGAGGGAGAGCCATGCCTGGAGGCGGAAATGAGTAATTGCACAGATAAAAGTCAGAACATAACAAATTATTACCCATCAGCCTGACACAACAAGCAGTATTTTTGTAGGGTGGGTACAATAGTACAGTGGAGTGCACGTTTTAGGGATGATGTCATCTTTCCTAATAAAACAGCAGCAAGAACAAGATGCTGATTCTTGCCAGGCAGACAAAATAGCGGGAAAAGTATAATCCATTTGAAATTTCTCCTGCAAATTTCCATTAGAGTGACTGGGATTTGTAGAGTGATGCATACTTTTTGTGTACTTTCTGTTCATTTTCATGAAGCTTGTAGAGGGGGAATTTTTGGCAGATTATGGGTCATAAGTTTTACAGAACAAATTTTCAAGCACCATTAAGTGTAGAACTGAAGAGCAAGGCTACATTGGCTTCTTTAAAAAGGAACCTGATAGTATTTAGGAAGTTCTTCCTGAAGTTTAGGTGAAATCTCTTTTCCTATAGTTTGAATCCATTGCTCTATGTCGTAGTCTCTGGAGCAGCAGAAAACTAGCTTGCTCCATCTTCAACATGACATCCCTTCAAATATTTAAACATGGCTATCATGTCACCTCTTAACATTCTTTTTCATCCGGCTAAACATACCTAGCTTCCTTAGCTGTTCCTCAAAGGGCTTAGTTTTCAGACCCTTCACAATTTTGGTCACCCTCCTCTAGAAATGTTCAAGCTTGTCAATATCCTCCTTGAATTATGGTGCCCAGAACTGAACACAATATTCCAGGTGAGGTCTAACCAAGGCAAAACAGAGTGGTGTTATTACTTCTCTTGATCTCAAAACTATATGCCTATCAATCTTAAGCATATTCTTGTATTCTTAGCCGTTACTCAGTCTTAGCTGTTATATCCTTATTTTCTAAGGAAACCAGGTGTTTACATATGTTACATTAATTCAGCCTAGCTCTTATTACAGAGAGTAAACTCTGCATATTAGCCTGGCTTTCTATCAAACATTTTAACTAAAGTGGTCTCTGGACTCACCTATGTTAGTGAGTACAGCCATCCAGTAGCTTCTTCTGGCATGACGTCAAAGATTGGCCTCTTCAGCACTGGACTCATAGGTGATGGGCCATAATGTGCTGCAGCCAGCTATCTTTTATAACCTTCATTTATCTCCTCTGATCCACTCAGATTTTGTGATTTTAGTTCTCTAAGAGAAGCACTATTGTCTCCTCTGGCGTGGTTCCCAGGATATCTGCTGACTGAATCATGCAGCTAAAGATGAGTTATAGTGTGCTTTAACAGTCCTTTTCAACAGTGCTGGGAATGAACAGCACTATTTCTTACTCTGCCTGTCTGCTGTCAAGCATGACCAAGGTATTTCTATGGAGATTAACTGCATCTGAATAGCTTGGAGTTTTTTTGGGGGGGGCGGGGTGCAATTGTTGAGCTTTTCTTGTTTACTATTTCTTATAGGTACAGTGGTGTTATGCCCAGATAGTTTGCCTATCAGCTATTTTTTATGTAAAGAACGAATTCTCTTAACCCCTTAAAGTTATCATTCTTTAACAAAAAAATTTTTTGCCTCTTGGTTTAACTCATTTACATTTACCAGTTCAGAGCCTGAAATTTGCAAAATGTATAAACCAGTCCATAACAATGTTCAAATCTTCTTGGGTGGCAGATGCGATTGTGGGAGATTTCTTCTTTGTGGTCTTGGTGCCTCACACAAATGAGTTTTGAATCACAACCAGAAAATTCTAGAACTGAGTAGCTTGACAGGGAACCCTACCCCCTCCCCACCACTGTACGTGTCCTAGCCCACCAAAGCTACTCTTACCTCAGTGTCTCTCTGTCTATTGTCTGTCTCTGTCAACTTTCTCTTCCTTCCTTCCTTCCTTCCTTCCTTCCTTCCTTCCTTCCTTCCTTCCTTTCCTCTTATTTCCCCCCTTTTTTCTGGTTGTTTTGTGCCTTTAAGTCATTTCCAGCTTATGGCAAACCAATGGTGAACCTATTATGAGGTTTTCTGGGAGCCTTGTGTGTGTGATGCACTCAAAGTCACTCAGTGGGTTTCCATGGCCGAGCGAGGAATTGAACTGTGGTCTCCAGGGTTGTAGTCCAATGCTCAAACCACTATGCCACGCTGGTTCTGTTTTCTTGACTGCATTCTTATTTTTTTTTTAAAGTGGGCCCATTTCATTGCCCTCTGAGAGGAAATGTGTTGTTACTGCAAGAACAAAGATTTGTCAGAAGCGTGCATGCTTCCTGTATTAGGGGCAGGGGGAGACCCTTATAAGATACATCCCCTAAGACTCCTGAGCTAGTGGCCACTTGAATTGTTTCCCTGCACCCACCGCTTTCCCTGTGTTTGACCATTCAGTTAGCTACTCCTGAGTTAACTTGGTTACATACCTTTTACCCACCAGGCTACAATGTGACTGTCAGCACAACACTTGTGGAGGGTCATGTGATCGTTGCTGCCCAGGCTTCAACCAATTACCTTGGAAACCTGCCACTACTGACAGTGCCAATGAGTGTGAACGTAAGTTTTATATCATAAAGTTGAACTGGTTTGAGTCCTACCTCTACCACTCTTTTTCAGTTGTTCATGCCACAGGAAGCTGCAGAAAAAAAGTGAATGTTTTTGATTTCCTTGATGGTCCATGTTAGTCTGTGTTTCATAGACAAATATGCAGGAGTCAAAGAGAACAGATGGTCTCAGACATCACTTGCTTTTTCTAGAAGCAGAAGAACAGTTCCAAGCATACATTCAAAGCTTAACTAGTTGTTTACTACTAGTGGTATATCTGGTTCACCCAGTAAATTTGTTGTGAGAGCTTTGAAAAGTTACTTTTGGGGCTACAACTCTCACAGTTCCCCAGCAAGCATTGGGGATGGTTCCCCAAAGTAGCTAATAGTATCTTAGGTCATTTCTGCATGTCGTCACGGTTCGGTGATGGGGATGCAATGGCAGTGGTCCATGGATTGTGCCTTTGCACAAGGTCATTGCAGTCCCTCTGACAACCCATCCCCACCTGTCACAATCACGAGATATTCACTTAACGGAAAAAATCCATTAGGCATCAGTGATTGTGGGAAACTTCCATCATTTCCGACCATGCTGAAGGGGTGGAAGCATGATCACACACTTCCTTCCCCAGTGCAGAATGGGAAAGAGTCTGGCTACACTTTGGAATGAAGGAGCATGTCATTCATGGTCCCTTCCTCAGGGGAGCATTCCCGTCATGCTCCCTTCCTGGCAAAGGCACTACCAGGACTGCAGCAGGATGTTGGCAGGAACTGTTAAGGTGTGGAAATAGCCTTAGACTTTACATTAGTTGTGGACTTAGAGAAAAGTTTCTCTTTAAGTTTGCTAACTAGCTAGATTTCACACTGCAGGAAAGAAAAGAAATAGGGTCCTCAAAGGAGCTGTGTTGGACCCAGCACCACCTGAACTTTATTCTTAACAGATAATTTTCCTTTAGTGTTTCTACATTCAGGAGGATGTAACCAAAATACTCAGTTTCATCTTAGTCTTGCAAAACTTGACTAGTTAATGAGTATTTTTGAAACACCTGATTGCAAACCTTATTCAGTGCAGATACGGGAGACCTTTCCAATCAGATCAGAAGTGATATTTATTCCAGAACATTTCTACTCTTTCATTTTTTAAAAAAAATCCCAAGGAAGTTCAAAGTATAAATATATAGAACAGGATCTAAAAGAACACAAATAATGGGAGTCATCCATAAAAACCATTGATTAAGTAGCAGGGTAACTGATAACGTTTAGGAAAGTGATGAGGAAATGCATGAGCAAATGGATGGGTCTTCAGTGGCTGGTGGAAGTGCTTAACACTGGGAGACCAACTTTCCATGAGGAAGCCATTCCACATGATGGGGGTCAAAAAAGAGAAGACCCTCATTCATACCACAACTGAATGAGACTGGACAGTCTGTATGAGAGAAGGTCCTTTCCTAAAATGTGTCATGTATTGTTAACTTGAGGTAATATCTTGAATGTAACAGGCTATTTAACTGGCAACCAGTGCAAATCTTAAGAGCCCTGGTGGCACAGTGGTTAAATGCTGGTACGGCAGCCACAACATTGTGAGTTCGATCCTACAGGGCTCCAGGTTGACTCAGCCTTCCATCCTTCCATAGGTTGGTAAAATGAGTACCCAGCTTGTTGGAGGCAATTAGCTAAACACATTGTAAATTAGGGAGTGCATCGCACTAATAAGCAGTATAGAAATGTAACTACTGTTGCTATCTTTCACCAAAGGAGTTATATGTGCTCTGCAGGAGGCTCTACTAAGCAGACTGGCTGTTCCATTCTGCACTAGTTGCAATCTCCACACCAAACCCAAGGATAGCCCAGAAAGAGCACACTGCAGTAATTGGCCACAACGTTGAAAATATCTTGCTTATGTCCTCAGGCAGCATCAATGGCCATTTGTTGGGAATGCTTTGATTGTGAATTCCTGCATGGCAGTGGACTGTACAATCCTTGTGCTCTCTTCCAGCTCTATGACTCTATGAAACTAATTCCTTAAAATTGCTTTGAGCATCACATGCTATAGTGAAAGGAAGAAGGTGTAAATTGGAGACTGAACAGGTTGAAACTCACTCTCTCTTCTATTTTCAGCCTGTAATTGCAATGGCCACAGCTATGACTGCTATTATGATCCAGAAGTTGACCGCCAAAAAGCCAGCAAAAATCGTAATGGCCAGTTTGAGGGAGGAGGTGTTTGCATTGACTGTCAGGTAAGGCTTAGTGGATATGCTGCAAATGAAGAGCATTTGTGCTTTTTTAGTTTATTGTCAATGTGAAATTATTCATTGTCTCTAGTGAAAAATGGAGGGCTTTTAAAAGGAAATATGTGTTTGTAGTCCAGCACTAAAACCACTACTCCACAGTGGCCTTCAATGAATCCTTATTTTATTACCTATATTATACATGATATCCAGTACCATGTCTTACCTTACTTTCTCTGGCAAACACACAATAGCTTTATATTTTTTTTAACAACACACACAAACCCTTTTAAAGTCTGGCAGTTCACCAGACTAAAATGTGGCTTCCAGCCCCAGTCAACTTCCCACATGGTCTAAGGCAGGGAGTAGGCAATCTTGATTGGTTTGGGGGTAATTTTATGCCTGGGGAATCCTTTGGGAGCCTTATACACTGCCCAAAATATCCCTGCATGGGGAGAAAAAATTCCAAAGTGATTGGAAGTCCACTTCTGCTTTTGAAACAGTGGTGTTATGTTAAGCAGAGCAGGGGAACCCTGCAGCCTATTTAAAAGGTGAATTGCTGCTCCTGGAGTCTTCCAGGGAAGGTAATTCATCTGCCTTTTAGGGCCAGAAAAAGAGTCTGGAGGGATCAAGAAGTACAAAAACAGTTTTGAGGGTCTCATTTTGCCCATCCTTGGTTTAAGGTGTCATACAATTTTAGGTCTATAGTTTATGTAGACTGAAGAATGACAAATTTCAACTAATTGCCTAATAGAAACCCACTTCTGATTGACTTAGCATAACCAGAGCTGTTTCAGACTTTAACAGCACAATCTTACTTGGCTCTGCTTGAAAGTAAGCCGCATTGAGATCCAGGAGATTTACTCCGAAGTAAGTAAGTGAGAGACAGTATAGTCTAGTGGTTTGAGTGTTGGACTATATCTCTGGAGACCAGAGTTCAAATCTCTGCTCAGGTATGGAAGCTCACTGGGTGACCTTGGGCAAGTCACATTCTCTCAGCCTCAGAGGAAAACAAAAGTAACCCCTCCCCAAACAAATCTTGCCAAGAAAAAGCCATGATAGGTTTGCCATAGAGTCCCCATAAGTCAGAACCTACTTGAAAGTATACAACAACAAATAGATGTAGCTCTTGATGTAATTCTTCAGTTTAAAATCTTGCCTGTTTGGGAAGGTTGGGCAGGTGCTGCACTGCAACTTCCAGCATTGGTCATCGTAGTCTATGCTGGCAAAAGGAGTTGCAGTGCAACAGTATCTAGAGGGCTACATTTTGGTCCAAATTATGATACCTCCGATGAATGGATAATAGACTAATTATTTTTGCAGCATCACACAGCAGGCATCAACTGTGAAAGGTGCAGTCCAGGATATTATAAATCTCCAGATCATCCAATAGATTCACCCTACATTTGCTATCGTGAGTATATTTTCTCATATGTATCCAGGACCTAACATTCAGTGCAAAATGTTCTGTACACAGAGAAACATTTCAGCTTCCCCTTCCCCTCAAATGCTCTCACCCTCCAAAAGTGAATGCCGTGTGGAGGAATACCTCATAAGGCATGAAGGTTCTATTGGGAAAAATACGGCTGCATTTTACCCCTTATGTGTGCAGAAGTGCTTGATCTTGGCTGGGGCTTCAGGATCTAAAGTGATTGTGTCTGTTGACTCATATTATATGGAGATGTGTGGGATAATACTAAGAAGGATGTGTCACTATTGACGTTGGACAACAATGTTTTAGGCCTGGGTGAACAACCTTTTTATGGGTTGTGGTGGCTATACCTGCTGTTTTGCCAGGACTCAAGAGAGCTGCACCTCCATTTATGCACCCCCTTATTTTCTTTTTAAAAAATCCCCCAAACATCCATTGGGGGTTACAGACCTTCTTGGGGGCTGTAAAAATGCAGTTTGGGGCCCTACCTGATCCACTGTTATTTTAGGCAATGTATAACCTGAGTTGGCCCAGGAGATGCATAGAAATGTTCCTTACTTCTAGGTTGCAATTGTGACTCAGACTTCACGGACGGCACCTGTGAGGACTTCACTGGCCGCTGTTACTGCAAACCAAATTACACAGGGGAGCACTGTGATGCTTGTGCCGATGGCTATGTTGATTTCCCACATTGTTATCGTAAGTATTACTAACGTCAGCATAGGAATTTTAAATGCTTTTAAACTGTTTTATATTCAGTACAGTGGAAGATGGTTTATTTAATTGCTCTTAAATGTTTTGTTATTGTTATGACTGATTTAAACTGAAGTCTGTTTTAATCTGAGTTGTAAGCTACTTTGGGTCATACACTGGGAGAAAGACAGAATATAAATTAAATGAATCAATGGAACTTGTGAGAGCTAAGTACTATTAGTTTTTAGAAGCCAGAGTTTCAGTCCCTCCCATGTTGGTTGTCAAGTATATTCAAGTGCCTCTCTGGTTCCACTTTTGTGGATTATTGTAAGTAGGTTTGGATACAAGCCAGATCCTCAGATCCTTCAATTTATGCTGGATATTTTCATAGAACTGAAATAAAAAGATGGAATTTAAAGCCTTGATTTTTCAATTGGAGTAAAAGTGATGTCATGGCCTATAGTGGGATTTAATTTATGCCAGTGCAGTGTGATTATTTTTTTCTTGACCATAGAATTAATTGTTGTATTGTCTTTCCCATCATTTAGCAGAACCAGATTTCTCAAACAATGGTAAAGGAGCACAAGAACTCCCAGCTGGTCAGATAATAAGTAAGTGTTTGGCTTTATTTTCCTCTTTTTAAAATAATTATGTACCCTATTATTATAGTTCTTCTGCAATAATTACATCAGTACTCTACTAGAAAGCAGAATTTTGTTGTGCCAGGCGTGCTATCAACCTAAGTCCTCTCCTCTCCCTTTTCTCTGCCATTTTTTCAGACTGTGACTGCTATGTTGCTGGGACAAAAGGGAATGCCTGCCGAAAGGATGCTCAAACTGGCTTATGTTTGTGTAATCCCAACTTCCAAGGGACCCAATGTGATCAGTGTGTCCCAGGGTATTACGGACCAAATTGTCAGCGTAAGTAATTAAATCCAGAGCAAGTGCTGGCTTGATTTCTCCCTTCTGGTGGGTGTTTCTCATAAAAGACAGGTGGGCCACTGTGACCTTTACCTCGCTCCTAGCTGAAAACAGCTAGTAACATTTTCTAAAGTACATAGCATTTCACCCTACATCCCCCTTAACGTTTTCTGAGGCCCACAAAGGGCATTTGATTTCCAAATCTGGAGTTGACTTCTTCTGGATTTGAAACACAGATCCCACAGACCAAAATTGGGTGTGGCAGATGAGAAATGTGGCAACATGCCCAATCATATCTGCAAAGGAAAGTTCAGTGGGGCTTTCTCACAAGTCAATACAGGATTTCAGTCTTCATTTAGATTTTAGATATATTTGATAAGTGGGACTGGGACTTAAGGTATTAAAGAGATATGTAAAGCACAAGGCAGTAGAATAGCTAAGTGCTGAATTTCCTTCATCCTTTCCCTGTTGCACAGCTTGTCAGTGTTCAGGTCCTGGCTTCTACGAAGGCACATGTGACAATGAGACTGGCCAGTGTCTGTGTCGAACTGGATTTGAAGGCTATGCGTGTGATCAGTGTGCTCCTGGCTACTTCAATTACCCCTTGTGTCAACGTGAGTTCTTATATACAGGAGAATAATTGCTATCAAATGTGGTGTATTTGTGTTCTACAAATATTTGCATTTTACAAATGTTTGTATATTTTATAAATTTCTTTGGTTGCAAAAGGAGATTGGATATGTGAAGGCAGTCTGCAGCAAAGACCATAGCGGACTTCTGTTGGTCAGGGGCAGAGTATTTACATAATTCCTGAGCCTTTCCCACTGGGTTCCTTTACTCTTTTCGTCAGCAGTTATTAAAAACTCCATTCCAAGATTAGTTCTTTCTCTTTCCTATTTATTTGCCCCCATAATGAGTATTTTTTTCAGAACAGAGCATAGATTCTGACTATGGAGAATTGTTTTTACTGGGCACATGGATAACATTTGCACTGATGCTGGATTCTCCTCTTAGGATAGCAAAAATTCCAACCTCTAAATGTTTTTCCATTGTAGTTTGTGGCTGCAGTGCTGTTGGGACCTTGCCAGAAGGTTGTGATGCTTCTGGGAGATGCTACTGTAAACCTGAGTTTGATGGGCTTCATTGTGACCGCTGCAGCTTGGGATATCATTCCTACCCTCACTGCCAAGGTATTCCAGTTCGTGCAAGGACTGGTAGGAAAGAGGCAGCTTTTATTATTTTATTTATATTTAAAATATTTCTTGTATAGCCTCCCAGTCCGCAAGGGCTCCTGAGGCAATGAACACATTAAAACAATACAAAGAGACATTAAAATGCTCTTTAAAAAGCTTCTGAAAGCAGTCTAAAAACAATAGTAGAATCCAGCTTTAAAACAGTTAAAACAGCCATTTAAAACACTAAATGCCATGCAGAACAGGACTGCTTGGGCTACCTGCCAGAAGCTCAAAACAAACTTCCTTAGGTAGGGAGTTCCACAGCTGAGGTGCTGCTACAGTGGAAGCCCTGTACCCACTAACCTAACTTCATGAAGTGTTGGGACACACAACAGGGCCTCCTCTAAAGATCTCAAATTTCTGGCAGGCTTGCATGGGAGGAGGCAGTCTTTCAGATATCCTAGCCCAAGTTGCTTAGAACTTCAAACTGAGCTCGCATTGGAAGCCCGTGCAGTTCTTGCAAGATCGGTGCTACACAGTCTCTAAAATGCACACCTAACACCAGTCTGGCTGTTGTATTTTGGACTAGCTGCAGCTTCCAAACATTTTTCAAGGACAGATTCACATAGAGCACATTTGAACTGACCCAAAATGGAACCAGGAACAAATGTATCTTTGCAAATCAAAATCTAAGATAAGGACTCTTTCTGCCACTTTTCCTCCTATCCAGGATCCCAGACATAGATCAGAGTTTGACAACTTTTTGACATTCAGATGTTGCTTATAGGAACTCCCACCAAACCTAAGTCATTGCCAGTGAGGAAGGATGATATGACTTGTAGTCCAACATCTGGAGAGTTACACCCCACCATAGATAGATATTTTCCAGAGCTGCCGGCCTGGTGTCAGTCTTTCATTTTCATTTGTACAGTTATTACATCATGTTTCCCAGCAAAGTTTAATTTGGCCTTAACCAAAGAAGGACATTTATAAACAAAATGTAGGTGGAGAAGAACTTGGAACTGGGTATATACACCTACTGCGATTTGAATATTTTTTATCTCTTTATCCCTAGTAGTGATCAATTCCTAACAATACACTTCTGTCTCTTTTGAGTCAGAACGATTACCATTCTTTTCAGCTCCATGAAGGCTACCAGTTATCATCTGGGGAACTAATAGTGAATGCACTTAAAGCAAGAAAGTGGTAGCATGACCCATTAAGGCTTTAAAGTATTTCTTCCATGGCTTTAGTGCCAGCCATCATCTGCCTCTACAGTGTTCATAAGGTACAAATAGCTCATAAATGCTAGTCGGATGTGCACAAAAAGATGAACATGGCTGTAGGAACTTTTTCTAGCAGAGGTAGTTTCACCTGGAAGAAAAAAAATCAATAGCCATGTAAGAATATATAGTTTGCACAGAATCCACTTTGGATGAAAGGAAACAGTTTCCTAGGCACATAATTTGTGACCTCACTGCCTCTTTTTCTCAACCCTCTTTGTGCGCCTTTCTTTGCAGCTTGCTCGTGTGATCCTCGAGGATCTGTGGATAATGACTGTAGCTCTATGGGACAGTGCCATTGCCGCTCAAATTACATAGGCCACACATGCAACCAATGTGCTCCAGGCTTTTATGGATATCCTACCTGTACAGGTGAGGCATCTGTCAGATACTTCCTATTTTCTAACAGTAGAGAAGGCATTTTGCTTCCCTTCTAAAAGTATTCCATAGTGCTATGCTATGAAATTGCAATTCTTTGTCCTTACCTTGATCCCAGCAATCCAGTCTGAATTAGAAATCCATCTGAAATGGAAGAGTATGCTTTGTTGTTTGATATTCTAGAGAGGTCACACAGGAAAATATCAACAGAATTTAGGAAGTAGTACTTAAATATCCTAATGGCTCCAGAACCTATCTGATCTTGCAAGCTAACCAGAGTCAGCTCTGTTTAGTGCTTGTATGGAAGACTACCAATGAACAGTTGCTATAGGCTATATTTTAGAGGAAGGAACTATCAAACCACCTCTGCCTAAGAAAATCCTATGAAATTCATGGGGCTGCCATAAGTCAACAAGATACTTGAATGTGTGTGCCCGCATGCGTGCGCGCGCGCACGCACACACACAAATAAGTAGCATTTGAGATGTATAGGGTTGAAAGCAGCAACCCTGTATCTGCTGCATTTGGTGCAGGCTTTGCAAAATTATTGTTATATGGGAATATTGGCCTTTGGGTTCATACAAGTCAATATTTTAAAGAAATCATGGTTGCTTTTGCCCATTTCTAATAAGTGATATATGTTAATAGCTATAATAAGAGATATATGTCTTTGTTCTCAGCAAACTGTACTAACAATTCCACCAATATAAGTTGACAGTTGATCTAGAAGGTTCCCCCTATTTCCCCTACCCACTCACTATCTACTAACATCTTGGCTGGAATCCTGTATCAGTTACCCTCCTAGCCCACTCACCCCGCAAACCTGATGGAGACATCAGTCATCAGCACTCCAATCAACAACAGAATGAGCCTCCTTCTCCCCATGGAGCGGATTCCCAGTAAAGTAGGTTTGGGGAGGACTTACGATCATAGCAGTAGTCTCATGATCATGACTACAGGCCTTCTGCACTACACTATTATAGTGGTATTATTCCACTTTCAGCATCCTGTTTGCAGTTTACTGAGGCCAAAGAGGTCTCTGGATGAGAATTCTAAACACCTCTCCATAAACTACAAACCCCAGGATTCCATAGGATGTTGACAGTGGAGTAATAGCACTATAACAGTGTAGTGCAGAAAGGCCCTATGTGGTGATCATGAGTACAGAACAATTACTTAGATCGACTCATCTGTAACTTTTTCATATTCACAATCACTACTTAGTCATGGTTGTGACGTTATTAGATCAGATTGGCTGGCCAGAAATAATTTACAGGGCCATTTTTTCTCTCTTATTAATTAACATTTCAAAAATACATGACAAAGTAGATGCAAATATTGCAGTATGAGAGTGGGCATGAGACAGTTTGAAGGTTTAAAGATTGTAAATCATACCGGCATAATAAAAGCAATCAAATGTTTCCTTTTCTTAGGCAGAACAGTTAAGTGAAATTGTTGCTGATTTGAAATCATTGTTCGCTTGCCAGCGTAGTCCAGTAAACACACACACACACAGTACCTTTTGTTATATTAAGTAATTGTTTAATAATGTTCAGACTGTATGACAATCTTTATCAGATATCATTGTTACAGGTACAATTGCGATTTTGAAAAGATAAAAACCCTTATATTCCTCATTTAAGGGTTGAGGAAACTATTGGAAGTGAGGTGCCACAATAACACACACACACTTCCAAAAGTTAGAGTTGCTGCACACCCTAGTGTGCTTTCTAGGGACCATCAGGTTATTAGGGCAATTGCATAATGATTTTGGACCTTTCAAGTTTGAAAAGAGTCTTTCCTGGGTCTGAAACAGCCATAGTGCAGGGAAAAAAATGCCTCTCATATCCTCTAGGAGTCTGGGGGAAACATTCTTTTAAAAGTCCCTAAAACATTCTTATAAAAAAAAGGGGGGGGATGATGATTATAGTGGTCCCCCTGCTGCAAAACCAGCCTGTGGTGTTACATCTGACCCATGAATGGCTCTTTCCTCTCTCCTGACTTAAGTTATGGTCATAAAAATGGAGCTGATGACTTATTTAAAATCCTTTGGCTGTATGCAGAATAGATGAGTAAGATTTCATACAGCATATAAAACTGGACTGCAAAAACGTATCACCATTTTCTTGGTTTATGACTTTCCTCAGCTGCTCATAAAACTGTTCTCCGAGGAGTTGAAGATAGTATACCTGCTGTGTTTTGTTTGCTTCATTGAAATGATTTGATTTATACTCACAGTTCCCAGAGGATTTTATAAAAAGTTAAAATTTAAAGAAAATGAATTCAAATATAAACCATTTGGAGAGGCTAATCCCAGTATACTGTGGAAGGCTGTGGAAGAGGGCCTTTTCTGTTGTGGAACCCTGGTAATAGAAAGCAGCTTATTGTTCTTTAGGCCATTTCCACACTAGACCTCAAAAGCCTCTCCCTAAACTGCAAACCCCAGGATCCCATAGGATGTTGAAAGTGGAATAATAGCACTATAACAGGGTAATGCAGACATGGCCTTTGAGCCTCAGTTGATGCCAACACTGATTATATTTCAGAATCAACTGAAAAATTATACCACAAAGGCTTGAATAGAAAGACATGCTTTACCTTTTCTAAAAAAAACTAAAACATGTTTTTATATGTCTTTTTACTCAAGCCTTTGAGTTATAATTAGTTTCATCCTAATCTGGACATATGCATGGTTTAAAGTTGGTTGAAACTGTTTGGGTTTTAAATTGTCTTGTTTTATCTTGTCAAATTAGTTAGTGCGTTTTTAATCAGTTTAGATTATTTTTTAGTATTTTAAATAGGTTGAACTGATTTTAAGATGTGGTGCCCTGAAAACACCCAAAAGAGGGCAGTATACAAATATTTTAGTAAACCAGGCAATGCAGTAAATTTAAATTAAAAACAAATACCAAATAGTGTAAAAATGATAAGCAGAAGTGACAAAACATTGGAAAACAATATGTTATCCTTGTGTGGTGCCAAACTGACATCAAGATGGAGGCCAAGTTATCCTCCCTGGATGAAGATTCCAGCATCTAAGCAACACCACTAATTATTCCCTTTTTCTGATATCTCAACATTGGATTTCATCTGTGTACTAATGATTCCAGACCTCCAGGTATTCTTACCCAACAGATTTATGCTGATATAAAAAAGCACAGGGACAACCTTTTGTGGCCCCAACAGTATAAATGCCAGTAAGTTAAACAATGATCCTCTGGAACTACTGTATGAAATTTTACCCTCACAGTAACTCTCTCACAGCTAAGAGATGGTGACTGTCTTAGGTTATAGAGTGAATATTTGAACCTTGATCTTCCTTGTCCGAGTCCAATATTAACTGTTTTTGTTTTTCTCAGTGGCTCGATTTAGACCAGTGGTTCTCAACCTGTGGGTCCCCAGATGTTCATGGACTTCAGCTCCCAGAAGCCCCAGCCACTATGGTCAATGCTCAGGGCTTCTGGGAGCTGAAGTCCACAAACATCTGGGGACCCACAGGTTGAGAACCACGGATTTAGACATAGTTTTCATGTTCTCCAAACCATGGTTTGGAAGCCTGGGGCAATGAGTTTGTGTAACTTGTCTTTCCCTCCTGATATCACATAAATTCCATCCCCTGCCCCTTTCCTGGCTTATGATAACCATAGTTTACTATGATTTACAAGGTCCTATATGCTGAACATGTGTCCTGTCAGTCCTGGTCCAACTAAGTAAACCCCAGTTAAAAAATGTAATGAATCATTCCACTGATCTCTTCATTCAAGCAAGCTATCAGTTGTTTTGTAATTATGTATATTTTATTCTTATTAACTAGTACAACCATTTAAAAGTAAGGTAATGAATTATCCATAAAATGTCTATGGATTCATTACTGCAGTGGTGTAACAAAATCTCTGAGGGTCACTAAAAGATTAGTATATGATCCACACCCAATTATAAAAATCGTTTTTAAATTCCTTGCACCAGTGGCAGGTGGATTATCAACTGGATTATTTATATGGAAATAGATACTCTACTACTTCAGAAGGCAAAGACACATTTATCCTATTTTTAGTTGATGCCACACATGCTGCAGCAGATAGCACCATAGAAGTGGCTTTTTCTTGTCTGTGATGGGAAGAAGGAGAGAAATCTTTTATGATAATGCCAACTACCAACTACTGTATGCTCTTGCTTTAAAAATAACACACTTATTCTGGAACAGTGCCATCTGATTGGTCTTTTTCTATCCTCTTCAGCCTGTCATTGTTCCACAGAAGGCTCTCTCTATGGCACCTGTGATCAGGAGACTGGGCAATGTACCTGTCGCCCCAGAGTAACAGGACTGCGCTGTGATACCTGTATTCCCGGAGCTTATGGATTTCCACATTGTGAAGGTAGTTCAGTCTATTCCACACATGTGGATGTCCTTGTGACACAGTGTAAATGCAGGTCTGTCTTGGTGCCTAATGCACCAGGCAGCGTGGTTAATTTTAGAAAATAAGTAAATGTGTTAATAATAAAATGCTGAAAATCACAAAATACATTAATTTTAAATGGAGCGTTCTTCATCGGATGTTTCTTACACTTTTTTTGGTGATACTTTGGAATGTTTTTCTCAGCTCTAATAGTAAGCATATTAATTTTTTTCTTCAACAATTATTGAAATCCATTAAGTCCAAGGACTTCAAAAAATGACTATTTTCAGCTCATGCATTCTCCCAGCCAGCATGGACACAACTGATCACACTGTTTGGGAAACTCAAGGGCTTCTGGTTCAAAAAAGTAACTTTTCTAACCAGATAATCTGTAGACTAGTTAAAGCACCATCCTAGGAATAGCGGAGAGCCAGAATGGTGTAGTGCTTTAGGCGATGGGGTTTGAATCCCTGCTCAGCCATGGAAACCCATGGGGTGACCTTTGGCAAGAACACTCTCTCAGCCTGAGAGGAAGGCAAAGGCAGATCCCTCTCCAAAATTCTGCCAGGAAAACCCTATGATAGATTTGCTTTAGGGTAGTTGTAAGTCAGAAACTAATGGAAGGTGCACAAGAATGAGGAACAGCGCATAGTTGATGCCTTTTCCTTCCATCCAGTGCCTGCTCTTAACCAGTTCTTTTCTGTTCTAGTGGGATCTTGTAATCCTGCTGGTCTTGCAGGTGGAGATCCTTCCCTGTCAATGGTGAGTATGTCCCATGGCTGTTGACCTTTCCTTTGATTCTTGAATACTGTACAAACTCACTGAGCATTTTTATCTATGGTTGAACCCATTCTTTGCATTATCAGTGTCCTACATTTAATCTCTTGGTATTACCATTTAAAAGGATCCGGTAGCAAATGATAGGGAAAACTCTGAAATTCCACTGACAGCTAGAGCAGACAATATTGAGGAAGGACAGATTCAGCTCAAAAGTTGATACCAAGCAACTTCCTGGAATCCAGCTGCCTTTGATTCTGTCTTGTTTTGTTTTGTTTTGTTTATGGTTTCTTTGAGATATACTTTCAGTCCCCCTCTGTGTCTACTTTTTTCTTTCTCAGGGTTCCTGTGAATGCCGGGCATATGTGGAAGGTGAAGCTTGTGACAAGTGCAAACCACTCTATTGGAACTTGGCTCCAGATAACCCATTTGGATGCATGAGTAAGAAATGTTCCTCTTAACTTCTCCAGAAAAATGTCACAGACAAGCAGCCTAGCTGTTACTCTGAAAATGTTTAATGCTGAATGGAACCAAGGATTTATTTAGTTATCTTGATGGCATGTCCCTGAGACATAAGAAACTTTAAATTACTTCTGAAATCTTAGGTTAGACAGATAGTGATGTTTAGTAGCTTGGATCAGCACCTTGTATCTTAAAGCTCATGCAGTAAAGACAAAACGGATCAGAATGTCCTATGCAGAGGAGAAATTTACATTTGTGGCAATAACTTCTCTTTGTGGCTTTCCTTGTATGGATGGTTTCACGTATCCTCTAACATGCCTGAGGGTTAGTTAGCATAAGGCTAATACAGAAGTGTAAGTTCTGCGTTTATAAACTGAGTTGTTTCCCCCGTGTTTCCACCAGGTTGCCAGTGTGACACCATGGGAACAATTGGAGGCATTGCTGAATGTCTGCAAGTAAGTTTCCTGCCATGTGTTGTAATCCGCTCTGAGGTTTTGTCTTGGCCTTAATGTCTGCTTAGTTTAAACTGTAGCATCCTGGATGGAACAGGCTAATCCCAGTGTGTAATTAAAACTCTTTTAGAGTTGCCCTTGTTGTTTCTTAACATTTTGCTGGTATTAAACAATATACAACATTTTGGAGAAATTCTGTATTTTCATGTGATACAGGTTTTTTTTCTGTTGTACTTGAATGGTACACAACAACAAAGCAGGCCTTGTTTTGTTTCCAAACTAATTTTCCAAAGTTTCAATAAATAATAATATTGAGCTTTTCAAATGTTATCTCTGCAGCATGAGGGCTGGAGCAGATATTTCAGCACTTCAGATGTTTGTTGAAACTTCTCTTATAGTTCAGAGACCTTACACTCTTTTTCATTCTTGCACTCCTTTCTATTTACGTGGAAGATGTACCAAATCAATCGTGATATGAGGTTAGAGATGTATAATATTTGTTGTGTGGCTGGTATCTCCTAGGATTATGGGCACTGTTTCTGCAAGCCCAACATCTGTGGCCGTTTCTGCTCAACGTGTAAAGAAGGATACTACAATCTGGACAGTGGAAATTACTTCGGCTGTCAAGGTGCTTCACTTTTTCCTACATGAAGGCATTGTCTTTTATATGGCTGGGGACATATCAGAGAGTTCATCAGTTGAAGAACAATGACCTGGGGACTCGGACAGGCCCAATTCCAACAGTTTTGAAATTTCTGTTTTCTGTTGATAAGAGATGTGAGATCCTTTTCCCCCACAGTAAAGTTTGAATTCTTAATTATTTGACTAAGAATTCCATTGTAGTTAATCTTGCTTTTTCTCTGCTTCTTGAGTTTTATATGGTACTGTTTTCATAATACTACTGCATTATCCTTCACATTATGTGGGCTGATTTTCTACATTTTGGGCGAGACTTCTCTCTCTCCCAATTATTGCTATAGGTGCACAAAGAGAGTCAAGTAGTTGTTTTATTACTTTGCTGAAACTTTCTAATGTATGCAAAATTTGAAAAAGGGGAATGGAACTTTGAATGGACACATGTTAAAGAATTATGAGATAAGGAAGTCACGTACAATATCACATCAAAGAAAAGTCAGTAGGAATGAAATCTCTGTTTGGGGACACTGGTGAATAAACAGATGTAGGTGCAACTGCTTTTAAATAGCAATTTCTAAAAAAGATGAAAGCATAGAAGTAAAAGAAAGCTTAGATGAAAGGAGTTGAATAACATGTGTTTAAACAATCATTGCTAATTAAACTTGCATTGAACTTGGTACCTGCTGCAGAAAGTGCTTCATTTTAGACCTCAGGAGAATAGAAATAGAATTCTGATTACAAAAGGGCACTGTACTAGGAGTGGGGATTCACAATTGCCCTTGATACATCATAGAACAAAGCATGCTAAAATTGGCTGGGCATCACACTCAGTGTAGGCTGTTGTCCTTCATTTGTAAAACAAGCATATACATCTCTCACACTAAAAGGACCAGGAGTGTTTGTTTATTTTTAATTAGCTGTGCAAGGATGTATCTTTAGACGGTTTGCATGCATGGGAAACTTTATTTAGGAGACCTTTGGGAGATAGAAGGGCATAGTTTCCGGCCTGGAATTGGAAGGCAGTGGAAACGGATCTGAGCAGTGTCGGAAGTTATATGAAAGCGGATACAGTGGAACAAAAATAGAGTGCCAAGCTAGTGCCACTCCCTTTGGTACCAGGCTTTGATGAATCCTATCTGGGTCTCATTATTAGCTGTGGAATGTAAACATGTGTTTCCTCTCTGCAGGATGCCATTGTGACATTGGTGGGTCAATTGGGCCTGTGTGTGAAGAGAAGACGGGATCTTGTAACTGCAGACTGAATACTCATGGCCCGAGATGCACTCAGTAAGAAGCAGCTACAGCTGGAATGCCACTGTGCATGCTAGGATGTTCACTTTCTTACTCTTGGATTTCCAAATGAACTCTAGCCTATGGTGTTATCAATTGTGAGATAGAGAACATAAATGGGTCATTTAGGGAACATCCCTATTGACAGGAAGCTGAGTGTGAATTGCTTGGGCGCTACAAACAGGTTTTTCACTGCAGCTTGCGATTTTGCATTTGTGGAGTTTTAGTTTAGGGAAAGAAAGTTGGCATATTATAGATTTGCAAAATTATGATTGGTATGAAGAGAATCGTTAATGAGAAATACTCTGCCCATGCACCCACAATGAATTCAATGTGCAGTGAGTTCAAGACAGGCATAAGAAAGTTCTTCTTGCACTGAATGTACATAAAAGGCAGTTGCCAGTATTCTCTCAGTTGCCAACAGTATGAATCTGCACAGACAGAAGCAAGCTTCATTTGTTGGCTCACTTGCAACTCTTTACTTTCTTCCCTATAAGTGAATAGTGAGTACTCTTTCCTTTGAAAATAAGTGAATGGATGGATTGTGATTTAGAATGGATTGTTAAGGGTTATATATACTATGCGTGTGTGTATACACATGCATGCACACAATATGTTTAGGATCTTCTTTGCTCTGAGATATCCTCTCCAGAAAGTGTCTTTGCAGTACATAGGCACTATGTGTATAAACACCCCCAAAAATTGATGACAATTTTTTTCCATAATATAGTTATGACTCCTATAAAAGTAACTACACATCTTCTAGTTATTTCAGTGTGCTGGGGGATTGCTCACTCCTTTCTGTTCTGGAGAACAAATTTTCTCACATCTCTGATGTTAAACATAACTGTGTCAACACTCCTCTTCACTATGGTTAATTGCCTAAATAATCCCCACCTTCATTGCCTGTAAAAGGGCTGGCAAATTTGGGGAGGAAAATTTTGACCAGGCATAAATGTGTCTCCATGTTCAGGACAATCAGAAGATAATAGCCACCATCAAACTCTGCTCTGTCGTTGCATGTTGCAAGACTTGATAGATTTACTTAAAAAGCAGGTGTTCAAAATAAAGTATGAACTACTGCAGTTGTTTATTTATTCTGGGCAGAATATAGATGTTTTCAAGTAAGAGTGCAATATATACAGTGGACTCTTTGGGTCTGCTGGGGTTCCGTTCCAGGAACTCCACCCTTGCAAATAGCAAAAAATGCAAATGCTCACACCCCATATTATTAAATGACAGTGACATGCATGCAGATGCTTCAGCACATTCGTGTTCATGTCACTGCTATTTTAGGTATAGGACATGAAACTCCATCATAGCTGGAATTCACAGATGTAAAGGTCATTTATACATAGGATCCACTGTAAAGATTTGTTCAATAGAAATTTTGTTTTCTGAGCTGGTTCTCAACATGATCATGGTGGGTTTACTATTTCATCACTTTATAGTACAGATAGAAACCACGTGTTTAAATGTGCATCTCACCTTTTATACACAGGCCAGCCATAGACCATTATATCCCAGACCTTCACCACCTGAAATATGAGCTGGAAGAAGGAACTGCACTAGATGGAAGACCTGTACGCTTTGGCTATGATCCCTTGGAATTCGAGAATTTCAGCTGGAGAGGATACGCACAGATGTCTTCTATCCAGGTAGATCTTAGTTCTTCCTTTTGACATATATGGAATGTAGATTTGAATGCTACAGATTTCATGCAGACAAAGCATTTCTGTATAGCGGAAAGGATAAAAGTCAGGTGCAGCTTATCACACATAAAACAAACATACCCATTACTATTATGGTTTATGTATGCATGCTGAGACCTAGCAGTCAGCTGCAGCTGTTCAACAACACCTGTTCTTTCAGTAGGTACATGATCTGTATATAATTTACACATTTTCATCTACACAGAAATGCATTTCCTGCTAGAAATCTGTAACATTGGAAGTGGCTTTGAAAGTGAGGAATCTCACTGAGAGATAAAAAGTATTAATCTCAAGAGAGTTCCCAAAAGTACAAAGCCAAACTGAGCTCAGTGCAAGAAAGTGTTTATACATTTGGGTGTTCATTTGTCTACAGCAAAACTGTATTTGTGCTAATGTTCTTTAGGTTTAGGAAGACAGCAGCAGGATGATAAGTAAGGTCCCAATTAGAATTTGTGGCAGCCTGAATTCTTTCAGGACAAAAGGGCTAAGCAAGAATGATGTGATGGGGTTGTCATAAACAAACAAACAATGTAAGCAAGTCTCCTAAGGGAATCTTTGCCCATTGCCTCTCTCTCTGTTGCAACTCTGTGCATCATCTCCCTGCTCCTAAAAGGAAAGGAAAACCTTTTAAAACTTTTTTTTTTCCTGTGCAGCATGTGGCTGTGGTTGCTCTTTTGTATGTTTGAATAGGGTAGCTGATTTTTAGCTGATTTCTTGCATGACTTGGTATGGTTGAATGACTAGGGACTAAGCCTGTGGCATCTGCTGTGCTTTGTCTCTGGGGATACATTACCTCTCTGAAGTCTGAAGAGTTGGCAGATAGAGAGGTTATGTACGTGTGTGGTCTTTATGGTTCACTGGGAGTTCTGCTGTATGGCTTAGGACAGGTTTCTAAGAGGAAAGGTATTCTTTGCTTCATTTTTGTCCTCTAGGGAAAAGGTAATGAATGTCTGAGGACTCTCCTTGTTCTCTGTAAATTTGGATGGGAGGTTCTTATCAGAATTCTTTCAATTTTTATTGTAATCCTATTCTTAACCTTTAGTAGCTAGGTACACACAAAAAATGCTGATTCTACTATTTGGTTCTTCCAAAAATGCAAATAAACTGAGAAGATAGACTTTTCCTGCTTCTTTGCTGTAGAAACCCTCTAACTTTCTAAAATATAGCCTACAATATAGACTTCTTTAGCCATCTTGGAAATGTAGCTTGAATTAGAGTGCTATACCTAATCTGTCTATTTTTTTTTGCATGGGAGTAACCTGATTTGCATGGATTTTGAATACCAACTTATTGATGTGAGCAACTCCCAGTCTTTCCATCTGCATTTTCCAATCATTCGCATTCTAAAAATTAAGAAATAAGTGTATACGTCAGGAAGCAGGAAGCTAGCTAAATTTGAGACTTACTGTCCAAGCGTTATTTCTTACTATTGAAGTTATTTCTGTTGAGACGCTTAAAAGTTTATCAACAGTTTTCACATAATTGAGAGTTTTGTTATTTTCAAAACAGAGACACTTTTGCATGGTGAGTTTAAGAGAAAAGAATGATGTCACAGGTCATGTGTATAGATCTCTCTATATATTTTCAGGACAAATATGGCACTTCTGGACACATTGTGCCCATCTCTTTCTCACAATTTAACTGTAAAACTTTCTCTTACTGGTTTTACGATTTCTATTACTGGAGCACTCCCATGATTTTCAGCTTAGAATCATAGAATCATATTGTTGGAAGAGACCATAGGGGCCATCCAGTCCAACCCCCTGCCATGCAGGAACCCACATAAAAGCACTCCCGACAGATGGCCATCCAGACTCTGCTTAAAAACCTCCAAAGAAGGAGACTCCACCACACTCCAAGGCAGCATATTCCACTGCCAAACAGCTCTGACTGTCAAGAAGTTCTTCCTGAGGTTTAAGTGGAATCTCTTTTCCTACAGTTTGAATCCATTGGTCCTTGTCCTAGTCTCTGGAGCAGCAGCAAACAAGCCCACTCCCTCCTCAACAGGACATCCCTTCAAATATTTAAACATGGCTATCATGTCCCCTCTTAACCTTCTTTTCTGCAGACTAAACATCCCCAGCTCCCTAAGTCGCTCCTTCTAGGCATGGCTTCCAGACCCTTCACCATTTTCGTTGCCTTCCTCTGGACATGGAAGTTGTTCTATTGGATCAGACCAAAGGTCCAGATAGTCCTGTTTCCCAAATCATCCAGATGCTTTTGGGAAGGCCACAGGCGGGTCATGAGAAAGTAACCCTCTTTCAGCCTCTTTGTTGTTCTCCAATAGCTGGCATTGAGATAAGAGCTCAGTTACCTCAGTTGCTTTTTTGGACTATAATTTCTAGGATTTTATAGAAATTATCACTGCTATAGCTGCTGGCCATGCTGGCTAGGGGATTATGGAAGTGGTATTTTTTTTTAAAAAACAACAACAACCCTTCCTTAAGCTCTAATTGTGGCTCTGAAACCTAAAGGTTTCATTTGATCGTCTTGACTAGTATTTATTGATAGACTTATTTTTCATAAATTATCTAGTTAAACCCATCTAAAGCAGTGACCATCACCACATCTTGTGGTTGTAGACTGTAGAGTTTAGCTGGGTTCTGTGCAGCTTCTCTTAAGTTGTTGTCTCCTTTCTGCCTCTCTCTTTTTCCTCCCTTTTATCTCTTGACTGTGGAGTATGGTTTTCTGGCAAGGCTAGATAGATGACCTAGGTGGAATGTGCAATGTAGTGAGTGTTTCTGAAGCATCCTTCCAGAATGTTCTGCCATTCTGCAACAGAAGGATGGGGCTGGCTTGATTCTTCACCTGCTTTGGCATGCTGCTTTGGGGAGAAGGAATCCAGAAGTGCTGTGTTTGAGCTGGTGGCTGGTGGCAGGTGATGGTGGAGGTTATTTAAGGTGTGCTCTGCTTCTCTCCCCTTTCTCTCCCACCAGCCCAAGGTAGTGGTGACCCTCAGTGTGACCTCCCCTGACCTGTTCCGCCTCGTCTTCCGCTACATCCACCAGGGGCCTGCAAATGTGGAAGGGAGGGTCTCAGTCCTTGAGGAAGGAAAGTTTAATGTTTATGGCAACTGTAAGTGCATTTTTCACTTCTAGACTAACCCCCTTCCAAAACTGATCTGTAAAGGAGCTGATCTTTCCTTCTCCTTTTCCGAGAGCCACCACCATCCATGTTATAGATGTTGGATTTCCTTAAGCTGTTCACCCCTTAGGAACATTGGCAGATACAAAGGGGAGGGCATCTAGAAAGGCAGACAGATAGAAAAGCAAGGCAGGCAACAGCCTTGGAGTCTGCCATGCAGTGATATATACCCAATGTGCTTTTTGCCCTTTGCAGAACAAAGTCAAAGTCACGGTGCATGTGAAAGAAGGGGAGCTCTATCTCTTCCATGTCATTTTGAGGTATATTAATCCAGGAAGTGCCACTGTGTATGGGAAAATTACAGCCTCTCAGCCACGAAGGAAAGGTAAGAATCCTAGATATCTCCTCCACCCCCATTCCATCATTTCATTGTTGCTTTCTGAAGACATTTTTTTTTGTCCTACAGCTTCCTTTTTTAGGCTATTCTGTACTACAGATCAATAGAAGTCTTTTGAGTTTGCTCTTCTATATACACTTACTTGGGAGAAAACCTTCAAAGTAATAACAAGGACAAACAAAATGTTTTTAAAAAGCTGGAGAGATAATCAAGCAGCATTTTTGAGACTAGCTTATTTCTTTATTCTGAGTTCTTATGCATGTCAGTCTGCTTCAGATGCACGGATGGAGTGATATTAAAGCTACAGTTACACAGTTGTAAGAGGGGATAGAATGTAATGGGATACAGAAATATGCAAACTCTGACCCTTGTCATGAATCTTGTCTGAGATGGTACAGGTATTTCAAGAGGCTGATCTGCTAGTATTGGAGTGTGAAAGCAATAAATCATTTTATCAAAAGTCAGAGGGGACAAAACTAATCATCTGAAGAGAAGTTTTTTTAATGTTGTTACGTAAAACCATGGGAAGTTGTGTATTACTATGCATAATGTGTCAAGATATTATTATCTCTGCTCAGACCTGTGATAATGGATTGGAATTTGTGAATAAATACTAATTCAGCTGTTTCTCTTTTCAGTCTTTCTTTAAAATATTTTTTTATTTGAGAATTGCTACTTGTAAATCACAAATTGTACATCTGGAAAAATTGACATGGTCTGCTACCAGTTTTTGGGTGTTACCATTTCTACTGTCAGATATGCGTCCATTCATTCTCTTGGACAGCAGTTGTTATGTTTGTCCAGTATCAAGTGCAGAGAGATGTTACTGACAAAGCATTACATAAATCATATCAGAGTTTGAGCAAATGAATATGCTTCTGATGTTGGTGATTTTGGTAGGACCGGTAGTGTTACTGCTAAGGTGAATGTGGTGATAAGGTTGGTATTTTGATTTGTATGGGGCCTTGTCCTTGTATCTCCATCCCTTTAATGTCCTGATAAAGATGAGTAGTTGCTTAGGGGTAGGAGTCTGTGATTTCAGTGAGAAAGCCTTACTGAAATCAGTGGAACTTTTGAGTAAACATAGACAGGTTTGTATGGTATCAGTACAATTTCATAAGCTGTGATGTCAAAAAGACTAGTTCAGACTGCATACTTTTGTCCACATTCCTCTGCTACATATTCACAGATATCCAGAAGTCTCCCTGAAAGTCACTAAATATTTGGTCATCAGTAAACTATCATCTCAGCAAGTTCATATTGTGCATAAAATTGGAATACATTCCCCTCTCCACATTTGCAGGTTTGACCTTTGCGAATTTGATTATTCATGAATGTGAGTGCCTTCTTCCCCATTCTCGTCCTCAAATTCCCTTGCATTTTTCTGGGCACGGAGAAGGGAGGCAAGCACCCCTGGGAAAAAAGCAAGGGAATGTTGGGAGGCATTGCCTGCATTTTCCCTTCTGGAGCTCCCCCCTCTTTACTCATGCATTTGGCCCTGATGGAAGAACATGTGCTGAGGCAAAACGCAAAGGAATGAGGGGAAGACTCATGCAACCCTTCCTTTTTACTTCTGGAGCTCATCCCTGTCATTCCTATGCGTTTTGTCCTGGCGTGGAGAACCCACGCTGAGGCAAAATGTAAAGGAATAGGAGGGAGGCTTATGCAAGCCTTTCTTTCCCCACCTCCCATTCCCATGCATTTTGTCCTCGTGTGGAGAACTCGCAAAAGGCAAAATGGGGAAGAGGGAAGGCTCATGCGAGCCTTCTCTTTCCCCTCCAGAGCTCCCCCTTCCCATTCTATGCATTTTGTCCCAGTGCAGAGAACATGTGCTAAGGCAAAACTCACGGGAATGGCAGGGGCAGCCCCAGAAGGGAATGGGAGGGGGAGCATGGGGGGAGTTATTTTATGAGGTTCTGCACCCCGAACATTTGCAAAAATGGAGGGGCCACTGTGATTCCTTACTTCTCTTTGCCAAAAGATGGAATTGATAAGTAATACTAAGCTTCAAGTAATTGCTATGTTGTTAGGTATGGAAAGAGGCATAGAATTAGATGATGGTGATGGTGATGGTGATGGTGATGGTGATGATGATGATGATGATGATGATGATGATAATAATAATAATATAAAAGCAACAAACACAACAGAATTAACAGCAACTTTTTTGGGGGATGGTTGGCTACAAGATTTGAAAGTTTAATTGTTTCTGTTTGATGTTAACAAGGCAAACAGTATTTTCTTTCAATAGATTAGAATAATTATTCACCAGTAAGCGCTTTTTGAAGAGGTGAAATGCCAACATAATGTTTTCTCCAGTTCTTCAGATAATATATTTTGTTAGCTGATAGCTAATAAGTGATCCAACAGCTGGATGTGTATTTATGTTTAAAACAGCTCTGAAGACCAATCTTTTCTAGCAGGCCTATCTAGATGGTCTTTAAATTTATGAGTTTTTAAATTATGAATTGATTGTTTTCCGCATGTGTCCTTTTAAAACTGATGTTACACCCTTTAAGATGATTATGTATTTTTAATTGACGTTTGTGTTTTTAACTGTGCCTGTGTCTATTTATTTCTGTATTTTAATCTGTCATTCCTGCCTCCATCCATAGGGAAAGGCGAGTAAGAAATAAATGCTATTAGTAGTTGTGGTAGCAGCAGTAGTATGCAATGTAGGTATATTCCAGAAAGCTAAAGAGAGGATCATTTAAATTCCATGGTTGGAGCTCAGGGAAAGTCAGAAGGGATTCCACTTCCTGCCTACACGCTTGTACAAATGGGATGTATGTAGTTTGCTGCAGCTTTAGCCACACCATCAATTATTTGTAAATGTGGAATGCATGAAAATAGCGTAGTATTGTGTCTGGCATTGAGCATGGTAATTCTTCTGCTTCCTCTGCTCACTTTAAGATGGTGATTCATTCTGACAGCAGAACAAACTGCAAATTCTAGTTGAATACCAGCCTTGAAATAGTGTAGTCACTGTCTGGGTGTGTGTGTGCAGATTTCCAGTTGTCTAGATTCAAAAAGAAGCTGTTGCAGCATCTGGAAAGTCTAGCCTTCATTGTCTATCAGCTGAAGATGCTTCTTCTATGCAGCCTTTGCCAGAACCACTGCTAACATGCTGTGTTTGAGGACTGAATAATGAGATCTCTTAAGAAGTCCATGATGCAGGCTGGTATGACTATCGCCTATTGCTATACCCAGAGCTAGTGAAGCTGATGTGCATGTGCAGTTAGTGTGCAGTCTTCCCTCCATATTTGCCGATTTGATCTTCACAAATTTGATTATTCACAAGGTGCCCACTTGTCTTCCCCTCTTCTCCCCCTCCCATTTCCATGCCTTTTGCCCGGGCATGCATGCCTTCCTTCTCCGTCTCCAGGCAAAAGGCACATAGGTGGGAGCCCTATGTGCAGAGAAGGAACCTGCTTAAGAGCTTTCCCCTATTCACCCCTCCTATTCCATTGCCTTTTTCCTGGGCATGCGTGCCTTCCTTCAACACACCTGAGCAAAAGGCAAGGGAATGGGAGGGCAGAATAGGGGAAGGCATGTGCGTTTTCTCCACACACAGGGCTGGACCCTCCCATTCACTTGCCTTTTGCCCAGGCGTGGAGAAGGAAGAAATGTGCACCTGGGCAAAAGGCAAGGGAATGGGAAGGGGGAGCCCCAGAAGGGAATTGGAGGGGGAGTGCTCACTCAAGTGTGTGTGTGGGAAATTATTTGCCTATTTTTACTCTTGTGAGGGTTCTGCATCCCAAACTCTAGTGAAAGTGGAAGGACCATTGTACCACCATGGACCCCTGAAATGTCGTGGCACAGAGGTGCTCTCATAAGTAGCCCAGTGAAGTTTCAGGTACTTGATGAAATCTTGTAAAAGGGTTTAATATGAGTAATTCACTGCTGCATATATCCACAGAACATACAAACTCCCATAAGTTTTACTAGACTGCATGCTCAATCACATTCCTAAAGCAGTCTTTGGTACATAGTAACAAAAAAGATGTTTGAGGGAAGAAGGAATCGACTGCTGTAAAACTTCCCCTTTTACTGGATTCTTATGCCGACCAGGTTACTAGCTATTTACAAGAGGCAAGTAATTAGAAATAGGCTTGATGCTTCTACAGTGATATTACATCTCTGTATGGCTTATAGCAGGCATGGGAGAGGAGGCAGAAGTTTCCTGTGCTTTCTGTTTCTTGGCAGCTTGACTCATTGGAAATGGCAGGAAATGTCTTGCTCATCTCCTGACTGGAGGAAGTGTAAATTTTGTCTTTGGGTATATCATAGTAGGGACAGAAAGCATGTGTCACACATGCAACAGTAGTGCTTTCAGTGATATTCTCAAGTCTGAATTAGTTGGATGTGCTAAGATTCTGAGAAGATATTTTGAGGTGTCAAAACTGGAAACTTTCAAGAGATGTGAGCCTTTTCCTTATTAGTTAGAATGTCATGAGAGTAGTCTCCATGTTTTAAATTGATAAAACAGGAATTTGCTTTTATGATTAAAAAAAAAAGATGACATATATTTGCCCCCCTCCCTTCTTAGCTGGATGTGTGTAAGAGTGCTGGCACTTCTGCTTTCATATACAGTGCATGGCATACAACATCCAAACACTCAAGCTCCTAAAAAAATTCCGTTTGTTTCTTGAAAATAAATAAAGGCTGACCAATTAAATCGTTTTCATGTGTGCTAAAGAGGCTATTGATGTTTGTCAGGCTTAATATCCCACTGTATAGGGTTCACACAGCTGCTTATAAAGCTATGTTGTGTGAAATTGTTGAAGATGTCACTTATTTTTTCTGTCCTGTCTCCTCCTAAATTTTCTTGAACATGTTTTCATTATTGACTGTGCTACATTTTATAGCTTTTTTGATTTACAAATTGCACTGTATAGACTTTATTTTTATGCCCTTGTATTTTCTATGCCCCCATCAGAGTCTTTATAATAATTACCTGCATTTATTCATTTGTTTGTTTGTTTATTTGCAAGGACTACAATCGCTGGATAACAGCATCATCCTTTCTGTTTCTCCCTTTGCTAAATGGATATTGCTCATTTTCATAAAAAGGAAACAAGAGAGAGATTATATGATTGTAGACATGTGTCTTGTTTTGCTTTATGTGTTTCAGTGTAAACAATGATGTGATTTGTATCCTATAAGTTTCTCTGTAATTTGCTCTTAAGGCAGTTAACACTAAGACCATTTCTACACTACATTGTTATAGTGCTATTATTCCACTTTCAGCATCCTGTGGAATTCTTGAGTTTGCAGTTTAGGGAGGGGCATTTAGAATTCTTATCCAGAGAGGTCTTTGGCCTCAGTAAACTACAAACCCCAGAATTCGACAGGATGTTGAAAGTGGAATAATAGCACTATAACAATGTATGGCGGAAATGGCCTAAGATTTAAAAAAATAAATTAAAAATAAAGCAAAAAATATTGCCAAGCTAAAGGAAGGTCAGCTCTGTGGGTCTTTCGTACCCTGCTGCCAACAGCACTGGGAGAGTAATGCCTACTGAATCAGTTCTCTGTAGAAGTGAACTAGAAGGTAGTCACTGATACAAAATAAAAATACTGCTTGTGAATTGAAAATACCTGCTGCATTATGCCCAGAATGCTTTGAATGAAACTAATTTATCAGAGATGCTATATTCTTGTCTTCACTGTTACAAAGTAATTTATTTGCAGAAGAGAAGACAGAACACCCCACCCCACCCAAAGAATCTTTATTCAAAATGCATTGCGTTTTTGTTGGAGACTTCCTGCTTTCATTGTTTTTGTGAAGCTAGACAGTACACCCAGACAATGAATATTAGCACTATGATATATTGATGGATTCTTAAGGATGTGGAAATTGAAGACAATCAACACAAGAACTAGATAAAAGCATGTGGAACATAATGAAGCAGCAAACTACATATATTTGACCTCTTTCTGTGAGAGTGGTGAATCAATGGTGAATTCCATTGGAACTGACCCCTCTTTTGGCTTTCATGACTTATTCTCAGAACTACGTCAGAAACCCTGTATACTTTCTGGCCCCGACTGAAAGTTGACTTTTCTTTCCCCAATTTTAGGCACAGAGCAGACTAAGCAGATTGTATTTGTACCCACAAAAGACCCAGTTTTTGCCACCGTTCCTCACACCAGCTTTGGAGAGCCATTTGTGCTGAGTCCTCATGTGTGGTCGCTGATCATTGAAGCCGAGGATGTGCTGCTGGTGAGCCTCACTCTTTCTCCTCTGTGATGATGATAAAACCAAGAGAAGTTAAGTTTCATACTTCTGCCCTTCTTTCTAGGATTACTTGGTCTTGCTGCCCAGCTCATACTATGAGGCTCCTATACTGCAGCTGAAGGTTTCGGATCCTTGTACCTATAGCCCAACTCCTGAACAAACCAGTCAAAAGTAAGTTTTTTGTTCCCAATTTCCTCCTAAGATGTGTTTGTATTGTGGAGGATGTACTACACCATTATTAATTGGGTAGCATTAAGTGATAGATTGTTAGCTTTCAAAGAGAGTTCACAGCAAAACTTTTTAGCTACCACATCTCTCTGATGTAGGAGGGCTCGTAGTAGTAACAGAGGTACAAATGGATAGTGAAGCTTGATTGATGTTTCCCCATTGGTGCAATTAGTACAGAGTATCAACTGTTTTGGAATGAGAGTTGATATTTGTGTTTGACCATAATAAGGGATAGAGTGGTTAATGCAAGGTAGAGTTGCCTGAACAGAGAAAGTTGGGTTGATTTCAAAAGCCTGTTTAAGCATTGGGTTTTTATGGGATGAAAATGGTACACACAATGGCTTCAATCCCTCACATAGTTTACTTCAGGACTATGACTTCATTAGCTTTCAGGAAGTACAACTGTGTGGAGGATTGCAATGTACATGTTTAATGTATATTGCTTTCTGTTGTGCAATATGTGCAAGCAATCAGGGTTTTCCAAATATCCATGAAAACTTTGGGAAAGGAGAAAGGCAAGTTGACCGGCATGTTACTTTGTGGCTTTTTCCTTTCTCAGTTTTTGTTTCTGCCCCTTTTCCAAACTAACTTGAAAGAGTATTTTGATACTTGTGTTCCATATATAGGAGTGATGACTGAAATGTGACCTGAAGAGTTTGAGCTAATTTCAGAAGTCTTCTGCAGGTTAGCAGTTCAGATCTCTAGCAGGAGTAAAGAGAGGAGAATTGCCAGGAAGAGAGATAGGTGTTGAAAGGAGAGGGAAGAGGCAATGTGCCCATCAGCTCTTGGCTTTGACCATGCCCACGCTGCAACTGTTCTTGCCAGCTGTCGGCTTGTGACATCCAACAGCTTACCTTCTGTAATCTATAATGTAGGGTCTCAAGAGAAAAAAAGAAATCTTTGCCACGCTACTCCAGTGTATAAAGGCTTTCTGAGAAAATAAAATACTAGCAAATACCTTGAAAAAAAGCTCATTCTCATTCTTTCTAGCTGCCTCCTGTATAAATATGTGCCTGTGGAACAGTTCCCCTTTGGATCAGGAGAAGATGCTATATGTAAACTGGACAACAGCTTACCAAGACCCTGTCCTAAGGAAATCTCTCTTGCATACCCTGAGATGGTGGTGTGTAGTGGCAGTGATGTAAGTAGTCCTATTTACTGCAAATCATCAGTTAAAGCTTGTGGCTCAAGGAGAAAACTCTTCCCAACACATCACTACATTTTTTCTCAGGAAGGAGAAATTATATTCTCCCTGTTGACTGCTTTCTAAGGATCCAGATTCCATAGTCTTGCAGGCAAGCTGGTGAACTGTGAATTGGACAGTGTTATTTTCTGGTGTTTTTGTCATTGACTGGTAGATTGGACCTAGAGTGTGCTCACCAGTGGTTGCTCTTCTTCCCAGAGAGAAGTGGTGATTGGGGTGACTCAAGATTCTGTCAACATCTTTCTAGCTGATTTAGATGACAGAATAGAAAGTTCTTATCAAATATGCAGATGATGGCAAATTGGGGAGTGACTAATACCCCAAAGGACAGAATCAGAATTCAACATGACTGAAAGATTGGAGAGCTAAGTCATTGAATTTCTACAGGGATGTAAGGAACTACATCTATGTAGAAAAAATGAAATGCACAAGTATAGGTTGGGTGAAACTTGGCTTGAAACCAGTACATGTGATAAAGATCTAAGGGTCTTACTAGACCACAAACCTAAGTCAGCAGTATGATGTGGCAGCCAGAAAAGCCAATGCAATTCCAGACTGCATCAACAGGAGGGAAGTAGTAGTCCCATTCTATTCTGCTTTGATTAGATCACACCTGGAATACAATGTACAGTTCTGGAGACCATAGTTCAAGAAGAATACTGACAAGCTGGAACATGTCCAGAGTAAGGCAGTGAAGATGATCAAAGATCTGAAAATCAAGCCTTATGAGGAATGACTGAGGGAACTAGGTATGTTTAGCTTGGAGAAGAGATGACTGATTATAGTTATCTTTAAATATAGAATCATAGAATCATAGAAATGTAGAGTTGGAAGAGACCACAAGGGCCATCCAGTCCAACCCCCTGCCATGCAGGAAAACCCTCAAAGCACTCCCAACAAGTGGCCATCCAGCCTCCGCTTAAAAACCTCCAAAGAAGGAGACTCCACCACACTCTGTGGCAGCACATTCCACTGCTGGACAGCCCTGACTGTCAGGAAATTCCTCCTGAGGTTCAGGCGGAATCTCCCCTCCTGCAGCTTGCATCCATTGCTCCTTGTCCTGGTCTCAAGAGCAGGAGAAAACAAGCCCACTCCCTCCTCGACATGACATCCCTTCAAATATTTAAACATGGCTATCATGTCCCCTCTCAACCTTCTCTTCTGCAGACTAAACATACCCAGCTCTCTAAGTCTGTCCTCATAGGGCATGGCTTCCAGGCCCCTCACCATTTTGGTTGCCCTCCTCTGGACCTGCTCCAGCTTATCCATATCCTTCTTGAATTGGGGTGCCCAGAACTGGACACAGTATTCAAGATGAGGTCTAACCAATGCAGAATAGAGTGGTACCAATACCTCCCTCGATCTAGACACCATACTCCTATTGATGCAACCAAGAATTGCATTGGCCTTCTTGGCTGCTGCATCACACTGCTGACTCATGTTCAGCTTGTGGTCTATGAAGACTCCTAGATCCCTTTCACATGTACTGTTAGCCAGCCACGTGTCCCCCATCCTATATTTCTGCATACCATTTTTTCTGCCTAAGTGTAGGACCTTACATTTCTCTCTGTTGAAGTTCATTTTGTTAGCCTTGGCCCAGCTCTCCAATCTGTCCAGGTCCTTTTGAATTTTGATCCTGTCATTAGGCATATTAGCAACCCCTCCCAATTTGGTGTCATCTGCAAATTTGATCAGCGTGCTTTCTATTCCTTCATCCAAGTCATTAATGAAGATATTGAACAGCACCAGGCCCAGGACAGAACCCTGTGGCACCCCACTAGTCACTTCTCTCCAGGGTGAGAATCTGCCATTGGTGACCACCCTTTGGGTACGGTCAGTCAACCAGTTACAAATCCACCTGACAGTAGCCCTGTCCAGTCCACATTTTACTAGCTTCTTTGCAAGAATGTCATGGGGAACTTTGTCAAAGGCCTTACTGAAATCAAGATATACTATGTCCACAGCATTCCCTTCATCTATCAAGCAAGTAACTCTATCATAAAAAGAGATAAGATTAGTCTGGCATGACCTATTTTTGAGAAATCCATGTTGACTTTTCGTAATTACGGCATTGTTTTCTAAGTAATTAGAAACTGACTGTTTGATGATCCGCTCCAGGATCTTTCCAGGTACTGATGTCAGGCTGACTGGACGATAATTATTTGGGTCCTCTTTTTTTCCCTTCTTGAAGATGGGGACAACATTTGCCCTCCTCCAGTCTGCCGGAACTTCTCCGGTCCGCCAAGAGTTTTCAAAGATTATAGCAAGAGGTTCCGCAATGACCTCTGCTAGTTCTTTTAAAATCCTAGGATGCAATTCATCTGGCCCTGGAGACTTGAATTCATCCACTGTGGCCAGGTATTCCTGTACTACCTCTCTATCTATTCTGTGCTGCATTTCCCCCACTTCCTCACCTGCTCCCCAACCGCCAGGTTGCGTGTTTTTATCCTTTTGGGAAAAAACTGAGGCGAAGAAGGTGTTGAGGAGTTCTGCCTTTTTTCTTCCTCCTGTTATTAATTCACCATCTTCCTTGCGCAGTGACCCTATTGTCTCCTTCTTTTTCCTTTTGCTGCGGACGTATTTAAAAAAGCCCTTTTTATTGTTTTTAATGTCTCTGGCCAGCCTAAGTTCGATCTGTGCTTTAGCCTTTCTGACCTTCTCCTTACATCTCCTGGCTACTTGCTTATAATCTTCTTTGGTGATTTCCCCCTTCTTCCATTTCCTGTACATGTTTTTCTTAATACTTAGCTCAGCTGAGAGCTCTTTAGTCAACCATTCCGGTTTGTTCAGATGCCTTCCATTTTTCCTCCTTAATGGCACAGTTTTAGCCTGTGCCTTCAGTACCTCCCTTTTAAAGAACTCCCATGCATCCTGAACTCCTTTCTCATTGACTATTCTTGACCACGGGATTTCAGCCAGCAGCTCCTTCAGTTTACAGAAGTCTGCTTTTTTAAAATCTAAGACGAATGCCTGGCTACACTTGCCTTCTCTTCCCCACTGAATACAAAATTCTAATAGGGCATGGTCACTCTCTCCTAAAGATCCAACCAGTTCTACGTCATTAACAAGGTCTTCCCTGTTGGTCAGGATCAGATCCAGAATATTTGATCCCCTTGTCGCCTCTTCCACCTTCTGGACCATGAAATTGTCTGCAAGACAAGCAAGAAACTTGCTGGACCTTGCCGCCTTTGCAGAGTTTGACTGCCAACATATATCCGGGTAGTTGAAATCTCCCATTATTACTGTATCTCTCCTTTTTGAATGTGCAGTCATTTGGTCTATGAAAGCGCCATCAAGGTCCTCAGTCTGGCTTGGAGGTCTGTAGTAAACCCCCACTATAATATCCCTATTGTTTCTCGCTCCCTTAATTCTTACCCAGATGCTCTCGACCTGGCTCCCGGTGTTCAAGTCATGGATCTCTTCACAGGTGAAAACATCCTTGACATATAAGGCTACTCCTCCTCCTTTCTTATTTGGTCTATTTCTACAAAATAGGCTATACCCCTCTATTCCTACATTCCAATCGTGAGACTCAACCCACCAGGTCTCAGTGATGCCTATCAAATCATATTTATTTTGCTGTACTAGGAGTTCAAATTCATCTTGCTTGTTTCCCATACTCCGTGCATTAGTGTAGAGACACTTAAGTCCCCGTGCCCTTCCTGCAGGTCCCATAGCATATCTGAAGGGATGTCTTGTAGAAGATTGAGCAAGCTTGTTTTCTGCTGCTCCAGGGACTTGGACGCATAACAGAGGATTCAAATTACAAGAAAAGAGATTCCACCTAAATATTAGGAAGAACTTTTTTATGATAAGAGAAGTTTGGCAGTGGAATAGACTGCCTCAGATCGTGGTGGACTCTCCTTTGGAAGTCTTTGAACAGAGATCCTAGGAGCATCTTTCATGAGCGCTTTAGATATTACAGGAGGTTGGACTAAATGGCCTTCAGCACCCACTCCACCGCTAATATTCTGTGATTCAAATAATATTCTTGCTAATTTTCGGATAAATAACTGAACAAGCCTGTGAGTGGGTTTTAGCCCTGATGGTTAGATGCAGCTTCTTTGTTCAGATGCTATATGCCACTGCATAATCAGTGTCAAGGGACCAGTAGCAGAGAAGTCTCAGTAGTAGGAGAGAACTGTTGCGTTCATGTCCTGTTGATGGGATTCTGATGTCATTCCATTGGTCATTATGGGAAGCTGAATGTTGTACTACATAGACCTACGGAAGGAGTATGCAGTGCCTAGGTCCAAGACCGTTGTCCATCATGCAAATAAACAGAAATTATGCAAGTGAGCCCAAATTCTGTTTAACTGGTTTGTTGATTCAGGCCAGGAACATTGAAATAACGGCTACAATCCTGCATACACTTTCCACAGATCAAGGCCTGCTCTCACTGGACCTTGTCTTGCAAATACATATATAGAGGTATTAGTACTGTTAGACTCATTGCAATGTAACTTTTTATTCCAAAGTTTACTTTTGCAGCAATTCCCATTGAGAAATTTACTTGGAAAACATTAAAACCAGAAAAGTGGAAATGAACTTAGGAAAGCTCTTTGAGATAAATGCTAACTTTTACATTTCTTCCACACATATGGTTATAAAGGTCCATCTTGGGGGAAAGGCAACATAGAAATTCAGTAAATAAATGAATAAATAAATGTTACTTATGTTTCAGTTATAAGTTTGTGTGTCCTATGGTTCTTGCTCCAGATGAGCAGTCGCAAAAAGTTTCCTTGAAAGAAGATGTCTTGTTGGGAAGTGACTTGTTTAAGATCTTATACTGATGTCTTTTCAAACAGGGATGAGGAGGCAGTATCCCCGATCTTCTGCTCTGATTCCAAGTCTTCTGTTTTTCTGTTGTCCCATTCCAGCTGTGTCTCCAGCTCCTTGAACAATGGCAAATATGTATAATAATCAGTAATAACAAATCTACTACACAAAAATTGTAACACAAGGCTTTTCATCACCACTGTGTAAATCATCTGCTTACTTGCAGGAACATCAAATATATTTATTTGATTAAAATTTCTGAACAAAAAAAAATATTCCTTGAGTTCCTATCGAAGTAAATATGCAAGAAACTAGGCATTTAATATCCTAAGTTGTAATTTTGAAGCTGGGTTTCAAGTTGGTAGATTTCTTCCAACTCCACCCAAAATTGCTTCTGGTTCCATGATTCCAATTCTGACTCCACAGCCATTTTATTTTAATTTATTTTACTTTATTTTTTATCGGACTTATACTCTGCCTATGTCCCCAGATGGGATCCCAGCCTTTCTGAGACCAGCCTAAAGTGCATTTCTTTTTAAACTACTTCTTTTCTTGTGTGTAGGTGGAAGTGCAGTTGTGGGTTGCAGTTCCTCAGCCAGGGAGGTATACCCTTCTGGTGGAATATGCCACTGAAGAGATTCCACAGACAATCCATGTAGCAGTGAGTTCACCACATCATGCTGCTCAGCAGGGCACTCTTCTTCTATACACCTGCAAGTACAGGTATGATGATGCCTGATGTAAGAGATGAGAGAATGCAGACTTCATAGAGGAATATATTTCTCACATATATAGTTTGTAAAACCAGCTTTTTCAGTCTTCTGCTAATATTACGAGACTGATTGTCAGTTTTTCAGGAGCTGAGAATAAGAACTGAGGCTTCCTTAGTTAACAACTTGGCTAAAACAAAGATTTACCAGACAGCATAAACTTCTATACAAAAAAGCGCAGATCAAAGGAAGTGTGAGAGACATCAGGGTCACATCAGTCACGGCATAACAAGTTTAGAAATGTTTAGAAATATGTTAGCATTTATAGCTATTGGGTGAAAAGCACATCTTGTTCAAATTCCCTGTACTGTACATACCAGTGCCAGAAATTCAAGCCAAGAGTCTACATCCTCAGAGCAGGGCCTGACTGGGATGAAAATAGCATGAGCATCCTGAGCCCTGGTGCCCTATTTAAATAACCAGATTATGTTTATATATATGACAGATTGATGACATTGTCTGGGAACTCCTTTTTGCAAATCTGCATTCAAACTGTGACCTTAACAATAGGAAATGAGGCCCTGGGATATCCTTAGGAAGCATCCTCCTGCCATTACTCAAAGAAAGCAAATCAAAGTGTTATAAGGGCTCTGTATTAAAACTACCAAGGGGAAAAAAATATTTGGCAGGAAAACTCCATCCTTGAGATTGACCAAAGCTTTTGTCTTGCAGTTTCCTTTGTCGTGGGATAGTTTTAGATTCGCTAAATCGTTTGGCTGTTTTTGAGCTTGCTACAGAGGCTACAATTCGATTCATGGCAGATCAGGCCCATTTCTTCCTGGTAAGCCATTGAAGCAGAGCATGACAGCTGTTACAATGAGTAAATGAATAAATAAAAATCTACAGCAAAGCTGAAAATTCCAAAGTGAGATTAAGTTGAGAGACTGAATTTGTTCACAGTCTGAATCTAGGAACAGGAGAGCTAAGATAAGGTCTAAAAGAGGTTTCTGTGTTTCCACTGTCTGCCTTTGATGGGTAGAAGAAATATTTGGTGATTTTTATAGAAGCAGTCAGTCTGAAAAATGTCTTCTACAGTAGAGAAGGTGGCAGCATCCTTGCTTCACCTCCATCTTTCCACTGTCCCTTTACTTCAAAGGGACTCTGTTTTCTTCTCCTGCACTTCACCCTCATTTTTCCCACTTAGTGCCATGTTCCACTTTGCATCAGAGTTACAGAACTCTAGTTTTAAGAGAACAAATCCTTAGCATAGTAAAGAGTAACCTTCTCACCAATGAAACTTTTACTGGAATATGAAGTCAGTTATTGTTCTTTTTCTTGTTGCAAAACTGAACTTTATCTTGGCCAGTGCTTGATGTAAGCAAGAATCAACACAAATATCACAATAACAGTGTAAGTGGTCTGCTTGTGCAAGCAGTGTAACATTTCTTTCTGGGGATGGGGGATGGGTTGTAGCTCCTACTGTACGATTAGAAAACATGTTGAAGGACATTTTGCCCAATTACAAAAATAACCATTGTGATCTGTCACATATCCTTGCTTGAGAGACGTTATGTGTTTGTTATCTTTTGTGTGTATGTAGTAAAAGATCTAAGTGATCTAACAGACTTTTTTTAAAAAAAAACTCAGTATTTGTACTAACCCTTAGAATTTCTCAGTAAGAAGAAAGGCAACAATGATTCTCACTTCCCACCTTTACCTGCTCTCTGTTTTTAGTACAAAGTATACCTCATCCCATATGAACAGTTCACTGTGGAATTTATGGAACCAAAGGTCCATTGCATAAGCATCCATGGAACATTATCACCAAATAGGTAAATAGATTTTAAAATATTTATTTGATTAAAAACAATTCTTTTCATTATGTGAAAATTTATTATGTAGAATCTTCAGTAGTTTCACATCCAGGGATTTGATTGGATTGAAATTCAGCAGTGCTTGAGCATCAAATTTCACTGAACCTTCTGATTGGCTTTAAGATTTCGAAAATGGATAATGAAAACAAATTTGCCCTGGTGTGGACACCAGAGAGGCTTGTGTTAGATGCTATATTTTTCCATGTTATTTTGACGGGAAGTTATACAGTGATAGTTTTATTTATTTAAATAGCACCATTGGCATATATAACATAAAGAAATGGCACAACTCTGTCCTAAAGAGCATATAGTCTAGATAGTGACAGGAGAAGCAAGTTTAACAATGTAGGAAAGCAAATACAGTTATATGATGCTTCATTTTACTTGCAAATAAGATCTTTCAAAGCAATGTAAAGGTTGTTTGGGCACAGGTACAGTTATTATCTGGGTGGAAATGGATTTATATTTCTATACAACTAATTGAATTCTATAAGCAGATGGACATTCACTAACACACCATGGCCCTTTCCACACGGGGGGAAAATCACGGGGTAACACGGGGTAGGACGACCTCACCCGGAGGTTGTCCACACTGTGGAGTGCGTTAGGGCGGTTAGAAATGTGGAGGTTCCACACCTCAAACCGTCCTCGCGCGGCTGCGGGGGTGGCACCGCGTGTTTTATAAAGACCACATTTCATGTGGTCTTTATGAAATGCGCACGTTATCCCGTCGCAGCACCCTGTGTGGAATTGCAGGGGCGCACAAGCGCCTCCCTGCAGAGCTGTCCGGGGGCGGGCTTCCGGCTGGCACGCTTCTCCGATTGGCGGAGAGCCGCCGGAAGCCGCCAGCCGCCATTTTGGGTGCCACCGGGCGCCACCAGACGCCACTGCCCTGTAGAGCACATGCTGCTCCCCGCGGCGACGGATCAAGGTAAGCTCCATTCCCGTGTGCGCCACCCTGTTTCCCCGCGTTTCACACACCCCCCATGTGGAAAGGGCCCATGTTTGCTCTTGGAATTATTTGTATACATGAGATGCATTTTTCTGAACACAGTATTCTCTTCATAGACAAGTGAAAGTTTATTGTATTAATTTCTTTTTCTTGCAAGGGACTGGTGAAGATAAATTAAGCTTTTGAAAATCTTGGAAAGGTAGTTAGTATATGCTAGAACAGAATGAAGTCTTGAGGCCCACAAAGATAGACAAGGATTAATAATGGCTCTGTCTGATTCTTAAAAGTTGAGCTAGAAATGACCCACGGTTTTTTAATAATGGAAGAAGAAAAGCCATGGTAGATCATTGAGGTCTAGCATCTTGTTTCTCATAGTGGGCAATTAGTTGCCTCTGCAAAGCCCACAAGGAGAGCTGGAAGGCGACTGCCTTCTCTGCCTTTTTGTCCCCCAGCAACTGCCTATGTATATGGAGGTCTCTTTCAGCATCCTCTCCGTTTAGGTCTCAGCATTAAGTTTGTACTATTGCAGCTGAATGTTGTATTATTGCTCAAGGAATGGGCATCTACACTGGTGGATTAGTGTGTTGGCAGTTCTTAGCCCACAGATGTCTAATTCTTTCTTATAACTAGTGTGTGCAGTTCCAATAAAATTACTGAATACCAATAGTTCCCCTAATCCTCTCTATCAGATGCTTTGCAGTATGAGCATCCTGATTTTTCTGGTCACATATTCCAGTAAAAATACTAACCTTTTGCTAGGTTATAGAGCAATAAATGTTCTTTCTCTTTTTCCACAGTAGCTCCTGTATCCCATCAAGATATCAGAAGATTTCACAGTCAGTTGTTCTGGAAGAAGGGCAATTACTACCCCTCACTCCAGGCTTCCCCCTGATTCATGCCTTTAGTATTCCTCCAGTCCCTATCCCAGTAACATCTCCACTTCCACCTCCAACTCTGTTAGATTCCTCTGCAGAACTCATCCTGCTAAAGGCTCCTCAGGTGGGTATACGAAATAGTAGTGGAGAAATTTCACAGAGATTGATGTTACAAATTATCATGGAAGAATGAGGGCTGTTGTTCCTGTAGTCTGGAACAAAATGAATTCTGGGGTCTCCTTCATATGTGGCACTCATCAGAGATGATAATGCAGATGTACTTTTGATTTTATTATTAGTGTATTAAAAATTACTTTCCATTCTTCACAGTTTTCAGTAGGCATAATAATCACCCTTCTCAGTTTGACTCTCTCCAATGCTTGGCCTTCCTCAAACAGTGGCTCCTAGCAGTCTGGTTTCTTCCACTCAATTGAGAAATGACACTGCACCAGCAGTGAGCAGAAGTTAGAGGGCATTCATCCCATGGCCTAAAAATAGTGGATACTGGTGTCTGTCCTAGGAAAGGGGTAGCTTTTATTTGAGAGGAAGAGAGTAAGGAAGAAAGTTTTGTTTTTCTAAGCTGCACTCTGCTCTGGTGCACTGTGGGCACCTTCCTCATGAAAGTGGTTATCAGTGAATGGGCACAAGAACCAATGTTTCTCCCTTTCAATTGATCAACATCAAGGTGATGTCTGTAGTGAGCCAGGCCCCTGACATTAGGCAGATAGGTTTTGGAGTCCTTGTTGGCCTCATGGATCACCCTTGCACTCTTTGACTATTCTTGTTTGCTTCTGTACTATATACCCTTTGGGAGTCTGGAAAAATATATTTGGGGTACGTGTGTTGGCTGTGCAGCAAAGCTATGACAAAATTCAAAATCCGCAAGCAGCAATACCTTCTTTGGGCCAACTCCAAAGCATAAAATACATTGCACAAGCTTTCAAAGCTTCACTGGCTTCTTCATCAGGCAAAGATGTTAAAATCATACAGGAATAAAATGGTGACAGTGGTCACAGGCCTACATTCTGTCTTAGATGTTGTCAGTTAAGATGGTATTGAAGGATTTCAGGGCATTCAGAGACCACTCCCCTTACTGGCTGTGTGAGGACTAGAGACAAAAAGCAATAAAAAAGACAGGTAATAAAATTTCATCTCCCATTTAGCAACAGAAAATTAACTGTTCTTAAGATGCAATTGTTTCCCTGTCCCTTGTGAAGCTAAGTGCTCCTTTCTTAGGCACAGAGCATTTAATTTGTCAAGGAGTCTCTATACTGTTACATCTGGAAAAAGCTTTTAGGTGCTATATAGGTAAAACTTGCCAAATTGTAGTCCAGTGAAAGGGTTTTACTTCTGTTGAAGATAGAAAACCTCAAAGAATTAAGTCACAGTCTTTGATTCCCTCTTGTTTTGGATTCCCCTGTTGTGGCTAAATATCTTGAAATCCAGGGGAAAAAAAATATCCATGTTGGTCCATGGGCCTTTACTGAAGGGAGGGTTGACCTCCAACCTAGGCTTCCCTTATATGGGTAATTTGATTGCCAGCCAAGGGATAGTCTGGCTAGAATATGTTTGGGTGTCCATTTCTGCCATTGACTATGAGGGGTGCTAGACTGCACCAGCAAAAGGACTGGAATCCTCCTTTGCTGTCTACCATCTGTTGCATCATTTACCACCTATAAGGCCTAGGCTATAGCAGTAACATGTGTCAGTGTTCAGCAGTAAAAGAACTCTTGGATAGACCTGGAATTACATTCTGTTCCAGAACAGAACAAAGTTAGATAGTCTTCTGGGAGTCACCATCAGCATGAGATCACAATAGCCTCTACTTCAAATGCGCAACATCAGCACGAGGTCACAATGGCTGGTGTAATTGTAGGCAGGCAGCATAGCCTAAAGGTGCACTGGTCAGTCACTCTCACTGAAGAAGGCAGCAACAACAACAGCAGAACAAGGCCCTGTGGGTACAGTCTCTTTCTTATGTTCAAGTGGGGAGCAGATTGTCTGGACACTGGCCTCCAGTGCCTCCCTTACTCATCACAAGGGCACAGCATTATAGAATCATACAGTAGGGCCCGATGGGCCATCAGGTCCAAACCCCTGCTCAGTGGAGGATCTTCAGTGGTTAGCTGTCTGGACTGTTTGTGGAGGCATCCAGAGAAAGAGACCCCACCATCTCTCTTGATAACTGGTTCCTTTGCAGAACCATCTTCACTGTTAAGAAGCTCCTTCTAATGTTCAGTCAAAATTTACCCACCTGTAATTGCAAACTGTAAGACCTAATTCTGCCCTCTGTGACAGCAGAGAACAAGTATGCACCCTTCTATTTGTGGTATTCCTTGAGGTGTTTAAGAGTGTGAGCATGGATATTCTTTTTTGCCCCCTTCCTCTTAAAAGAAGGCTTTGCATTGGCAGGCAAAGACACCAGGACAGTTTGCAAATAAGCATTCTAGCTATTACAGGTTATCTGCTCCCAGTAAGTACCCTAGAGTAATTTGGCACCCAAAAAGGTAGAGATTTTGAAGATGAGGAACCTTGACAACACTCCATGTACACCAGTAGAGCAATAGTTTGCCAAATGTGTTCCTGGTAACTGAAGAACGTGATTTTCTGTCTCATGAAGGTACTTGGAGAGGGACAAGAAATCTCCCTCAAGAAAATCCCTAGTGTGTAGCCTAAGAGAGGCTGGTTCTGGAATGGATGGATTGAATTAGAATAGCATAAAGTAAGCAGTGGTGTTTTTAATTATTCCTTTTGTGTTTTGTTGTAGACAGCCATTGTCTTAAATGGCCGCATCCAGAGTCTAGGACGGTATGCTTTCATTCTGCACTGCTACCAACCCAGTCACCCAACATTCCCTGTGGAAGTGTTGATCAATGGTGGACGGATCTGGCAGGGTAAGGACCCCTGGTTTACGATGGCATGCAGTAGAAGGGGTGTGTATTTAAAAGAGTAGCTTTTAAAAGTAACCTAAAATACAACTAAACCAGCCAGATCTGTGAACAGCATATCTTACCATGTCAATGGTGTAAGAAATGCACACAAAAAAGAAAATCTGAAAGACAACAGATTTTTTCTTCAAACCTTAAAGACAACTGATTTACTATGTCATGGACTGGGGTTCAAACCACAGAGGTTACCATAAAGTAGAGGGTATCAGCACTACCATTTTCTGTCAAGGTTCCTTCAGAACACAGCATTTGTGCAAAATGACTGCAGGCAAAGCGGAATATTGCTAATGTGTAAAAGCAAAACCGGATACGTTGAAATTGTCCAAATAATGTGTCCTTTCTGCCTTTCAGGACAAGCTAATGCTACTTTCTGCCCACATGGATATGGTTGTCGAAGTCTGGTGGTTTCAGAGAACCAAATTGTCCTGGATGTTACAGATAATGACTTGAGTGTGATCATCCGTGTGCCAGAAGACCGGAACTTTTGGTTGGTACGTTCCCTAGCTTAGAAATCTCTAGTCACATTGGTGAGGCCTGACTGCAATAACTGATGAGAAAAAATATATTCTCCCCAAAGTATACAATAATGCAAACCAAATCTCATTTCAAACTCAAACCAAATTCCGACTCAAACCAACTCCATTCACACAGTTAATCAAGCCTTTCCTCCTCCTCTTGTATCACTTAAAAGCCAAAATTCAGTTGTTTAACCAGAATTAAAATTGCTCTGCAGTGAGGAAGGCAACCAGCTAAGGCCTAGTTCATGTGCACACTGCACTGGCGCTATGCTTTGTGAGATGGTGAATTAGTTAGCCCCTGATTCCCACTGTCTTCTTCCCTTTATCCAAGGGAAGTGATTTGTGCGTCCATGCAAGAAAGATCCATATTGACTACTCAAGATTTATGTGGCATTATCTGAAAAAAACCTGAAGCGAATGGGAAGAACTTTGGCAACGAATTTATGAAGTTGGACTGAAACATGAGAAACTGTACAACTGAGGCCATTTCTGCACTAGACTGTTATAGTGCTATTATTCCACTTTCAACATCCTATGGAATCCTGGGATTTGCAGTTTAGGGAGGGGGATTTAGAATTCTCAGCCAGAGAGCTCTTTGGCCTCAGTAAATTACAAACCCCAGAATTCCACAGGATGTTTAAAGTGGAATAATAGCATCATAACAGCGTAGTGTGGAATTGGCCTGAATTATCTATTTGGGTTGGATAGTTACCATTTGAATTTCTTTGTCTAATTACAGGATTATATCCTTGTAGTTCCTGAAGACAGTTATGGCTCCAGTTACCTTTCAGAGGAACCACTGGACAAATCCTATGATTTCATCAGCAACTGTGGAGTCAATGGGTTCTATATCAAGTAAGATACAAAATGTGCCTCACATTCCTAACTTTGCAACCCCTTAAACAGATGAGCCTGTGCTTTTTTAAAAAAACCCATTTTTTATTGAATAAGATCTACATAGAATGGAATAAAAATTGAATAGCACATACAACAGAAACCAACTACAAACTATAAGGAAAACTAAACATAAAACTTACCAACATTCTGCCACGTTCCTCCTGCCCACTATATGTATAACCCTATATGTATAACAAAAACTACAACTGATGAAAAAACAATCACTTCCAACTACGTTTTCTACAAATATATTTTGACTCTTAAAAACTACAGCTCCCTCTATCTTATCTATAGGTTATACTTTATCCATATATTTGCTGTTGTTGTATGCCTTCAAGTCATTTCCAGCTTATGGCAGCACTGAGGTGAACCTATCATGTGATTTTCTAAGGCTGAGAGCATGTGACACACCCAAGGTCACCCACTGAGTTTCCATGGTGGAGTGGGGAATAGAACCCTGGTTTCTGAGGTTATAGTCTGATGCTCAAACCACTATACTATCTCTATATATTTAACTCGTACTAATCAAAGAAAACCAACAGTCATCAAATCACCCTTGTTATTTTTCAAAAAGTCAATCAGGGGTTTCTAGTCTTCCAGAAACATTGTTAGCAATTGTTCTTTAGTGAAGATAGTCAATATGTCCATTTCTGCTAAATCATTAATTTTTAGTGACCAATCTTCTTTGGTAGGTACTAGGTCATTCTTCTCATTCTGAGCACTTAATATCCTTATGGTTGTTAACATATATTGGAGTATTCTTCCATAACTCTTTTCTAGTTGGTCATCCATCATTCCTAAACGAAGGAGATAGGTTTATTGAATATTTATCTTTAGAATCTTTTGCACCATGCTGTGCATTTGGTCCCAATATTTTTTAGCTTTTTCACAAGTAGATGAGCCTATATTTTTATCTGTTCAATGTGTATATAATTTATCTGTCTAAATGCAGAACCTTATCATTGATATGTAAAAAGGGTATGCTATAACTGTATTGTCATAAGACATTTGGCCTTCATTTCTTTATGTCTCTAACTCTCCGGTTTGTAAAGAAGAAACTACAAAATAGGACAGCTTGTAGATTTTAATGAATATATGTCCCTGTGAAACTCAAACCTTTGCTTTCTCTGCAGCCCTGTAACGTCATCGAAGTTCTGCCAGGACTCTGCTGTCTCAATCTCTCTGTTTTACAACAATGGGGCCCAGCCTTGCAACTGTCATGAAGCAGGTGCCATCCGGAGTCAGTGTGAGCCATATGGTGGCCAGTGTATCTGTAGGTCAAACGTCATTGGGCGAGAGTGTTCCCGCTGTGCCACTGGCTACTGGGGCTTCCCCAACTGCAGGCGTAAGTCTTACCTGGGAGGGAAGGTATACCGTTCAAGACTGATTTGCATGACATTCTGCATCAAGTTTACATATTGCTCAGAATTGATTTTCAGGCCTCATTGGCCTGGAGCATCTGGATCTTTACATAGGTATGACGTGCATGGATCAGAGACCGAACACTAGACTGTGGCTTTACTTACATGTTTTTCTTTCAGTCATAGTCACGAAGCCTGTTTTGAAGGGGCTCTTTTTCTCTATATACTTGTTGCAGAATTATATCTATGGAAGAAAAAATGTATGAAAAGTCACTGTGAAATTTGACAGAAGGAAGGCTGAAAGTAGCATGCAGCTCATACATAGTTACAGCAAAATTCATGTGACTTTTGAAGTCTATTATAGCTTCCTACTCGTGTATTCATGCGTGGGAATTAATTACAAACCTTTCACCTGGAAGAATAACATTAGAACAGAATGTTCAGAGATTCACTTGTCCATTTTATGCATTGTGCTTCTGAGCATTCCAAATTTTGGAATAAGAGACCTTCATAAATTAACCATCAGCTCTAATTAATAGAAATAAAAGTCTGTCTCCCCAGGTTCCTTCTAACGTTCAGCAGTATCCCAGGCCATTTATATGGTTGCTTCTACCAGAAGTGGGTATTCTCCCCTACTTGTCAGAGAGCAGGAAAACAAGGTGTTTCTTACACTTGGCAGCTGAAGAAAGATCCTGCTAAGCTATTCTTGGCATATTTTTGTACGCTGAGAAAAAGGATACAGCATAGCATCTGTAGCTTCTTCAGTGTTATTTGTACTTTACATTTCCAGGATGAGAGACACAGAAAAATCATGCACTCTGTGCAAGACCAGGAGATAGGGTGTTCATTTGTGTCTTCTGTCTGTGATATACACTTACCTGCTTTAACTTGTAGCCTGCAGTTGTGGAATACGCCTGTGTGATGAAGTCACAGGACAGTGCATCTGTCCACCACGCACCATTAAACCAGAGTGTACAGTCTGTGAACCCCAGACGTTTGGTTGTCACCCGCTGGTGGGCTGTGAGGATTGCAACTGTTCTAGTCCGGGGATCCAAGATCAGATGGAACCAGGATGCAATGTAGATAGTGGACAGTGCAGGTGAGTAAGGTTGGCCATTAATTTTATGAATCATTGGTAAGTATATCTCTGCAGTGGAATGGGCAACCGTGTAGGGACCAGGACTAATTTATCTCCCCAATTCCCCCACATCAAGTGGAGATACCTCTATTTTCCTCTGCAATCCCTTTCAAAATGGCATTGTGTCACTTCTTGCTGCCATTTTGACAGGGACTGAAGAGGGGGTAGCACAGGGTTCTGGAATGTATATAGGGATCGGGTGGGAGATTTTTGTGTTTTCATATGTTTGGGAGGACTTTATATGTGGTTTTTGGCAAAAATTGCCCCCAAATCATGCCTTTTAAAAAAAAACAGAGATTGGGAGGCCTTAGAGGACTGGTAGGGGGCTTCAGGAGCTAGAAAATTGGCATCCAAGGGTCATATGTGGCCCATAGGATGCACTGGACCTACCTGTTTTATAACTTTACATGGTACCATGCTTCATAATTGAGAGCCATTCAGCCATTTGGTAGTTTTTTACCCCAGTTAAAAACTACTGAAGTGTTGGCAATTCCATTCGATCACTGTTAAGGCTGGGCTGTGCATGAATATGAATATGAATTTAAAGCAAGACCACTCAAGGCTGGTCCTCTATAAGTTTCTCCTGGTCTCTAACAACCTTGTGTGTATATGTCATTGGTGGATATCACAGCCTTGCCAAAACAGTGGCTTTCTGCTTCCCATGCACGTGATGATGGTTGTGCACAGTTTAGGTAATCACCTGGCTCTCTTTAGTGGTTACGAACTGATGTTTTGAACCACTAGTTGTCAGAGCCCTAGGTGTATTTCATATAGTTGTTTTGGAAAGGTAAATTCATTTATCTACTTCCTTGTCCCATTGTTCTGTTAGCCTGAAAAGTACTCAGTTTCCTCTGCATTTGCTCATTGTTAATCATCTCGTCACTGTGTGTTCAACATCCACTTCTACTGATTGCCTTAGGGATTTATTTCCTTCCTTTCTGAATTGAGAAACACTTTCATCCCTTCCTGAAGCAAAGAAAACCTTTGATTGCTGGAGATTTGTTACATCTAAGTTAGTCCTGTGATTTCCCCAGAAATTTTCAGTACATTTTAGAGGCTATTAGCTGCTCTGGCCAGGATATGATAATAAAAAGAAAAACCAAATTTTGAAGGTTTTTTTTAAAAATTTAACCTGAATATTTCTGGAAGTTTTCAACATACCTTCTTGAACATAACATTAATACTGTATGTTAAATAGGTTTTTTTTTAATGTTTAATGTGCATAGGATTTTCATTCAATCTTTTTCATTCTTTATTCTCTGTTCTTTTAGTCACAGTAGCTAAGAGAACATCCATATTCAGAGACATTGTACATTTGATTAACAGAACCTTGGGACAAACAATAGGGGGATTGTGCCATTACCTTCTTGGCAGTATTCCAGAGGTATTAGGTTGGCCTTTATTGAAAGCAAAATGCTCCCAATAAGTATTTGGGCACCAACCTGATCCTTAATGTAATAGGAGTATAGGAAACTCCTACACTGAGTCAGAACGCTTGTCCATCTGGCCCTGAATTGTCAACTCTGGCAGTGGCTCCCCAGAATTTCAGGAAAAATTTTTCCTAGCTCTATCTAGAGATCGCTGATATTCTCACCTTCAGGTACTAAGGGGATCCAAACCTGCTTAGCTTCTAGAATGAAACATGATCATGTGTGTTCATGGTAATACAGTAGTGATGCTATAGATTGATACCTATATTTTCATATGTCTATGGATTCTTCTTTCAAAGTGGGGTATGGCTCTTGAGAGCCAAAAGCTGCATTCATTTTACCCTTTTCTAGAGAGATGTAATGAAATCTCGAAGTTATGAGGTCTGTGGTTTGTTATGAAGTTAGTGAGTCTGTCAGATATAGGGCTTTGAATCAATTGTATTAGTTTGGCATGAGTTAAAATCTAGCAGAGAACAAAAACCATGAAACTTTTCTCTTCCAGATGCAAGCCCAACATAGTAGGACGGCAGTGTGATCTCTGTGCTCCAGGCTATTATGGCTATCCAAACTGCAGGAGATGTGATTGCCACCAGGCAGGGACAAAAGCAAGTGTGTGTGATCCAGTTACTGGACAATGCCACTGTAAGGTTAGTTAGACGCACTGTGTCATTCTTGCCCACCTATTTCCCTTTGACTGCTGGGTAAATGCTGCTTAAGGAAATAGTTCAGATTTGCAATTTAGTATTATGCAGAATAAAATGGACAAGAATAGTAATGTTCTATCACCTCTGTTTCTGCTGAGGTGCATGAGGCATTCCATCAAGCAGTTTCACTAGATAATGTTAATGAACTGGTGTCAACCAGCAGAACTCTGCTATAGAAGTTCGTGCTGGAATAATGTCTCTCTGTTTGGGACTAAAAATGTTGCTTGCATATTTATCATGGGATGGGATGTTACCTTGAGCTCAGAATTTGTGCCTGAGACAAAAAAAATTTAGCACTGGGCATGTTCATAGTACTTCTTTGCAAATAAGCAAATCCATATCCACCTGTGAGGGCAATATAGGGGGAGAAAACAGCCTGCAATCTTTTTATTGAGGGATAATGTATCACTCTGTAAACACAACATTTGCTTTTTTAGTTCAAGCAGCAACTGAGAGATCAAATAGTCTGGCACAAATGCTGTGTGAAAACCTGATAAGCTAGTACCATGAAAACACAAGCTATAAAATGCTACATAACAAACAAGTCCTGAGTGAAGAAGAGACTTTTTAGTGGATGCAAAGGAACTGAGTGTGATGCATGAAACAATATAGTTCCATGGTAATAAAATATTAACAAGAACAACAACAATAAAAGAACAATTTATAGAGTCTTGATTACAGCAAAACCCAAAACAATCAGAAAGGCTATTTAAAACTAGACATAGTCAGGCCCCTACCAGTTATAAGACCGTCAGTAGAAAACTGGCTTGCATACCAAAGGGCTGCTTGAATAAAAACATTTTTCTCTATGTTAGGCCTCTTGAAGTACTTTCCTCACAGAGGGACTGAAGTACAAGGTTCATTTTAGGATACAGGTACAGAGCACAAAAGAGGCATTGTATTCATAATGATGTTAAACAAAGGGATCAGCAGTTTGCCTTCAGATATAAACAAGAAGTCTTTTTTGGACTGCAGACATCTTGACTGATTTGGAAATGATTAATTACATTTTGGAAAATCCATGCTTTTGAGAAATGAGCAGGTGGAAGTTTATGGAAATTCCCAGAGAAAACAACCTTGGATGTTGCTTTAATCTGCTGATTTATCTGGAGGTGAAGACACTTCAGGATTGAACCATATTTCTCATCAAAGCTTTAGATACACCAATTGGGTTATTGTCATGGTTTGTTCGTTCAGGAAAGCAATTTGGAAGGTATCATGCATTTATCTATGGTTTCCAAATTTGCATCAGGGGAACACCTGTTAAGTACAATAAAGGATACGCAGATCATGAACTTTAAATACATCAGGTTGTAGTTGCTTGCACAGTTCTATTAGGATCCCTTTGCTGTTAAGTGCTGTGTTTCTTGCTCTTGCAGCCTTCCCAGAACAGTAAAAATTTAGGCAGAGTGCTAGAGTAATGCCAACAAAATGCACATGTAAAACTAGCATGGCCAAGCTACTGAATAGCAATTCACAGCAGCAGAATACAGCTTTTACCTATGATTGTGATAACTTGTAAATGGCAGTCTTGAACGGCCTGGATTGAACAAAACGAAAGAATCCCCTCTTCAGTTTTTCACTTTGTTCTCTCTTTTATTCAATAGGCAAGTGAAGAGAATATGAACACTCCCTTTTGTCTCTTTTAAATCTTTACAGGAAAATGTGGAAGGTCCAAGGTGTGACCAGTGCCATCTGGGGACTTTTTCTCTGGATGCCAGCAATCCAAAAGGCTGCACCAGGTGCTTCTGTTTTGGGGCAACAGACCGCTGTCACAGTGCTGAGAAATATCGTGTGGAGGTGAATGTGCGGGTTGAGGCTTTGGAAACGGCAGCTGTAATAGATGCTGCATACTGAATCATGGGGCGTGGGTGGACTGGATGGTTATCTCCTCTTTCCCCCTTGTAGATAATTCCCCATCAAAAACAGTAGCCATTTCCATGTATTGTAGCATTTAATTCAAAAAATCATGAGTTGTAAGACAAAACGAGAGTTAGCGTAGTGGTGTGAGTGTTAGACTGGGATTCTAAGACTAGGGTTCAGATTCCCCACTCAGCCATGGAAACCTCCTTAGGTGGGTCACACTCAGCCTATGAAGAAGGCAACGAAAAACTCCTTTGAAATTAATATTGCCAAGAAAACACTGTGATAGGGGTGAGGGTGACTTGAAGGCACAAAGCCACAATAAAAAGGAGCACTTTATTTTGACTGTCCTTAATCTAACACTGATCAACTGAACATTATGGAATAGAACATTAATATCTATTAAATATGAAGGCACATGCACTGATCTGGATAGGCAGAGTCTGATCATACCAAAGTTCTATTTAACCCAGCATCCTGTTTCATACCAAAGTTCATACCAAAATTCATACTTTGGATCATCTTGTTTCAATAATGGCTAACCAGATTCTTCTGGGAAGCCCATGAGCAAGACTCTTAAATTGGTTTTATTTGATTATTTTGATTTGATTATTCTCTTGAATATTTTAATGCTAAAGGTGGTCAGACAAAATACTTCTACAGCTTCTTAGCAACAACCTATTCTGTGTCATAAGAGGCCCATATAATCCTTTTTCACATAATACTGATCAAGGGACACTAATGCTGGCGGAAAGACAAATGTCACAACCACAATTTTTAATATGACTTCCTACAAAAACCTTATAAGGCACCTGGATAGTCTTTCATGGCTGTATTTGCTGATCTAGACCATTTTGGAGTGTTTCTGAAACATCTCCTCATTTATTTCCTAGTTTATTGACATGAGTGGATGGAGTTTACTGAGTGGAGAGCGTCAGGAGGCCCCCACTTTGGTCAGCTTGGAAGATGAGATTGTTCGCGCTGATCTTCGGAATTTTCCTGAGGCCTTCCAGGAACTTTACTGGCATGCTCCCAGTTCATATCTTGGAGACCAAGTAAGTGAGAATAGTTCTGGCTGCGGTTAGCTGTTTTTACCAAACTGTCCCAGTGGCCAAATTCTGAGTCAGGATCAAGATCAAAGTCCTTTTGGTGCTGGTCACACTTTTACCATGGTTGTGCAGCTGCACTGAGGGAAGGCAGTCAAAATCTGCTGATTCCAAGCATGTCACTTCCAGTTTTGGATTTGACTCATGGTGGGGTTGTAGGGGGTTTTAAATGTGGAAGGAAGGACAGGGGATGCAAACCCACCATACTGGGTAGTAGTTTGAGCTGCTTGGCCATTTGGGCCAAAAGAAAACAGAGAAAATACTTTTTTTTAGAATTTGGGGGAGGATTTCTAGGGGCTTTAGATGGGACTCATGAGGCTTCAGGGACTCCGAAATTGGTCCGCAGGGATTAAACTTTTCTCACTCCTGACGTACAAAGTTTTCTTAAAAAAAAAATAGTGAGAACATTCTACACACCAATGCTGTGACAACAATTAATCCAGCAAAATATATAGAAATACTGAAAGATTGCTACAGTTCATTGACATGATAAATTCTTCAACAAAAAGTACACATATTATTTTCATTAGCTTGAATAGCTTTTCTGCCGTGGATAGAACTAAGTTGAAGTTCATTAAAAGAAGGTTTCGCTCCCCACCTTGTGCAGCCCTTTCTCCCCTATAGATCTATTTCTGTAGATTGTAGCACATTTGGAGAATGATACATGATATAAAAGTAAAGTCTGCAAGTGAACTGGAAAGTTCCTAATACCATAGGGTTATATTCCCTCTCTCCTTATACCATGTCAGTACGGCTGCCTTGTGTTATGTTTGAGATAAATCATGTGAACTACACAAAGCAGTTGACTTTTCAGAAAGTGTAGTGCTTTACAGAGAGAAATTTAAGTTCAAAATGTCCTAGAATCTTGATTTTAGGGGCTGAGGAAGAGATTTTTAAAATCCCTGAATGAAACATGTTGCCATTTACCCCCAATTGCAGGTTTCGTCATATGGTGGGTACTTGCGTTATCAGTTGCACTCAGACACTCAGAGGGGCGATGTATTCATACCAGTGGAATCGTGGCCTGATGTTATTCTCAAGGTAGAGTCTGAGTTGCCCTCCCTCCTTGGGATAAATGGCAGTGTTTCAATTCAACAGCTGATGTGTCCTTTGTTCTTTCCTAGGGAAACCAAATGAGCATTATGTTTCTTGAAGACACCTACCCCACTCCTGGGGAAGTCTATGAAGGACAACTCCAACTTTTGGAGGTCAGTTCAAATTGACAATAACATGCAAGGAGTTAAACCCAATGGTTGCTGCAAGCTGATATATAGTTGTATCAGTTTCCAAAATGTCCTTTGTGCTTTGCTAGTAGTATATTTGCCTTTTATTCCAGACATGTGTCAGTTGTTCAGTATGTCTTGTCTTCCACAGGATAACTTTAGACACACTGAGACGCACAACCCTGTGTCCAGGGAAGAGCTTATGATGGTTCTGGCTAACCTAGAGCAGCTGCAGATCCGGGCTCTCTTCTCCCAGATATCATCATCAGTGTCCCTTCATCGAGTGACAATGGAGAGAGCAACAGAGACTGGTGGAGGCATCCAAGCCAGAAACGTGGAGCTTTGCATGTGTCCAGCCAATTATAGGGGAGATTCCTGCCAGGTGAGGAACAGGTTCATGCCCGGATTTGTGCAGAGTTCACAAAAAACTCTGCTCAAGCTGCGCAGCTTCGGATTGTCCTTCCAGATGGTGTTCTTTTGATACATAATCAAATAATGCATGCTTCATCCTCATATATTGAAAATGTCAACTCAGTGTAAGGCAACCATGAAGGTGAATTTTCATGTTAAAGCTCATTGAGGGATGGATTGATGATGAAACTTCCAATGTGATAATGCCTTTATACGAATTTGCAGTACAGCCATTTAGAAAGCAGTGTATAGTTCTGCCCAGCTCTTGTTAAGGCTAGGGAAAGGTACAGAGAAGGCTACCAAAATAATCAAGGGACTTGAGCTGCTCGCCTACCAGGAAAAGTACAGTGTTTGATTAGACAGGCATTTAATCTGATCTGGCAAGGTTCTTGTTAATGTTATTCATAGTGAATAGATGTGTCAGTGACATGCTATACAGAACCTCCAGATTCAGAGGCATTGTTCCATTAAATACTTGCTGCTATAGAGCATCACAGTGGGAGAAAGCATGCAAGCAAGCCATTGCCTTCCAATCCTTCTTGAAAGCTTCCTGGATGTGTCTGGTTGGTCTGGATTTTCAGAGAAAACAATTCCAGAATGTATCTAGTGAGAGAGCCTGGCCAGAAGCCACCTAGGAGCAGTCTCTTTGTCAGGTTCTGGGAGGCCATTTCCGCACTAGCCTGTTATAGCGCAATGATTCCACTTTCAACATCCTCTGGAATCCTGGAGTTTGCAGTTTATTGTAAAAAGCAAAATTCTCTATTGCCCATCAACCTTTAAGCTGGTTTTCTTAAAGTAATGTAAGAATTTGCAGCGTTGTGTGCTGATGCTGAACATACAGATATTTATGGTCCAATCTTGTATATGCTTTCTTGAAAGTAACTTGGGATTCACACATACATAGGACTACAGACTTTGTTGCTGCTACTAGAATTATTTATTAATTAAAATATTAGTATCCCATCCTATATGTAAAGATCTCAGAAGAGCCTACCATAAGATCTTACTCTTTTGCATGTACCATATTGTGCACCTTTGCATGTACTACGTAGTTTTCATTTAATTGGAAAATGCTTTATGACTATAACAGCAAACCTTTCCAGACTTTTTCAATGACATACTAACTAAAAAGTGTCAAAAACCATTTCTTGTAATAACTTTGCATTCCTGAGCATTATGACACAATAACCAAAATGGAAAGATTTTTTCAGAAGATTTCAGGTAAGCAGCAAGTTGAGAAATTTAAGGAAGAACTCTTAAGTGTCTTCCAACTACAAAGGACCATCTACTGATGAAGATATAATGCATTTATCCCCTTTTTTTGTAATTAGGAATGTGCTCCAGGCTATTACAGAGATACAAAGGGTCTCTTCTTGGGAAAATGTGTTCCATGCAATTGCAATGGTCATTCAGATCAGTGCCTTCCAGGATCTGGAATATGTATTGTGAGTAAACAGAATGTTGGTCACAATCAATTTACTTAAAAGATTTCTCCTCATATTCTTTAAGATTGTGTGTTTGTTTGTCTGCTGAGAGGTGTTAGAAATTGAGACATTGTTTCCCTCAATTAGCAGATAAATTCCTTTTTCTTTCTTATTTGAAATCCCAGGGCATTTATCCATACACCTTTTGCTTATTGTTTTGAATTCTATATTAAGGTTAGATTGCATAAACTCCATCTGCCTTTATGTAAGTGAAGTAATGTTTTACGATCCTTTATAAAGAAGGATAATTAAAGTTATGCTTTTAATTATCTTGCGGAGTTTGTTGTTCTACACGTAAGAGTAAGAGTCTTGTTCTACACGTAAGAGTCCAAGTTGCTACATTTTCCGTACTTTTTGTTATTCAGTGGTTGGGGCCTTGTGGTGCTCTTCCCCTCTCCCCATCATCAGATGGGTTCTTTCAAAGAAAGATTTGGCTGATTTTCACTAAAGAGAAAAGTAACACAAGCCATTTCTGCATCAGACTGTTGTAGTGCTATTATTCCACTTTCAACATTCTATGGAATCCTGGGGTTTGCAGTTTCAGCCCCTCCTGAAACTGCAAACCCCAAGATTCCATAGGATGTTGAAAGTGGAATAATAGCACTATAATAGCACTGTGGAAATGGCCACAGAGTAAAGAGAAAGAAAAGGAAGCAGATTGAAAAAAGAGATTCTCAAGAATTTGAATTGTATGCCAAGTACTTGTTTATGCAGCAACCCGATGAATGCTAAGAATGTACAGATTCAATTGATCTCAAGGCTATGGAGAATGTACTGAATAGCCAAGTAAAGTGTGGAGAGGATTTAGAAAGCTATTAGGATGTTAGCTTTTCCATTCCAAGAAGGATCGTCCTTAGACCTACTTTTGGAGGAGGTGAATGAATATATGAGACCATACCATTCTTACATGGGAGACAGTTGTAGTTTAGCTTGATGGAATGAGCACATCCTACACTATCTTGTTTTCTTATTGGTTGGATGGATGACTAGGAGTTTTTTGGCATTTTTGAAATAAGGTAGCCTGTTCACTGAATGCAGATTGGAATTTCCCCCAACTTTCACCTTGGTTGACATTTCCCCCTCTTTCATATCTGTGGGAAGGGTAAATAGCATAGGAGACACAGTAGGGCCTTGTCGGACACCATAGGTCTTGGTGAAACTTTAAAACCATAGCTAGATTGTCTCAAGATCATGATGTCAAAAACTAACAGCTGAATATGCTGAGTGAGTTTTATTTTCTTTGTGTGCAGAACTGCCAGCACAACACAGAGGGTGATCACTGTGAAAGGTGCAAGGATGGCTTTGTGGGGAACTCTTCACTCAGTGGTGCTCTGCAGTGCATAGGATGCCCATGTCCTCTTTCAGTTGCATCTAACAAGTGAGTTTCTTCTCTCAGGTGTTTCACTCTGATTTGGGTATAGATGTGTTTGACTTTAAATGATTTGGCTTCTTCTGTGTAGTGGGAAAGGTATATTAGCCACTCTCATGTAAGATGGTTCCATTGTTCTTTTGAAGTGTTCTCTAGGAATAGGGATCTTTTCTCATAATTAACACCATCTATCAGGTAGCAAATGGAGGAAAAATACTGACCAGTTTGGGGCTTCATTTTAGATCTAAGAGTGAATTTATAATCAGAGTACTAATTCATTAAACAGGAGCATTCCACAATGCAGTATTTTGTTGCAGGTCCTCCTTGCATTGTGAAAATAGCAGGTATATGCCACACAGAGAGCCAGAATGGTTTGAGTGTTGGACTAGGACACCAGGGTTCAAATCCCCACTCGACCATAGAAACCCACTGAGTGACCTTGACAAATCACACTGTCTCGGCCTCCGAGGAAAGCAAAGGCAACAAATCTTGCCAAAAGAATCCTGTGATGGGTTCCCCTTAGGGTCATTATAAGTCAGAAACAACAGGAAGGCACACAACAACAACAAAGGCTTTGAGAAAGAACAAATAACTATTTATTTAATTCTATTTATGTCCCACCTTTCTCCCAGCATAGGATTCAAGGGCTCAAATCTGGGCTCACCCATGGAAACCTACTGGGTGGCCTTGGGCAAGTCACACTGTCTCAGCCTCAGAGGAAGGCAAGGGCAAATCCCCCTCTGAAAAATTCTGCCAAGAAAACCCCATGATAGGTTCACCTTAGAGGCACCATAAGTCAGAAATTACTTGAAGGCATGCAGCAACAACAAACAACAATAATGCCGTACGGCAACAGTGCCTACCATGCTTGGCGACTGTATATATCACAGTTGTCCCTGAGCCCTTGTGAAGTGACGTACTCAGTAAAGATGTATATTTTTTGTTCATACAATTGTCGTAAGTCAAAGCGGACTTCATGGCAGTTTACAACCACAGTCTGTTAAGTTTCTGTAAATTGGGCCTTGGGGAGACTTACAAAAGGAGTTTATGTCAAGCACGCGCACACCTGTAGTTTCAAGGGGCAGTGGTTAACCTAACTCCAGCAATAAACTACTTTCTCTGTTATTTCTACAGTTGTTTCATGGGGTTTCATATGTCAGAGTAAGAATAGCTTTATTAGGACCACCAAAATATTACATTAAGTAGCGCACCATTTTTGAAATAGTTTAGTGGTCCTACCCATCTCTGATTTTTGTGTTTACTTATGGACTGCACAGCTACTTTAATTTTAAGTGGCTTAAACTAACAGTTACATGTTTCATATTTATTACTGATTCTCCATTTGTAAATGTTAGAAGGAAGACAAAGAAATAAGGTGAAAACGAGGCAGCCCAGCGTGCTTACAATCTACTGAGGATGTTGATTAAAACAAATGCTGGTGCCTGTCGTATATTTTAAACTGGGAAAGGTAGGGCCTAAAGACAACAGATCCAATTTGATCTTGAAAGCTAAGCAGGGTCAGCCTTGGTTAGTATTTGGGTGGGAGACCACCAATGAATGCCAGTTGCTATAGGTTATATTTCCAGGGAAAGAACCAGCAAACCCTCCTCTGAGGATTTCTTGCCCAAGAAAACCCTATGAAATGCATGGAGTCACCATAAATCAGCAGGAGTATACACACACACACATACACACAAGGTTAAAATACTTATCTGTGTCTCACTGGTCTGAGTGAGAAAAGTACTATTCTTTCTTAGTGCTTTAGCTCTAAAATGGAAATGCATCCTGTCTCGGTAAACATTTGATCAAGATCCTGCATCAAGATGCTAGCCTATACACACCACACACACACACACACACACACACACACACAAACCACCATGTAAGCTAAGCAAACCACCACCAACATGACCATTACCAGGCTGTGGTAGAGCAGGGAACTGGGGAGTCAGCATTGATGTGTCCAGCTATTTTCCTATAGTTAGACACACTGTGACAGGTGCTGACAGGAACCTCCAGGGGCCATTGAGACATCCCTGTAGGTGACATCTTTGCAGTACATCTAGCTAAAGGAAATTAGTTGGATGGATTGCCATGTTGGGAAGGGGGCTGAATGACTTACAAGGTGGTAGTTTTTGGTTGGTTGTGGCTGGAACAGAATTCTGACCTGTGCAACAACTTAAAAGTGAGTTGCAATGCTGTCCGCCTGACTTACACAATTGCAGTTTACTAACAGGATGCCAGTCATTGCAGGATAAACAGGGACAATTATAATTGCAAATTTTTTTTGTGCCCTCCAATACTAAGTATAGTTTAAAAATTCAAAAAATACAATTCATAATCATTATTTGTCAGTGGCTACTCATGTGAAAATGAAGTGATACAACAGCTTGGAGGACTGTACCATGTGTGGTTTTTTTGAATGTCTCTGTAAGTTCCCAGGGTGGACCGAATATTGATTTTGTATAGGGTTGTAAGAATTTTATGTCTTGTACACAGTCGATCTTCTCTAATTTTGAAAGCCACAAAGGATCTGACCTGGTTAACATCTGGATGGGAAACCACCAGAAAAGACCAGAAATCTCCTGATGTGGTGTGGAAAGTATTTTAACAGAAACCCTGAAGATCCATTGTTGCCAGTCACAGTGCAAATAGTAGAGTAGGTCGACCCAGTGGCCTAACTCACTGCAAAACAGCCTCCTGTGTTCCTTGAGCTCTCATTTGATTTTATAATAGTTTTGTGACCAGATGTTGACTGTTATCTCAGCCTTTCTTTTTCTTAGTAAACATTAAAGATCTTTGTTGTGGGTTTTTTGGGCTTTGAGGCCATGTTCTGTTAGTATTTTCTCCTGACATTTTGCCTGCATCTGTGGCTGGCATCTTCAGAGGATCTGGTGGCATGAAAGTGAGACAGAGTATATATACTTGTGTAGTCCCTGGGTGGGAGGGAGCAATTTGCATGTGTTACAGATGGCCTGTGTGATGGCCTGTTGTTAAATGGGATATCGCCCAGGGTGTATGTTAGTCAGGGGATATGCGTAACAGTACGTTAAGTACATTAGCAACCCATTGCATCGTTCCCTGTAGAGGGACCTCCAAAGTCTGGGTGGTGTCCATTGGCATATTTTTGAGTCTTGATTTTAGTGTTCTTCAGTACTGGTAGCTAAATCTTGTTTACTTTCCGAGTTTCTTCTTTCTTGTTGAAATTGTCCGTGCGTTCGTGGATTTCAGTGGCCTCTCTATGTAGTCTGACATAGTAGTTGTCAGAATGGTCCAGAATTTCTGTGTTTTCAAAAAGCATTCTGTGTCCAGGTTGGTTTATAACATGTTCTGCTACTGCTGATGTTTCTGGGTGGGTCAGTCTGCAGTGTCTTTCGTGTTCTTTGATTCATGTTTGGACGCTGTGTTTCCTAGTCCCTATGTAGACCTGCCCACAGCGGCAAGGAATGCGGTAAACTCCAGCAGAAGTTGGAGGATCCCTCTTGTCCTTTGCTGAATGTAGCGTTTGTTGAATTTTCTTGACTGGTCTGTAGATTGTTTGGATGTTATGTTTCTTCATCAGTTTCCCTATACAGTCAGTGACTGCTTTGATGTATGGTATGGTAAAAACACATTCCCTTTGGTTGGCTGCTTACCTTCACTGCTGTGGTTTTTTTCCAGGTCTTGAGGCTCTTCTGGTGTCTGAACCGGAGTAACCATTGGCCTGTAGAGCCCAGTTTAGATGGTTCAGTTTGTCTTTCAGGAGGGGGGGTTCACAGATTCTTTTTGTGCGGTCTGCCAGAGTTTTTATTGTGCTCCTTGTAACACATGCAAATTACTCCCTCCCACCCGGGGACTACACAAGTGTATATACTCTGTCTCACTTCCATACCACCGGATCCTCTGAAGATGCTAGCCACAGATGCAGGCAAAACATCAGGAGAAAATACTAATAGAACACGGCCTCAAAGCCCAGAAAACCCACAACAACCTATGGATTCCGACCATGAGAGCCTTTGACTTTCAAAGATCTTTCATTCTCTGCTTGTTTTTTTTTTCCACTTCAGCTTTGCCATTGGATGTGTGCATAAAGGCTCTTCTACTCAATGCCTTTGCAAGCCTGGTTACGCTGAGTTTCGTGCGAACGGTAAATTACAGTTCGGATCAAGGATCTCCCAGCCAGTTGTGCCTAAGATGGTGTAATTGGCATCATGAAAAGAAGACATGAGAGCAAGGGAGTGGGGATGTGGGACAGTTGCCATGCGGATGCACCTTTTGCAGCTTTCCTAAGGCCTTTTGTTTTTCTTCCAAAGTTGTGCTCCAGGTTATTATGGAAACCCTCTCGTGATTGGCAGTTCCTGCCAGCCCTGCGACTGCAGTGGAAATGCCGACCCAAATATGCTCTTTAGTGACTGCGACTCACTGACAGGATTCTGCACAGGATGCATGTACAACACAGCAGGGCCACGCTGTGAAGTATGTGCGCCTGGGTTTTATGGTGATGCTGTGGTGGCAAAGAACTGCACTGGTAAGCATGCCTGAAATGTGGCAGCTACCCACACTTATAGGTACATTTATGAAGTTGGAAATGGAATTGCAGGCAAAAGTACATTCTCATCTACAGAAGCATAGAAAATGGGAATAATTCTAAACCCTCATTGTAGAGTTGCTTCTCTTTATTTACTGTTTGCTCAAAGCATTGCTCTAATCTACTTCTTAGATAAGAAGATTCTTGCAAAGTCAACAAAATCAGCATGACACTGCCTTCAAACCTGCAACTGAAGAGAAGTGACACTCAGGGAAAAGAAGACTGAGGTTGGGGAGGAAAAAAAGCAGGCAGCAGTTCTAAAGCTATAGTTGTTCTCATGAACAAATGAAATGGAAACAGATTATATAGTGTTATATAGCATCGGAAAAGGGCCAAAGAAAGAGAGAATGAGATAGCATTGTTTTTCATCTCTCCTTATATCTACAACTTTAAGGTATGGGTGCCCCTAGATCAGTGGTTCTCAACCTGTGAGGTCCCCAGATGTTTGTGGACTTTAGCTCCCAGAAGCCCCAGCCACTATGGTCAATGCTCGGGCTTCTGGGAGCTGAAGTCCAAAAACATCTGGGGACCCACAGGTTGAGAACCACTGCCCTAGATTAACATTTGAGGAAAGGCCAGTATAAGCATGAAACACATGCCCTGTTTTATTAGTAGGATGAAACACTTTCTTGTACCTGGAAACCAGACACATTACTTCTCAGAGCATCTGTCTCTAGCACTAGTCTGCAATCTTTTCATAACCAGGAACTTTAATCAAATCTGCAATGTAGGATCCACTTTTAATGTTTTGTCTTTTTTCCTTCCTTCCTCCCTTTTTTTTTCACTTCTATCACTAACACTCTCTCTGTTCTTTTATCCTCTTACCTTTTTTTCCCTTCTATTTGTTTATGGTTTACCTTTCTCTTGATGTAGATATCTTTCATATATCTTTCATTCTAGTAATTGATCAGAACCGGGGTGGTCAGCTACTGTCTTTCAAGCTTCAAGGCTTATATGACTGATGAATCTAGGAATAATCTAGGGGAATGGAGCACAGCGTTTAGGGCCTTTCACTGGTTGCTGCTAATGGGAGAACGAACATCAGCGGTTTCCCATTTGCCAAAGTACAGCAGTCTTCCACTCCAAGTGATGGTCCTCTTTGTTGTAAGATGCACCATTCTTTATTTTGAAACATATAATGGCTTGAAATATATAATTCTTTTGACTTTTTCTTCAGGGCTAGAGTAAGATACAAGTGAAAATAAATACCTAGATCATAAACGTATTTCTAAATATTTATATTACAGTGGCCTTTTATTTGTGTACTTTGTTACTGAAGGCAAAATCATAATGAAATCAAAATCCCACTTTTTTTTTCCCTTTGTAGAATGCAGTTGTCTATCCTGTGGGACAGAGTCATGTGATCCTTGGACGGGCAAGTGTCGCTGTAAACCAGGAGTGACAGGCCAGCACTGCGACCGTTGTCAGGTAAAATTGAATTGGACTGTTCTCAACCCCTCAGTGCTCTTCCTGTACACACACACATACGACAGATATCGTGATTTTTTTTGTGGCATTAATGCAAATAGCAGAAGTATAGCTATAGTCAGAAATCACCGCATGCATGTATAAGTAGATGTTGTTCAAATGCAAACACTGTTGTCTCCTTACATTAGAGATCCAGTTACTGAGACTTGATTCCACGTCTTCACCAATGTCAATGAATTGTTTTTAAATTCTCCACACATCATGCTGGAGAAAGTATAAATATATACAGTTTTTCAAAGATTGTGTTTATTAACAGCAATATTTAAAGTCTGGGTCAAGGTCAGACTTTCCTGTTCGCTTTACACATTAGCATGAGGCAGGCACTCGCTGTATTAACTGGTGGCATATGAATACATAAGCAATACCGTTGCAGATTGCTTTTTTTTTGGTGCAAGGATTGAACCTGTTACTGCTTATTTGTAACTTACCGTTAACATAGAGATGACTCTGATCAGTCTGCCCGCCTGTGATAAAGATCTGTTGGCTTATTTACCTGAACCAAGATCATCAAAACAATTCTAATATGCATCCCTGTTAATGCATCCCTTTTGTTTGGGGAGGGCGGCAGGTGTTCCTTTAGAGCAGCTTCACATCTCACTGGGCAAAGAGGGCCATGATAAGAATGAAGCAAGTCCTGGAGAAGCAGACATGGTTGTTCCTGCTGCTTATAAGTTGGAAACTAACTGGGTCTTTTCCCCTTTAGGAAGGGCACTATGGATATGAAACATGCTTAGGTTGCCAGAGGTGTGACTGTGATATTGGATCTGTGAGCAGAGACTGCCATGCCCAGAATGGCCAATGTCGTTGCAATCCAGGTGTGAGTGGCGCCCGTTGCCATCAGTGCGCACCTGGCTACTGGGGACTCAGCCCAAACGGCTGCTCAAGTGAGTGCCTTTTGACTGCTTTTATGCCTCACCAGGGGAAAAGTCAATGAGCCAGCATGATGTAGTGGTTTAAATGTTGGGTTTGAATCGCCACTCAATTATGGAAACCCACTGTGTGAACATGGGCAAGTCACAATCTCTCAGCCTCAGAGGAAGGCAAAGGAAGACCCCCTCTGAATAAATCTTGCTGAGAAAACCCTGTGATAGAATCGCTTTAGGGTTACCACATGTGGGAAACAACTTGAAGGCGTACCATAACAAGGGCAAAAGTCAGACTTTTGATCCTGAAGCCAAAAGAAAAAAGTGCAGACTCAAAAAACAGAATTGCCATTGCTCAGCTCAAAATATGTACTTCTTTAAGCAGAATTGTATAGGATTGTCATCTAGGTGGCATCTTCTAAATGGAACAGTTGGTGACGTGCACATGGCTTTCTGCAGTCTGTAATAGAGTACACACTGGCTGCATTCAGATGATACCCCAGGCCATGGATTGGAGGATCAGTAACAAGCCTGGATTCATGGATCTCCTACACCTCTTTCTTGTCCTTTTATGTGAAATCCTAAAATGTGGACAAACTGTAACTTGATCAAACCTGGAAGCAGTTAATTAAACCTGCAAACAAATGAAGGAGTGAGCAACTGAACACCGGACTCGCTTGTATTTGTCTGAATGAAACAACGTATCCTTGGTTCAAGATCTGTGAATTCTTTCTTGCTTAAGCACATGAACAGTTTCTTTAGGCATAATAAACCCAGAGCTGTAAGAAGATGTTTGGAGCAGCTTGAAAGTTGCAGAGGGTTCAAGCTGTTCTGGATTTGAGCTCTGTACCTTTTCAATTCATATTCATGGGGGTGGTGTGATTCTAATGCATGAGCATGTGCAAAGGGTAATAGTTATTCAGTACAAATTAAGATACGATAGAAGAGCCTGGCCTTGTTAATGTATCTTTGGTCAAGGTTAATATGTCCTTCACTTTTCCCCTGTAGAATGTCAGTGCAAAGGAGGTTCTTGTAACCCACGGACTGGGGAGTGCACTTGCTCAAATGGCCTGACAGGGAAGCAATGTGATACCTGTATAAAGAAGTATGAGATTCCTATGGTGGATGGCCCAGACAACATGAGATGTGAAGGTTAATCTTTTACTTTGCTTTCCTTCTTTCCCTGTCCAGGTTCCTTGGTTCCAGCTACAATACATTCATTTCTGCACCTATGTTTGCACTGGTGTTGTGAAACTTTAAATCAGAAATGGGAATCATGTGGATCACAGACTGCATTTGACCCTTGAGAGAAATTCATTGGAACCTGTGGGACTCCCACTGACCCCCTAGTATCCTCTCCCCTCCTTTTTTTTTTACTGACTTCCTTTCCATTTTTCAACTCTAATTTGCTGTTTTGGAAGATCACCACACCAAAACAGCAATCATATCTCCCTAAAATGCCCCAAGTGTCAAGTGAGAGTGATGGAATGTCATTCACGCTCATCGAAATGGTAGCCCCAGTGATGTAGCTGGGGCCTCCAGAAGTCTGAAGGCAAAGAAAACATGGCTGTAGCCATTCAGGCTCTGGAATATGCCCATCCTTGCTTTAAACTTTTCCATCCTACCTAGATTTTCTTTTTGACATGCACCAGTATTTGCAGATGTGTATGTTTTTTCTGTAATGCCTCACATGCCCATCTTTCACTGAATCTTTTTCAAACAGAGCTTCATTTGCTTTTTCTAATTCCTTTCATGTACTTTTCTCACACTCACACACACACAACTTAGTGGTGACTACCACTGTGATAATGCTATGCTCCTCCTTCTTATCCTTTTTTATCAATGGTTCCATCTAAACCCTACACAAAATGGGCTTATAGCATAGTGTTTTTCTACATTTTTAGCACTCTGAATGACCATAAAGATTCTATAGCACCTCAGCAACTGAGCCAATGGCTGTCTGCCAAGCCACATTTCTACCTTGTTAAGAGCACATTGTGTTTACTTCAATCTCCTGACCCACAGCCAGCTTTTTTTGTCGGGGGGGCATTCATTTTCATTTTTTAAGATAAATGTCCATTAAAAAAAATTCAAATCATTTCCTTTTCACACTTTATTTTCAGCATCTGGAATGGCTGAAATGTTAAATCTACCTTGGCCATTCCTTCCTGTCTAGGGTAGTTCTCTGTCTTCCTTATGGATGTCATCTAAGAGCTAAATATTTATTCTCCTCTCTTACTAACAGCTTGTGACAGCTGCGTATTGCTCCTGTTGGAGGATCTCCAGAAGATTGAAAGCTCCTTCCCTGCCCTCAGGCATCAGCTGATGAGTCTCAATGCCACCTCTATAGCATGGACTCGTCTACATAGCATCAATGGTTCTATGCAAGCCATCGCTGTAAGTGAAGCTATCCAACTAATTCTTCTAGTTTTTGCAGAAGGTACTGGATTTTAAGTTCTGCCTCCTTTGCTTCTTACAGAACCATCTTCGTGAATATCAGAGATCCTTAAACAGGGCCAGGCAACAAGCTGATGAGCTAGAAGAGGAGAACACAGACTTTGTTCAGGATCTGAATGCTCTTCAACACAAGGTAGTGCTTTTCCCTTTCCCGTCTTTGACAGCCGCTGCAAATGTACATAGCACCAACAGAGTGCTTGGTGGTCTGCTAAACATTTTTTATTTATTTGATTTATACTTTGCTGAGAACCCAGTTCAGTTCATAAAAATAACGTGACATTCAGAGGAAAAGCATCTGAAACTCACCAGTGTTGACTGTTTTTAAGCAAAAGTTCCTTATAAATTGTTATCCTGCATCCTAAGTTCTACTGATGCAACTGGGTCTCTTTGGACTTCCTCTAAACGATCCACTTTGTGTTTTTAGGCAACAATGACCAACAGAAAAGCTATCCAGGTAACAGATAGCACAGAAGAAAGCTACCAGCAAGCAGAGAACCTTGTTCAGGAGATCAGTAAAATTCAGAACAAAATTAATGGTGAGATATAAAATTTGTAGTTTTGAAATCTTACTTTGAAATAGCATCACTTGGGAAAACCCCAAACCTAGCCATTACCTGTGATGTTCAGAGGGCATTAGATAGCTACCCCTAACAATTTGGGAAGCACTTCCATTAATGGGTGCCATGTACCTGGAGTAAAATTTAAATAGTCCAGTTGTGTGGATAGTTGGGGCTGTGGGATGTCACCCATAGGACCAGTTTAATATTTCTTCTGTGAGTCTTGGTTCTGGGAGAAAGGGAAGGTATAAAGAAAGTTAATAATAATACTCATATAACTCCCATCCCTCCTGTAACTGAATTATGTCTTTTCATATTGCTTGAGCTGCATGACAGCTCTCCACCAAACTACCATCTGTACAGCTAGTGTATCATTCAGAAATCTCCTTTAATCAAAACAAGACGTGAAACTGCTCAACAAATAATTTCTGAAACTGACAGTTGGTTTTTCAGTTTCCAATAAGGCTGGGCACTGAAAGTTTCATTACTCAGTAATGTGTAGATCACATAAAAGGAATATTTCAAAAAAGAACAATGTGTTTTTTAAATATTTATTTAAAATACTGTTATTGGGAATAACATAGAAAAGCATCACATGGACTCTTCAGCTACATCAAGAAGCAGGTGATCAGAGTCTAATGGCCATTTTATATTATCAAGTTGGTACTCAAGTATGTACATAGACGTCATTCCAATAGCAACATAGTAGTATAGTGAGATAGTAATACAGTAATATACATAGTGTATTACTTAGGAATATAGTAATATACCAGTACAGAACTCATTAGTTTTATCCTTCTCATGAATAAAAGATGGGTGTGCTGAGCTCCTCCCACACTTTCAGCTTAGAGAACTTATGCACTGACATATGTGTAAGTTCTTCCCATGTAGCAATTTTTGTTGCACAAGTGGCATGCTGCTCTATTACTGTGAATGAAAACCATGGAGTAGTAGCTGTGCCACATAGCTTGCAAAAGTCCATGGTCACAAGAAATCATGGAGCAGACCAAAAATCTTCCCCTAGATGTGCCTGAGTTGGAGACTAGCTAGTTAGATAGATTCTTGGGAAGCAGTGTATTTTGCCACGCAATGCAGAATCTGGCAACTGATGCTATTGGCCTTTCTGGGGGTGCAGAGAGTAAATTGCCAGTATTGTTTCTGTACAGAGACCTTTTTTCCATCTTAAAAATCATCTACAATAAACTTGACCTCCATGAAGAAATGGAGACAAACAAATATCCTTAATACTATAAAGTGCAAGTACTTTTCATTTCCTGAGCATTATTTTTACTTGATGGTTGTTATGAAAAATTTCTGTGGCTTTTTAAAAATAGATCTTGTTTGCCAAATGGACTCCTTTGCCATGGCAAATGCCAGTGCCACCTCCACAGAGGAGTTCCGTCAGAAGATGGCTCAGGTGGATGCAATGCTGAGACATATGAAGACCATGGATTTTAGTTTCCAAAGAGCAGCAGCTGTTGAGGAGCATGATGATGCTCGAAAATGTGAGTATAATAGAAACAGCACATCAAGTAAGTCTGTAGAAAGAAGGTGGACTCTTGGCAGTTCCCCAAACATCTTCCTTTAAATAACATGATCAGGAGGGTGAGTAGCAAACTGACATGTTAATCATTGGGGGGCGGGGGCAGAATTATAAGAATTATTCCAGGCTAACTTTGCATTCTGCACTTCAGAACCATTGCCACAACAATTTGGAGAATGTAGAGGTTGTAAAACTTAAAAGAATCAAAAATAAATTTCAATGGAAACCTTCCAGTGGTTTTCTCATGTTAAGATTTCCATCTTGCCTATGCTAGGCACTTGAGGCTGGTTGGAAATTATGAAAGTGTTTTTCATATCCAGATTTCATTAACATATAAATTAAACAAAACTCCTTTTCTTTTTTCTTTATGGTGAGTAGGATTTACTGTTTCTGAACCAGGTCTGCCAAATGATTTTGGACAAATCTTTGGTTTGGGTTAAAACTTTTTACTCCTGAAATATGAAGGATTATGCAACAGAAAGCATTTGTTCTGATTTTATTATTGAAATGTCATCCTCACATTAGCACTGTGTCACAACTTTTACTTATCCATCTATATATCTATATCTGAAACCAGTTTCAGTGATATTGCTACTCTTGCAGTTCCAATGGTACTTGAAGGTCCCCAGATTCAAAGCTGTGGCCTAGAAAAATAATGATCTTGACAAGATTGCTTCCAAATATGCTTAATAGCAGGGATAGTGTCTTCTACATTATTTAAACCTGTGAAGAATATAATGCTTGGAATAATTCAACAAGTAGCGCTGGCATCTGTTGAGGCTTTCATCACACCACCATGATCTGTCTTCTTTTATTTAAAGGAAGACAAATATCATAATTAATAAGCAGCGTGCTTAAATTGCACATTCTTCGAGAGCTATTTCTTTCTTCTTCTTTGTTTGTGGCTGGTTTAACACTTGCAGATGGTGAACATGCAAGCATAAAACCTTTTGTGCTTATCAGTTGAATTCTCATTCTATTCTACCAGTGCTGGATCATGTAAAGAATGAGCTTTTCAGCAAGTTGGAGTCCAACCAAGAGCTGGCGAGCCGTATCAGTGATGACTTGGATCGGTTCAGCTCAAAATTGATGGACCTGCGAGATGCCCTAAATGAAGCTGTGAATAAAACTCGTCAGACAGAGGACCTCAACAGCCTAAATCGTAATCACTTGGAGGAAACCCAGGTACAAGAAGGGGGGTTGTGCTGCCAAGTGAACTGTTCTGCCTGGGAGAATTGTATGTTACACAGCAATTAAACTGACTGATTTCTCCTTGCGGGTAAAGCATATCTGGTATGTAGACTGCATCCAATATGTTCTGTCATGTCTGCTAGGACTGTATCTGTCTTGTGTTTGTTGTCTATCTAACAGCCCTCTAGCCAAATCTACCCCATCAACTAGAGGCCTTCCAGTGGCTTCTAGCTGATTTATTACAGACACACACACAGATACACACACACACACACACACACACACACACACTTACTGTATAACTAAATAAAATGTTGCAACTTCCAAGCCAGTTGGCTAAAGACTATGGCTGCAGCTTCAATGGATAGGGGGATATACGCTAACAATAGTCTGAGGCCTATTTGAGTTGGAGTATAAATGGGACTCTAGTGAATCTGTGAATGTCTGCTCTGCCAACCAACATTTATTTTGTTGTCATTTGTGCATTATCATTAAAGTGTTTTTTTCCCCAATTACCCTTTCAACTTTGATCAAGATGATAACTTACCTGTCACATTGCTACAGGCTTGCTATTTGTATGTAGAATGGTGGCTAAGCAAAAGAGATCAGCCAGTCAGTTTTTTCATTTAGATTTAAAAAAAATGGTTTCAAGGAAAGGGAGAAAAAGAAAGAAAAGAGGAAAATGGGGAAAGTAGGGGAGTACATAGGATATAAACATGGGTTAGGGAGAAAACCGACACATTCAAAATGTGGGCTGAAGGAGAATTTTATGGATACCTTGGACTGCCAAAACAACTAGTAAATGTACCCTAGAGTAAATCAAGCCTGAACTCCTGGAAGCCAAAATGACGAGACTATCATACTTATATCATGAAATGGCATGCCTCATTAGAAAATACAATAATGCTTAAAAGAGTGGGAGGCAGTGGGAAAAGAAGAAGATGTTATTTCAGTAGGACCCCCATATCCCCGGATTCATTATCCGCTGATTGAGTTATCCACGGTTGGCAACAGGCAATAGTGATCTCGCACTCCCCACTTTGTTCCCCACCGCTGCCAGTGCAATCGCACTGGGGAAAGTGGGAGAGCAAAGTGGGGAGAATGTTCACTACTATCCAAGGATTTCAGTATCCGCAGGGGCCCCCAGAACCAATGCCCTGCAGATACGGGGGCTCTACTCTACAGATAGATGAGACTCGGTCGAGAAAGTCACAGCCCTGGGTTTGCAGGACCTGACCAGGACTGCTGAGAACACGATGCCTTGGAGATCTCTCATTCATAAGATTGCAGTTAAGTGAAATCTGGATAATTATCCACTTGAGTGAGAAGTGGGGTAACTAATAATGGGAGTGATGTAGTACACGAGTATTTGCAATAGGTAAGGCCACTGGTCCAGTTAGCCGGTTTCCCCCTCTGACTAGCAGAGTTGCTGTCAAAGTTTCAGTGAGAGGCTATTTATAGCAATTCTCCTTGTACTCTTTTCATTGAAGATGCCAGTGGGTTGGAACTGGGACATTTTACAAGAACTGTAGCCCTCCTGAAAATAAGACTGGCTGATCATTAGCTGGCTTCAGACTGAAGTGTGTAGGTGTGGCCCGTATATGAAACTGTAATGTTTCTTCTCTGTGATCTAAGTCTTCCAGGCCAGTTCTTCCTAGAGGGTGCCCTACAAATATGTTGGATTATGTCATGGTGGCTAGAAACTATGTGGTGGGAAGTATAATTCAGCACATTTGCAATATACCAGTTTGGGGAAAGTTGGCTCAGAACTTTGGTGTAATATGAACTCACTGCCCTACTTATTGGCCACAAGGCAATCAAATTCAGCATTTTCTAAAGCTTCTGGGTGTTATGGCAGTGCTAAAGTTTAGTATAGCTAAAGTTAAAAAGAGAAAAAGAAGAGTACTTTTCCACTGATATCATTCAAATGGAATACAAAAAGAGAGTGGGGGTGGGGTTTCTATCAAATTCTCATCTGTAGAATGTTGTGTAAGAGGGCACAAAACCCAGTGGTGTGATTCACAGAGATCACAAAGAAGATCCATTTCATACAAGGGAAACCAAATATTGGTTCGTTCATTCATTCATTCATTCATTCATATCCTACCTTGCCCCTCATAATGGGTCTCAAGGCACCTTACAATGTATTAAAAACAATACAGATTAAAAACAACACAAAATATCCAGTAAGAATATAACTATAAAACTATTTTAAAAAATTAAGCAATTTATGAAATTACAAATTAAAAACTTTAAAATGCAGTAAAAGATTATATACAAACCACAGGACAGGACAGGACACCATTAAAAATCCACTCAAGCTATTTTCTAAAACTCTGACAGCATAAGAATGTTTTGACTTGCTGGCAGACCGAAAACAAGACTTGGGGGGGGGGGAGTATCATTCCTTTAGGAACAACCTATGCACAGCATCACATTTCCTTGTACCTTCCAATCCTAGGAACCTTTCGTAATGAGAAAACCCACTGCACTCAACAAGACATTCTCTTGACTAAACATAAATGAGATCAGAATGACAATGCCCAATTCAGTGGCTCCACCACTCCCTATAGTGCAACCCATGATTTCTTTTCTGCTGTCTGCAGATAAACAAATTTTTCTGGCAGCCCATTCTTCTCTATGTAACTGGAAATTAAAGTATTTTCTTCTTCTTTATACCTAGTACTGGAATAAGGAGATGGAGTATGGTTGCTCAAGGCTCCTCCAGATACAACTGCAAGTTAACATTGGGCAATGTGTTTGGGGAATTCTAAGATGAGCATTACCTGTTGTTGATGGAAAGGGCTCTCATAAAGAAGTTCCAGTGCCTGCTTGCATGAGGAAAGGGGGAGTGGTGTTAAGTGGCAGTAGTAGATGGGACAGTAAGAGCTTTGTGACTGCTGTGACCTGGTGCCACATTGAGGGACACTGATCTAGATTATGCATCAGTTCACTGTATGAACCTGGGATGGAAAAAAAAGTTGAAGATGTGCTAGTACTACAGTCTGAAAGGAAGTGAATTTGTCCAGATAATGCACATTATATAGATATTCTGTATTGTATGATGGTGGCTCTTGAGAAGATGCTGAATGTTTATGTTGGGCTGTGTTAGTTAATGGGTATCTCCTGTCTTAACAGCAAAAAACAAAGGAGCTGAAAGAACAGTTTGGTGTGGTCCAGAATACTTTGCAGATGGCTGAAGACTCTCTAGCCCAGGTCTCAGATTTTCTGCAGATAATAGAAGATATCAAGGAGGTGAGTGCTAGAAAACTAAGAGTGGAGCTGGAGGATGGAAAATGCTGGTATGTATTGGTTTAGGAGCTGCTGTTTGTGTATTGTGGAAAAGGTTACAAACATGAAAGAACTGACTTTTAGCAATGATGCAGGTCAAAATCAGAATACTCCTAGCCCAAAGTTGATGTTGGTTTTCTTGTGAACCACAGGGAAAATCTGGGGAAAATTCTAATTATCTCCTGTTATTTCTCCCATTCCCCTCACCTGCAAATGTCATTAATGCATAATCCATAATAATGAAACATTGCTTCAGCAGCCTTTATATGGAATCCGTAAGCTCCACTTAGTTTTCATTAAGCTGTCTTTATGCACCTGAGCTCACCATAGGATTTCTAGATATCAGAGAGGTGGGTAGCATGTGTCTGTGTGTGTTCATTTTCTCTGAAAGGCTTTTAGATACTCTTTGGAGAGCACTTCAGAAAAATCACATGTGTCTCTATGATCAGTTTAGCTAATGAAACCAACAGCTTGGAAAGTCAGGAAGGTCTGAGAAAAACAGAGTTAATTTCTGAGAATACTCACATCATTTATAACCAAAAAGAAGGTCCATCTGTATGGATCGTTTTTACAGTATGTCTCAGATGTTTGGAAGCTTTTCATGCTGCCAGTCCTGCTGAGATGCATCTCCAGCCAGAGAGAGGAAAGGAGTGGGGAAAAAAGGCTAATGAATGCTGGCAAATGCACCCTGTTGTGTTTCAGGAATCTGAGAAGTTAGCAGCCCAGCTGGACGGAGCCAGATACCCTCTGTCAGAGAAGGCAAAAGAATATTCTCTTGCCAGCAATAAGATCCCTGTTGTTGAGAAGGCTGAAGGGCATGCAAAACTTCTGGATGAACTGGCAAAAAACCTGTCCAGGTAACCATTCCTGTTTTACTTCTGTGCCCTTTTTGCTCTCTTTTGGTGGTTTGTTTGGGCTTCTGTCCTGAGATTTCTCAGGATATATGATTAAGAGTATTTAACTATGTACATAACCAAGATTTGTTTGAATTTTACAGTAAATGGTTAGTATGCCTGATGACTCCTCTGTTAGAACAGTTGAATTCTATATGCATGCCTTTCAGAAAGTCTTAGCTGGACAGTTTTTCTAATGAATCCAGTCTTGCTTTAAAAAAATGTTAAAAAGTGATGGGATTGCAAAGCAAATATCTGAGATGATGTGGGATAGAATTAGTATTAGTCAAAAAGTTATCTTCTCTGAATCATTGCTAACCCCTCATTTCTAAGCATGCAAAATAGTCTACCTTTTTTTTCTGTACAAAAGTACAGAGAGTTTATGGTCTGGCAGTTATGAGCTACACAGCTGAGCCAAAGTATCCAAGCTAGGCCGGACTTGGCCTGGATGTCAGCGATGTAAGTCCGGATTGAGAATTATGCACCCAGTGCCCAGGTTCCAGGTACAAAAATCCAGACAAAGTAGGGAAAAATTAAGCATTTCTCTTAATGAATCTACTAAATGTTTGCAGTTTTTCCTCATTGTAAAATTAATTTAGTTCACCTTTCCTTTCTCTATTTTTTAAAGAAAGATGGAAAATAAAAACCACAGGAAGAGACTTTAAGTAATAGCAGAGGTTACATAGAACATCTTGAATTATTTTTGTTTCTGAATGTCAGAGCACTTCCTAATAATTCCATATAATCAGAACATTTCTACAATAATCAAAGCCCATCTATAAAGATGAGGACTGTACCGGGAGAGGTTGTGAAAACACAGCAGAGCAGACATGTTTATAATTGGCAACAGTCCTTCATTTCCTCATTCTTCAGGCTGCATTGTTTTGTAATCCGTGTAAAGGATCCAGCCATGCAGATTTCAAACCCAAAGATTCCTATATTTGCTATATTCCATGTTTCATGACACTGAATAAAAAAAAAGAATAAGAGAATTTAGGACCACCCATGTATCTTCCCAGTCCTGTGTTAGTTCTCAAAGGATACAGTGCTAAGAGAATGAAAATGGTATTTAAAAAGCTCAAGTCTGCCAGTTATGAAGATTGTTTCCTGGTGTGATAAAATTAACAGGATTTTCAGCAAACAGCCTTCTGGTTAAGGATCAAAAATCCAGTGGCTTTGGACCCTCTAACCTTGACTTGGCCACTTGACCTGACAAATATCCATTCCACTTATTTACTTCTTTTCCAAAACCAGCATCATCCATGGTACAAATCAGGATGGATTTATTCAACGAGCCATCAATGCCTCCAATGCCTACGCCAGCATTATTGCAGCAGTCAAGGATGCAGAGAGTGCAGCCAATGAAGCAAAGAATGCTGCTGGTGAAGCTTTGATGGTATGGATCTCTCCCTATGATCAGCATTTAAACCATAGCTAGAAGCAGTGCCCATGTCCAGATTCTCTTGTCAGGGAGTGAAGTTCCCTGTCGTATGCTTTCCCAGGTTGTAATTTGTCATGTAGTGCATCAACTGCATTTGCCAAGAGAATGATCTTCCTTTGCATATGATTTGCTCCTTTCCCCAGATGCCTTGCAGACAGGCAGCTCTCATTTCAGAGCTTGTTGGAAGATATGTCGCCTGGCAGACAAAGGGAGAAGCGAGACAGAAAATGATAGCCTATTAGTGTGATGGTGGCTATTGGCAATCATCACACGCCTGCCTTTATTTGCCATCTTGTTGATTTGGTTCCCTGTTAATGCACATGGCCCAGTCTAGAAAGCCAGAATGTGCCGACAAATTGCACATAATCTCTTCAGAGTATATTGACTCAGTCCAGTTGGTCGGCTGAATTTGGATCATAAGATACTGATTCAGTTGAGTATTAACAGAATTGGCAAGAACTTGTCTGGAAAGATAACTCTTGCTCAGGGATAGGGAGTCTGGTGTTGTTGCAAAAGGATGTGAAAGTAGAAGAACTGAGAATAACAGGGCAGTGAGGATAGCAAAATGAAGAAGTGTTGGGGTGACCCCAGGGCCTCATAAGACACAGATTCATAGGCAAGTTTCTTCTATGTATGCAGAATGTCATTTCGGAGGATCTTGGGGCCACTTCTAAAGAGATGAAGAAGAACAGCACTGCCTTAGAAGAAGCTGGGAAGAAGGAGCAGAGGAAGCTCAGTGTAGGTAAGAGAGAAACCAATAGCACCCTCTACTGATTAATAGGAATCATGCTAGGGGAATTCACTTCAGAGACTCAAGTGTTCAATGCCCCTTTTCCACCCATGGAATCCCTACCTTTCATTTTATTTCCAAGAATTATGTTACCTTTTACAAACTCAGTCTCCTCACTTTATAAAGACATTCATGTTTGAGAATGTATCAACTTTAGCCTGTAGCAAATTATTTATAGCATGACATCTCTATTGCTAAGGAGGACAAATATTTGAAATTCAAAACTCAGTGTCTGGTAGTGACCCAGTGTGCACTGTGGACTTAAAGTTCTTAAGCACAGAAGTCCATCAAAGGGAAACAGCTGGACAGGGACCTTGATCAAAGCTGATGCCTTAGATGAACAAAGAGCCTATTACTCTGCCCAGCCCCTTTACATTTCTTTATTATACTACACCAGTCCTGTTTCTAATTGAGCAAATCAGAGATGGTCATTGAATATGGGAACATGGCTCTAGTGTCTGTGAAGAAATGAGAAAGAAAGGGAACAACAATCAAATACCTTCATGAATGTTTGTGTTGGTTGGAGAACACAATGCTAATTGTCTCTTAGTCCACTACACCAACATTTACTACACCATACATCTTCCGTACTGTTAATGATGAACACCTTCCAGTAACGCAGATTTAATACATATATAACCTTGTATTTTATTTCTTTCAAAGATATCAAAGGAGCATTACGGACAGCCAAAAACAAACTGACAGACATCCAAAGAAAGAAAGAAGATCTTCTAAATCAGCTGCAGTCAGTGAAGAGCACACTGGACATGGTACAAGGTTTGTCCAAGTTATGCTTCCTTAACTTTGGGGCACTTGAGCCACCTAAGTCCTCTTCGAGCGTTTCCGCACTAGACTGTGATAGTGCTATTATTCCACTTTCAACATCTTATGGAATCTGGAGTTTGCAGCTTAGGGAGGGGCCAGTTGGCCCCTTCCTAAGCTGCAAACTCCAGGATTCCATAGGATGTTGAAAGTGGAATAATAGCACTATAACAGTCTAGTGCAGAAACGGCCTTCCAGTTTTAACTCTGGCTGTCACGCATTTGTCAGCAGATCCATAGATGCTTCCAAATAGATGGTCCCTGGTGATACTAGCCAAAAGATGTTGTGCAAATATTCTGTTTCTTTTTCGTAGCAGATTTTCTGTGGAAGAGAGAGGTATAAATTGAAGATGAGGGTGCCGATACTCTTGTAAAACGCAGAGCAAAACCTTATCTTTAAACACCTCATGATCCCATCGAATGAGAAGAAGTCTATTAAGTTCCAGCCTTCCCTACCAAAAGCCAGTTGTGCTCTTTTCCAGAATCCCCTGCTAAGTCCTTTTTTTCACAAGTTTGTCTGCATGAAATACACTTAAGGTTTATATGGTGCTTCCACCTGCCCAAAAGTCTGTAACAGCGCATAATGCTGAATTATGCATAGTTCTTCTTACACTTTTTTAAGGTTCAGAAAATATTTCTGAGCTGCATTTAGGAATATATGACACTTGTGCTCTCCTTGAGCTGGAGTCAGAAGTTGAAAAGGTTATTTTTTTGCACAGTTCCCAGAACTTTAGAGCCAGGTGTGACCATTGGGCATTTGATTGGAATGAGTATGTGCTGTTGTGAGACACCTAGCACTGTATGTTTGACAGAAACCTGCTTCTTCTACGTAGTTAACTTCTGGTAGTTTGTCTTCCATGTTTTTGTTTATAAATTGCTTTTTGCTTTGCAAGATGGCACAGCAGAGGCAATCCAGAATGCCAAAGATGCTGCCTCAGAGGCCAATGAGACAGTGACAAGGATGGAAGGAAAGCTGAATGACATGCAAAAAAATCTAGATGAGTGGAAGCAACAATATGGAGACCTCAAAAGTGAAGATTTAAATCAAGCTGTTCAAGATGCTAAGAATACAGGTATATAATTTTTTATCTTCAAGTATGCCTTCTCAGAATAGATTTGAAGTTGATCCCAAAGTATCTTGTGATAGCAATAAACCAGAAAAGTTATCAACTGCTAACTTGTCTTCTAGCCTTTCTTCATAGGCTAATTGGAGAATTAATAAGCTGTTGTGTACTTTTCTCCCTGTCATCCAGCATCAGCTTTTGCTTGGGGAGCAAGTTGTAGTTGGGCATCTAGCAGTAGGGACAGCTTGGTGGTTGGCCATGCTGGCTGCGAGGTTGGCAAAGAAAGGAGCAGGACCACCACCACCTCAGTCCCTACTACTGCAAAGTAGAAAGGAAATATAGCATCCTAAGTGCTTTGCAAGCCCCAAGTTAGCCCTGGGGATGGTTGACATAAGAGGACATCTAGGCCACAAGCCTCCTACACCAACTCCAATCTGCCACCTTTTCCAACCCAACCCAACCCTCCTTCTCAAGTGGCCATCTCACTTTGCATCATGAGAACACCAACCCTGATATGAGGAACGTGAGGGACTTGTGAAGCATAATGGTCCCACTGTGTTGTCACTAATAGCCTGTTTTCCAGGAATTTCATAGCCTTTCTTTGAACTCCAGTTAACACTGTTTGTCACTGGTAATATACCCATTGTGAAATTCATGACCTAGACTTCCTTTTCTCTGCCCCCCAGTATCAAGCCTTGAAAACACCCTCCCACTACTCCTGGGAAAGCTCAGCAATCTGGAGAACAGGAGGAGCCACAACGCAACAGTTTCGGACAATATCCTGCGTGTGCGGCAGATGATATCTTTGGCCCGGAATGCTGTCAGTAAGGTATAGTTGTAGAAAATCAATGTAGTGTCTGATCATGTTACTGTCTGCCACCACAGAAACTAAAAGTGGGCCACTTTGATATGTTCCTTGTCACCACATGAATTCTTAAGAAGACTCCAGCTTGGTTTGGAACTTGTTGGTGCACAGCCCGATTCAGTGATCAATCAGCAGCAACCCAGAATTGGCAGCTCTTTAGCTTTTATACAGTAGTTGGATATTTAAGAAAAAAAACTTGCAGGAATGAATCAAAGTATTTATGGGGTGATATGTTTCACTTGAAGCACACAGCTTTAATACTGACTACCTGGAGAAACTTCGTATCTGTCTAGAGTGCACTGACGACAGGTTCCTTGAGAAGATTGTCAGGAAAGATTTTAAAGGGAGGCTAGGTGAAGACAATGCAAAGATAATGAATCCTGCTAGTACAGGAGATTCTGCCTTTCAATACTGCTTCCTTAAAGAGAAGTTTTTAAAAAGAGCTAACAATAATGTGTCTGTTGATTTGATCTTTTGACTTCTAGATCAAAGTTCCAGTGAAATTCAATGGAACCTCAGGTGTGCAAGTCCGGACTCCTAGCAACCTGCAAGACTTGGCTGCCTATACTTCCCTCAAATTCTATATCCAGAATCCAGAACCAAAACCAAGGCAGAAGCGTCAAAATGGAGATGACCAGGGGCGCTTTGTGTTGTACCTAGGACACAAGGATGTAAGTATATTTGTTGTTCCCATGAGAGGAATCAGAAGACAGCTTGGGAAGGCTCACTCAGGTGTTTTTCTGGGCATTGATTGTAGGCTGGGGTTAGAGAATGCAGTTTCACTGTGTCTGTTTTAACATGTTCATATTGGCACTTAGTATATAAGCTTGTTAGTAGTGTACCCATGTCCTGTGGCAGAAAGAAATTGTGCCATGTTAAATGCTAAAAATAATATTAGGAAACCTTTGGTACAGAACCACACTGGATGTACAATGCCAGTGATTCCAGTATGCAGATATAATTAAGGTGACTGCTCCAAGTTTGTAGTTCCGTAGCTGGCTTTGCCATCCATCCTAAGCCCAAAGCAGTTCCAGAATGATGGCATTGATAGCTTGACTTCAGACTTGCCTGACAATTTGTGCTTGACCTGTATGCATCCAGGCTGTTGGTGACTACATGGGAATGATCCTGAAAGATCGCAAAGTGCAGTGGATCTATAAACTAGGGACTGAGGAACCAACTCATTTAACTGTTGATGAAGAAATTGGAGAGCAGTTTGCTGCAGTCAGCATCAACAGGTATAAAAGGGAAAACCTCAGGGAAAAAAAAGAATGGGATCTCATTCAAAATCATTGATTTAAAGTTTGTGAAGTTGCTTGTTTGATACTGTGAATACATATGTGTATGTGTCAACGTGATTTCAAGTCTCCTGTCATCTTACAGAGACCTCATGAGTTTCATAGGATTTTCTTAGGCAAGGAATACTCAGAGATGGTTTGCCATTACCTTCCTCTGATATATAGCCTACAGCACCTGGTATTCCTTGCCATCCAGGTACTAACCAGGCCTGAGCCTACTTAGTTTCCAAGATCAGACATGTTCTGATGCCTTCAAGATATTTATGCCTACTCTGAATATACTAACCAGCTATTACTGTTTGGGAGGACAGACAAAAACCATAGTGTTTTGATTCAAGCCACTAATAAAAGACCTTCCATCCATACCAACTACCACTGCTCTGGTTTTTGAGGGAGGGAACAATGACCAGTGTTTGCTGGCCTTAATCCCCCTACCACTGCCATCCCCTTTTCTCTGAGTTTGATGTCTTTTTAGATTGTAAGCCTGAGGGTAGGGAATTGTTAAATTAAGAATTTGTAAGTGCTCTGACAACCTTTCTGGCTGGTTATAAATACTCTAGATAAATAATTAAACAAGAAAATTCTCAAATGTTTGAAATTTTCTGCTCTGTCCCTTCAGCCTAGAGAAGCTGATGTTCTCTTGGAAGACTCTTGAAAGTGGCAAGGAGTATACCTAAGAAAAGAGTTTTTGGGAGGGGATTTTGTTTTTCTTCTTCACACTGTATAATTTTCCCCCTTCTCTCTTTTAGGATCTTGCAGTACGGGCACATGTCAGTGACTGTGGAGAAACAAACTTTGCATGAAACCAAAGGGGACAGTGTTGCTAAAGGAGAGCAGGGACTGTTTAACTTCAAGCCCCACAACGTGGTCTTTTATGTGGGTGGCTACCCCTCCAGCTTCACGGTGAGATGTGTTGAGCAGGCTAGTTGCAAAGAGTATGGGGCAGCAATTTCTGGTTTGACTCAGACAGGCTAGTCCCACACTCCTTAACCCTCCTTATTGTTAATGAGGGATGCCTTCACGCATAACATTTTTTGCATGTTCTTGCGCTGTCTTTCCTTTTTTTTTTTTTTGTAATAACCAGTTGGTTTCCAACTCCACAATATGGGAACTGCCCACGAATTGCTTTTAGTTGGTGTTTATGATAACAATCATGTCTTAACATAATTCATGAAAGAGAAAGGAGGAAGGAGTATAGCAGCTGTTGAGACTGATTTATTTTAGTAAGTGCTTTTGTGGATTTCAGTCCACTTTTTCAGATGCAATGAAATTTAAGTGGATTGAAATTCACCACAGCTCATGCTAAAATAAACCAATTAATCTCAAAGCTGCTGTTAGATTTCTCCCTCCTTCTCCCCTGCCCCCACACTTTCCTTTTATCTGGTGAAATAGCTGTGGCCTCTTGAATAATGCATTAAGTGGCCTTGTTTTCTTACGCAGAATGAATTAACAATGCAAAGTTTTGCTCTGTATTGTATGGACAATCTCCTAGGGTAACTTGTATTTCAGGAAGTCTGCCGTGATCATATGCAAGGAATCCTCCAAGCAGATAGCAAATTTGGATGGGAGTGAGGTGGATTGGGATTGCAGCTCCCAGGGGGCTGTGGCCAGCTGAAGCATGGAACAAAATTTATAGAGGTAGCAGCAGCTAAGTTCCAGCTAGAATATCCAGGTTTGGATGTTAGTCTAGGCTGAGAAATTGAAATGCAGGACCACAATCTCTTCAGACCTCCAAAATGGATGCTTCTTTTCTGTACAACAGCCTCCGGCACCCCTGCGTTATCCTAACTACCGTGGCTGCATAGAGATGGATACCCTCAATGAAGAGGTAATGAGTCTGTACAACTTTCAGAGCACTTTCCACCTGGACACTGCTGCTGAGAGGCCTTGTACAAGGTGAGTTGAGTGGCAGTGTGCACATCATGTGGCTTTTCATTTTGCCTGGGGCTGGCTTGGCACTGGTTTAGAGAAAACAAAATTGAATTGGTACACATGAAAAAGGCAGAGAAGTACCATTCAGACATCCTGTGGTTTTTGAAAGCTCTTGTTAGCTCAAGAGGTGCCAGCAGTTTGTTAAGCTTGAGCCCGCAGTTTGATTGCACCATTCAAATAAATTTGAAAGTTTTTAGCAGAGACTTCGTAGACATTTTCATTTTTCTCTCAAAGAGCTGGAAACTTGTTGTTAAAGATTTTTATCAGTCTATAGTTGTCATGATATTGCAGGAGTGCAAAGATTCATCATGACTCTTGTTTTATATCTGTATCCCGCCTTTTCCTCAAATGCTCTTACCTAGTTTTTTCCCTTTATATTATATTCCCTTTTGGAGTCATATTCTGTGCAGTTATAGTGGGCCTGCTTTCTGCCAGCAACTTGAAAATGCTGCTTCATTCTGCCGACTTCGACCATATGATGGTCATTCTGCTGCTTTCCAGGGGTTAGCCTCCTCATGACCACATGGGGCTTGGGAAATTGAGCAAGCAAAACTTGGCAGTCTTTCCTTTCAAAGATTTCCTTTTTCAATAGCACAGTTAAGAGTGTTTTAGAAGGCTAATATCTACATTTCAGTAGTGCAAGTGTGTGACTTGGAATGCCTGTTGCCAGTTTTGTTACTTCTCTTTTCTTTTAGATCTAAATCAACAGGTGATCCCTGGTTGACTGATGGCTCCTATTTTGATGGTACTGGTTATGCAGAAATTACATTTGAGAGCCAGATCGGCTCAATCAAGCGCTTTGAGCAAGAGATGCGGCTGGTGTCCTACAACGGGATCCTTTTCTTCTTGAAATATGAGGCAAGTGTTATTTAGCATTGGTGCCTACTGTTATTTCGAGGCAGAGGGAAGTCAACAGTCCTTGTCATGAATGGTGTTTCAAGTACATATATCAAGTGAATATAACTCTTGAAATGTCTACATGCGACATGGATCAGAGAAAGCAGCTAAAGGGATGGGAAGTGACCGGTGTGTTGGAAACCTTTAAAAAAAACACTATGTAATTTGCACCTTGTAAAGTGTAGCTCTAGTTTATATGGGATCTTACTCTATAGTAGGGTTGGGCAATTGTAAACAGGGCAGGAGCCATTTTTCCTTTCTGCACCTACCTGGTAGGCCACAGCAGTCCATTGGTGGTGTAATGTCCCTTCCATCTGCCATTTTGGCCAATTGTTGGTTGATTTTTTTTCTTGTTCTTTTTCTTTTTGAGGGGATCTGTTTTGGGGCAGTTTGAGGGCCTGGAGGATGTTGGGGACCAAACTGTTGTGTTTGTAGGGGATTTGAGGACCTTTGGATTGGTTTGGGGACAGAAAATCATCCCAAAATCAACCTGACATTAGTTGGAGGCAAGGTCTGAGGACTTTGAGGGTCTGTGAGCTGTCCCACAGGTTTCATTTAGGAGTCCCAAGGGCCACATGTGGCCTGTGGACCACACTTTGCCCATCTCCACTCTATAGCTTGCTTAATAACTGGCTAATTTGGACTCCACTGCAGGAAGAGTGTAGTTCAGATCATAAAAAGAGTAGATGCTGCTTGCTCAGACTGTCCTTGGATCTTGTTTCTTGTTCCTCCCTTTCTTTCTCCCTCTCACAACAATGTAAGTACACTGCCTCTTCCAGGGCGAGAGGAACAGCCGTGTACAAAGGGAAGCCAGTATTGAGGAGACTGAAAGGGTCTTGTCCTTTTTCCTTCCACAGAGGCAACTGCTGTGTTTGGCTATTCAAAAAGGAAAGCTTGTGCTATACTACGACTTCAACGGAGGCCTTAAAGTGGCAACACCTTCCAAGGATCCCACTTCGCTGCTAGTCAGCAGCAACACAAATAAAGCGGTAATGTTGGGTTGCTGGGGTGATGGCAGGATCTGCCTGTGATCTGTGAAGTAGTAGCAGCATGTGGAAATATGTTCTGTCATTCCTTTCATGCATAGGGGAGTGATCCTTTATAAGATTTTCCATCCAGTATTTGTGTTAATATAAAAAAAGATTGTAGTTTATTTCCACCCTGCCACCAAGCAGGTCACTTCTGACTAGTTCAGTGGAGCTGCAGTCAAGAGGAGCATACAGTACAGTCTCCTAGCCCACTCTTGAGGCTTGGGAAACCTCTCTGAGGACAATATTATCTGTCCTCAGTGACTTTTGAGTCTTCTTTCTTCTTTGGAGACAGATGCCTCTCATTCCAGGGTCAGTACTGATGGTTTAAAAATTGCTGGTTTTGCTTGATTGTAGATCCAGATATTCCTCCTCAAAATGGGTTCCAAGGATCGCATTCTTGTGCGTCTGGAGCAATCAACCATCTTCATGGTGGAGCAGGAAAACAGCTTACAAAATGCTACCTCTTATTATCTGGGCGGCGTGCCTGTGTCCATTCTCCCTGAAGGGTAAGCTTCTCTTTCAGTTAGCATCCAGGCTAATATTCCACTTCTCTGCAGTTTGTTCTTATGCTTCAAAACCATCTCACATGTGACTTGGTGTCAGACTTTAAAGATCTGATCCTTTAATGATCTGGTCCATGCCTTGCTGTGGATGTTCTGTAGAGATTTTTTTTTAAAGCACACACAGCCTGATTTATTAGAGAAGCTTTTATTATGTGTGCCACTGAAGAGGAATTGGAACGCTTACAGAATTCACTCTAATTTATGCTTTTAAATGTTTTTTAGCTATTTGCTTTAAGCCTTTATAACCCACTCCACCTGGGCTTCAGACCAATTTAAAAACAGGATGTTTTCTCTGCTTGGCGTGATCTAGTGGTCTAGGCATTAACATGCTTTCCAGGCATTAGTGTGCTGCATGATCTTTTGTATTACAAAAAGTGTTGCCTGAGGAGCTAGGCCTGGTGGTACCTCCCACTTCTCCCCTCAGGCCAGAAACTACTACCTGGTAGTTTCTGCTGCCATTTACTTCCTATGGCCTAATCCGGACCTTGGGCAATAGGTCCAGATCAGTCACTTGCTCTGCAGGGCAGGAGTCGGGCCACTGTCTGTCAACCGAGTAGCAGGTGATGCAGAACTAAGGAACATTCTCCAATCCCTGTTGAGGGGAGGATGGAGAGAGAAAAGCAAAGTAAGAAAATCTACACAACAACTTATGGTTCATATAGCAACCAGCTGTGATGGAAATAGGCTGCCCACAGTTCAGAAACAGGCCTCAGCAGGCTTTCAAAAAAAAATAAACTGGTGACTTAACTTTTTAAAAAAGTACTGTTGAGCATTGGATGGAACCTACATATAAACTCTCAGCCTGTAGCCATCTTTTTCAATGCAGGTGAGGCTGGTGGGTGTGGGGATGTGGTACTGCCCACCCCAGCTCATAAGACAGTTGATCTTTGTTCCAATGGCCTTTGTGAGGGACTTGATAAAATTCCAGCTGGTAAGATCTGTAGTAATAGAAATGACAGTTCCTTGTCATTGTACAGTACATGTATGTGAGTATTTTGGTTAATGTTTTGTCATGAGGGAAAGGCAAAGCTTTACATAAGTTTTTAAAGGCAGTCCTTGGCTCACAGCATATTAATGCAGGAGAAGTTTTCTCCAGTTCAGTCTCTGGTAGTTGTGAGATCTCTTTGTGGAGAAGCATTCTTCATTCCTCACTCACCCTCAGTCTTCCCTGGGGTCCCTAGAATCCTATTGAAAAAAACCCAACTTGCTTTCTTTCCACATCCCACCTTTCAGTATGACATATTTTTCAGCCTGAAGAAAATATTCCCCAAAGGTGGATCCATCAGGGGCTGCATGAAGGGCTTGAAAGCTCTTGGCAAATATGTTGACTTAAAACGTATGAACACAACGGGAGTGAGTTACGGGTGTACCTTGGACCTCCTGGTAAGAAGGATGCATTGTGTGCATATGGAGGGGGGAAACTGTTTGTTGTAGTGCTTATAAGATTGACCTTGCTTGATTCTCAATAGTGGTCAGCCAGATGTTCTTGAGAAACTCAGAAACAGGATGTGACATAAATGGTTCCTTGTGTCTGTAGCCAAATTACCCTGTAATTTCTGTACTGGTAGTGGGACATTGCATGGTGAGGCAAGAGGAAGGGAGTGGCAGAGAAGAGTGAAGAGTTTTTTGTTGTTGTTTTTTTAATTCCTTCCAGGTTTATGAATGGTGTCTGATATTAGAATGAACTCAGCAGTTTAATGAAATAGTGCTGGGTGAACTATGGCTTGCAAGCCCAGGTTCCATCTGGAAGGAGCAGTTAAATAAATTTTATATAGAATTCATACAAAAACATGCAGTGGTTGATCAGCTGATCAGCAAAGGACTATGACATTTATACAAACTCACCAGAAAGGAGCAAGCACTATTTCTGAACTTGTTCTGTGCATCTTATTCTAGTATCCTGGCTGTTATCAGCAGTTCCAAAAATGTTTTGGAACATGGCTCAAAATGAAACTGTAGATATCACATTCTCATAAAAAGATGCAGTTTTCAGGCTCTGAATATTACATTAGACAATGCTGTCTCCTCTGAATCTGTTCCTCACACCATCTGTTAATCTTCCAAGTGCTACAGACGTTTGCTGCAACTAAACCTAATTAGAACGTACCCATTGAATCAATTTCAATTTTATAAGCATTGATTTACCAAATTACTATTGATTCAGTGGGGTTAGACTAGTTGAGATTAATAGGATTTTGGCCTACCACAGCTATCATTCTAGTAGTAAAGATTGTAATCATTCCAACAGGATCTTGAGCAAAATTCATACCGTCCGTCTTCAGTCAGAAATGTGAAGGAGGGATTCGTAAAAGCACAATGAGTTTTCATAGGAGAACTTATAAATAGGGCTGATGAGAAAGGACAGTTCATCACTTACACCTGTCCCCATGACATAAATTGCTCATTAATTTGTACATAAGAGTGGTATCCACTGAGCTTGGGCAATGGATTGGGAAGTTTTCCTTGACATTATTAAAACTTGCTTGTTGTAAGCCCAGTATGCCAATAGTCACTTGGGACAGAATTGTCTAGGAATTATCAATGGAAGTAGCCAAGTATTGCTGGTGATATGTCACAACTAGTGTGAACCCAAGGTGACATGTCCATGACAGTACCGTTGATTATCATAGATGGTATAGCAGTAGATGTGCCATTCTTTTACAGACACCCCTGATATTGTAGTCTTTCTTGATCTTTGCTTTTAGGACATTGGAGTCAGAAAAAAAAGCCCTTACCTGTTATTTCATATCGTGGACTAATCTCCTAAATGGACTCCCATTGTACTAGACAACATTTTCCTCTATAGCCTTACAGTTCTGTAATTGTAAGAATAACGTATTTCCATGGGTGCTGCATTCATGGTGTCCTTTTGCAGGTGGCTCGTTCAGTTAAACTTCATGGCCATGGCTTCCTGACCTTGGGACTGAGGAATGTGCCTTCTTTGCAAGATTTCTACACAGGTTTCAGCTTCCGTACCAGCCAAAGCCGTGGCTTGATGTATCACCATGCTACAGAGGTATGCTGTTCTTACAGCTAAGTGCTTGCATCTCAAAATAACATCTACCAACTCTCTTGAAGGATTCATTATCAGGACTGAGAGGAATAGTTCCTAAGAGAAGTATTGAGGCAAGAGAACATAAAATGTTGCCAAATATTCCCATCTCATCCTTTCCTGAGACCAACTATAAGCTAATATCATTTGTATCCTCTCAGGCCCATGGGGAAGCTCAAGGAACTTCACTGACCCTGTACTTCAGTGAAAAGAACCAGCCCCCACCCCAGATTTCATTGTTCTCTTGCTCTGGCTGGGTTTTTCTGAATCCTCACCTGTTGTGAAACAAACTTCAGTGCCCCTTCCTTTATCCTCCAAATTGGAAATATAGTAGCTGAATCTACCCCTTCTGGAATGCTAACATGAATGGACCCCTTTTAGCTATGACAGTTTGCTCTCAAGCTTCTGACTCTGACGTGCAAAACTTACTCTCTCTCTCTCTCTCTTCCTAGGAAGGGACCTGCCAGGTTTCCTTGCAAAATGGCAGAGTGGCTGTCAACATTCTGACAACAGAACTCACTACAAAGAATGCGTATGCAGATGACACAAACCACTATGTTGCCATCTACAGTGACTCTTCAGGGTACTTTTCGTAGCCATCCTTTGCAATACTCACTAGTCTCAGGTGCCCTCTCTGTGCCATGGGCAGGGAAGACAAGGGCACAAAGGAATCTGCTGCCCTGGAATGAATTGCATTTCCTTTGCAGGGTCCGCGTTTACATAGACGACCAGCTGCAAGGAACCAAACCGAAGCCTGATCAACTCAGGAGGCAGAAGCAGCAAGATGAGCCAGCAGTCTTTCAGCTGGGTGGCATGCCCAAGGCCAGCGAAATTGGCAACCTTACAGGCTGCATCGGGAATGTCTTTGTCAGGCGGTGGGTTTTCCCCCTTGTACTCAAGCAAACTGATTCCTCCCTTAGTTTTGTCTCTTTGTGGTCTCTATTTACTATGCCTCAGGTGGGGAAAGTGCAGCGCATGGACTGCATGAAGCTCTCAGCCTCTTTTTTAAGACCTGAAAGTCTCCCTCACATTTCCACAGTCCCCAGAACTGTGCCTTTATTTATTTATTTTAACTAGGAATGAAAAAAAGGTTCCAAAGAATAAATCATAACTCCTGGAGCAGTTGTTTGCTCTGGGCTGGCTCTGAGGCATTAGATACTTGGAGCAACTGTCTTTATTTTCTTCCTTTCACTGATCATCCAGTTTCAAATCAGTTGTTAAAGCATGTCTTTGCTTCTCTGAACATCCCAACAGTAGGTTCTGCATTTCAGCTTACGCCTGCTCAGCACGTTCTGGCTTATGGTATGTGAAGATTAGTGGCAGAGTGCAGAAATGACTCAAATGGAATACAGTTTCTCACTGCAAGCCATAAACTTGGCTGTTCCCACATGTGTCCCAGCTGGGTAGATACACACATCTTGAATTGTCCAGTAAGATTTTGTTGTGCTGTTGTTGAAAGTTAACACTTGACTTCAGGACAGAGAATGAGGTTGTAAACAGAACTCATCCAAACTGCACAGGTCGTTATGTGCTGTGCAGTCTATAACACCTAAAATGGTAACAGACTGTAAGGATCTTTAACAGTAGAATTGGCATGAGTCTCAGTCTCCTTCTTGAAGAGGAGCTGAAAGTGAACATAATATGGCAACTTAATGCCGTAATAAGTAGAATTTGGTTGTCATCCATGGATTCGAGGACATCTATGAAGATTTGAGAGTTACTCTCTTTCCAGAATTGGCTAATACAGTAAAAAAAAAAGGGGGGGGGACACCTTTGCCAGCTAGCAGCTGCCACCTGGCTTTGATCCTGGATGAGCAGCTGTTGCATTCCTTGCCCTTTCTGCCACAGGACATCAGAGCCGCAGATGGTGGTAGACCTGCAGCAGAGCACTGAGAGTTTCAATGTGACCATGAACTGTCCCAGGGATCGGCAGCCACAGCAGATGAGAGCATCAGAGAAGAAGGGCAAATGGAAGCCCAAGGTGATGGAAATCTCTGCAGTTGTATTTTTGTCTTCATGTGCAGTACCCACATCTGGAAGTGGAAACCAGGTTATAGCCTGTGCTGTATTTTGTGCTGAAATATTATGACGAGGCAACCCAGGAAGTATACAAAGCAGTTTATCTTCCTGGGCCCTTAAATTATGCCACTTCTAGCAATGTCCAGCGCATCACCCTTAGCCCGTTAGTGTTCATTCTTCCCACCAAAAATGGATCAGCATGGATACACAAATTGGGCCAAGCTTTTTCCTAGCCATCTTGCATACACTGCATTCACGTGAATGATATCTTTTGTTAGCCTGTCTCTTGAATCTGATTTTAGGGTGGGAATTCAAGAAGGCAGTACAGTGGGTCCATGTTTAATGTGAATTCATTTTATATGGTTTCAATTATACACAAGGAGCTTTGGCAAGGACATGGCAGCAGGAGGGCGGTGTGCTAATCTTGACTGTGTACTGATTCTGCTCTTTTGTTCCCATATAGCAAACACCCCTGCTGCCATGTCCCTGCTGAAGCCCCTGAGGTTCTTGGCACTGCTTCCCATCAACATTCCCAGGCCAGCTAGCAGTAAGGGGTGGTGGTGCCAATTCTGTTCACTCATTTTCAAATGAGAAAGCAGGATTGGCACACCCACCCACCCACTCTGGTGTCCCTGCTGAAGGAACTGTCCACAATGTCAGGTTGCCCAGTAATGCGGGGGAGAGATGCCAGTCATACTCTCTCATTTGCAAATGAGAGAGCAGGGACATGGCACACACACGTGCTGCTGTGTCCCTGCCAAAGGTACCCTCAACAATCTCAGGTTGGCCAGCAGTGGTGGGTGAGGTGCCAGTCCTATTCCTTTGTTGGCAAACAAAAGAGCAGGATCAAGAAATTGTTAAAAACAGATTCCACATTATAAATGAAAATCATATAACACGAAGCGTTCTGGAATGGATCCCTCATGTTGTGTGTGGGTCTACTGTAGCGTCTTCTTGTGAAAAAACTTGAATGATCTCTGGAACAGTCTCCGTATATGTACCTGCCCAAGGTTTAAAGTCCCTTGGAAGGGCCCTTCTTTGTGTCCCCTCAGTCAGAGCCATATGCTATAGAAGGACATGGGAGAGGATCTGCTCTGCTGTGACACCCCAGTTATGGAACATCCTCCCCTTGGAGGCCCGATTGGTGACAAAATTGCTATTATACAGGTGCCAAGGGAAAACGTGACTGCTCATAAAACTTTTGGGACTTAGGCCATTTCTACACTAGCCTGTTATAGTGCTATTATTCTGCTTTCAGCATCCTATGGAATCCTCAAAGTCCCTTCCCTAAACTGCAAATCCCAGGATTCCGTAGGATGTTGAAAGTGGAATAATAGCACTATAATAGGCTAGTGTGGAAATGGCCCTAGTTGATTTTACTAAAATCTTTGCATGTACATTATTTTAATTTGTTCTGAACTATTTTTAATTCTTTTAATCTGTCTTCTTCATTTGTAAAATTATTGAATAAGTCTTTAGCCTTTTAAAATCATTTTAATTATCTGCTATTTTAAATTGTCACACTGATTTTATTTTAAACTGCTCTGAGTTCTGTGGATAGGTCAGGATATAAATATTTTACTAGATAAATAAATATGAATAAATAGTTTCAATGCCACAAGTTGAAAATACAGAGCACTGCGAGGGAAGTGAGGTGTTTCCAGAAATAGTGATGTTTGCAGGTCAGGAATTCTTTTTGAATCTAAGGTCTTCTTCCTCAATTTTCCAGCCATCTAAAAGGCTGTCACATGCCCTTACCTTCCAGTTTAAGGAAACTGAGGTTATTTCTCTGAATTTTAAACAAAGGCAGATATTGGAAACAAATTGTTAAATTATTTCTTTACAGGTCCCAAGCAAGAAAATACTTAAAGATGTGGCCTGCCACCTACCCAAATACCCTAAAGCCATTAAAGATGCTTTCCAGTTTGGCGGATCCTCAGTGAGCCATTTGGAATTTGATGACATTCCAGCAACATTCCAAGAAAGGTAAAATGCAAGCATGATCTTTCTGTTTCCTTAATGTTTGGTAAGTTCTTCCTTCCATTCCAACATGAAAACAGGGAGCTGGAGCATTTCAGATATGGCTCTGGCTTCTCAGATCCAGTTACCATGCAGGCACCTGAGAAGGCCTCTCTGTCTCAAGATCTCAGTTTGTTGTTGGGCTGTAGAGATGTTGCTGAATTGCTAAGGTGCTAAAATGGAGGAAGGCCTCCTTTTCTTAAGGCAGGAGCCTACTGGCTTTACTCCTTGAAAATCCTTAAAATGGCAAAGTGTGTAGCTAAGATTCAAGAATACCCTCCCACCTGGCATAATATTATTGGAAATCTGTATAGCTTATTGAAGTCAATGGTTTCAACTTTTTCTCCTTCTCCAGCATGTTATAAAAATGAGTTCATTCCTGGAGAATGCTTGCTGCCTTTAGTGCAGTCCCTTCCCTTCTCAGCTCTGTTGCTCAATTCAGAAGATATTAATGGCATCTAAACTCCTCTTCTACAGGTTCCATTTCTCCATGGAGGTCAAACTGAACTCATCCAGTGGCCTGCTGTTTTACATGACAGACGAATCCATGAGCTCTTTCTTTTCTCTTTTTGTTTCCAATGGCCGCTTTGTGCTTTTGGCAGATATTGGTGGACGTAAACTGAGGCTCAGGTCCAAGGACAAGTACCATGATGGAAAGTGGCACACAGTAAGTAAGGAAGGGGAAACTGGAGGGAAGAAGGCTACTGGAGACCTTACCAGAGCCAAATTTGATTTTGTGGGTACAGTTGGCCCTGCATGTTCTGTGGAGTTAGGGGTGCAAGATCCTTGCAAAAGTGGAAAGACTGAAACTATCAAAATGTGTGCCGGCGGGGAGGGGGCTGAAGCTTGGTAGGAGAATGGGCACCCACAGTCCAAACCAGGTCAGAGAAAAGAGTGGGAAGGCTGGGTTGGCATTGTGGCTGGATGCTTCCTCTCTCTTGCCCATTTCCTTAATTAGATGTGGGGGGGCATTGGAAGAGGGTTTGTGGTGCTGAGAAATCAGGCTGTGGCGCTGAGAAATTAGCTGGCCAGGCAATGGCTGGTGGAGGAGGAGGAGGACCAAAGGCAGATTTTTAAAGGGTTGCACAGCTTGATCAGAGCTGCCAAGATGGAAGGTTCCCCAGAAAAGAAGCACTAGGGCCAGAGGGAGGAGTAGGAGAAACTTGCAAATAATCAAATTCATGAAAGTCAAACCTGTAAATGTGGAAGGCTGACTATACTTTGGCCTAAACCCTACTGTTAGCCGTGACTAGAATAAAGCTGTTGAATCAATTAGATCTACCTGTTTGAGCTCACTGTTCAACATTCGATTCAGTAGAGCTAATTGTAACTAATAAAGGTCATTTCCACACTAGACTGTTTTAGTGCTATTATTCCACTTTCAACAGTCTATGAAATCCTGGGGTTTGCAGTTTAGGGAAGGGCATTTAGAATTCTCAACCATTGAGCTCTTTGGCTTCAGTAAACTACAAACCCTAGAATTCCACAGGATGTTGAAAGGAAAATAATAGTACTATAACTGTCTAGTGTGGAAATGGCCAAAGTTCCAGCTGGTGTGTAAGAGAGAGCATGTAGATCAAATTCTCTTTGCTTAACCTATCCTACATTGGCCTGTGTTTTCAGTGGATCAGGATCAGCCTGAGAAATTTTGCGGAGATTATTCCACTCATGAAGGTGTATAAAATAGGAAGCCTTGTTTATTGCAGCCAGTCTTTGGGTTAAGAGACTTCAGTGAGGCTCAAATTGACTGATGCCTCAGTATCTTTCTCTGCATGTGGCAAAGGAGACATCCAGAATTGGGTTATCTCTTGTCACCACCAGGTTAAGTGAAGGTCACGTGATAGGTAGAAGAGATCTCTGTGCCTCCTCTCCTGGCTCTACTCCTAGTTCCCTTGCCTCACCCAGATTATGTTGCTTTTGCTCTCATCCTTAGTCACTGAGATTCTTTCTTGCCTTTTCACTGTTTTAAAATTTTTCCTTGTTCTCCTTTGTCCTCCTCTAAAAATCTATATTTCCCAGACTGAGTCCCTCAGACAATCTGAAGCCCTGTTTCTCTCCTCTCTTTCCACCTAAGCTGACTACTCCAGCTCATTGGCTGAAGGCCTGCATCTTCACAGCCTATGAGTCTCTTGGACTTCCTAAGCCATGAATGTCACTGCTCATTCAACTAGATCAGCAGTCATGTCCAAAGCCTTTTCCACCAACGCTTCCCTTGGGTAAATGTGTAGGGCAACAGGAACCCTTCTTCTTTCACCACGCATTCAAAATTGCACAAGTTTGCCTTGGTGGGGGCAGCCTTTGGAAGGAGGTTCTCCTTCCTAATTGCTGCTGACCCTCCCTAAATCACAGCAGCTTGGGGATAGACCAGTTCTGGGTGTCTCCTTTACTCAGTACAAAGAATGGCATGTTGGGTACTTACCATAAAAATACATTGTTGTACACAGAAGAAAGACACATCCATGCCCACCCTTGCAGTGGGACATGCTTTACTTTCTCCAGTGCTATCTTCTTTTTATTGAATTTTCCTTTTCTTGCTCTGTCTGCTACGCTGGCTCAGTTACAGTCAGGAATCAGGAAAGGGGCCATAGAGTTCTCTTTTTCCTATCACATGACTCCTGCCTAGGGTGGGTGGTGAAAAGAAAGAACCTAATTTTGGTTGTTTCCTTCTGCATAAAAGAATGGACTTTTGCAGTTAGAGTACCCAATATGCCAATCTCACATTCTTCTCAAGTTGTTTCTGTGGCTTCTCTTGGAGAATTCACAATGGAACAATGTAAGAATAGGCTGATTGTACAGACAAACAATGCACATGGCATTCAAGGGTAGAGCCAGCAGATGCAATCCCAGTGACCTCATCTATTGCACCCCTCAATTTTTAGCGGTGAAATTAAATCATGAAATTAGTGATGAAATTAAATTACGAAATTTTAAGTAGGACTTTTGTCACTGTGAATTCTGACAGTCTTATCATTTGAATTGGTTTCTAAGAAAACTTCATTTTTACCCAGACGTTGTGGACATAAGGAACTATGAAATTTACATACATGTAAACATTCCACAAACAGATGAGATCTTAACAGATCTCAGGAGACGTGTGCGTGCGTGCGTGTGCGCACATGTGTGTGTGTGTATATATATGTATATATATATATATATGAGAGTGGTTATGTGTGAAACCTGAAGCAAGGCCAACAATAGAGTCTACACAGATTTGGCTGGCCCCTTTGGTCAGTCATTTTGAGGAACTACAATATCCTGCATCACATTTTAGGATTTGGGTACTGCTAAAGTAGCTGGAAGTAATGAGAGAGTTCTCATGAAAAAAAGAAGTGGGATAGATTTTAAAACTGAAATCCTTGATACCAGGAAGTCTTAATGAAGATCTGGACCTCCATTCATTATTATAAGGCTATTCCACTGTGTGCGTGCATGTGTGTGTGTGTGTGTGTGTCTGTGTGTGTGTGTGTCTGTGTAATCACATAAAGGCTAGGCAACTTTTCAGCTAGATTATATCAGACATCCTGAAACTGGTCAGATCACTTTCTCCAGCCCCTCTCTTGCTTCTGACCATCTGTGGAAATGTATAAAAAATAACAACAAATCTGTTCTCTTTGTTACACATCAGTCCAGTTTATGTAGAGAGGGTATTAGCAACTCCAGAAATTTCTGGTTTTGATTGATAGATTCTGATATTTAAGTAATCTCTGATCTGATATTTTAAGCAATAAACAATTGATCCTTCACATTTACGAGTTTGACTTTCACAGATTTGATTATTTGCGAATTTCTTCAACTCCTGCCTCCCCGCATCTGGTGCTTCTTTTCCAGGAGAACGTTCGGTGGCTCCAAATAGGCTGTGTAGCCCTTTAAAAACCTGCTTCTGGTCCTCCTCTTCCTCCACCAGCTTCTACCTGGACCGCTAAGGATGGCTTGTAGCCCAATTTCTCAGCACCACAAACTCTTCCTTGAGGCCCCCCGCACAACCAAGGAAAGAGATGGACAAGAGAGAGGAAGCGTAGGGCCACCATTGCCACCCTCCCTTCCCTCTCCTTTCACTGGTCTGGTTTGGATCCTAGGTACCCACTCTCTCTCCACCTTGCCTTGGCCCCCTCCCCACAAGTACACAGCTACATTTTGATATCTGCGATTTTTCCACTTTTTGTGAGGCTCCTGCACCCCTAATCCTAGCAAATGTGGGGGGTCAACTGTACTTCACTATGTTAATTTGGAAATATTAACTATTTTTATTTATGTATTGTTCTGTGATACAAGATTTTCAGTTGATACATATATTCGTGTTTATTTTTAATACAGCCCCTGAAGAAGGCTAATCAATTTATATACAGGCCAAAACATGTTGGGATTTGTAAAGAATAAATTTGGACCATCTGTAAGCACATGGGGCCCAGTCTCCTCTTTTCTGCTGATTCACTCTATGTGCACGGATTGAGCCAGATTCTGTGTAGCTAGGACAGGCGTGAGAGTAGAATGTTCTTGAGTGCAGTTTATCTTTACTCAGCATATTCTGTAGTGAGGAATGATGAGAGATGTACATCAGTATCTAGAGCTGGAGGAAGATGCAACACAAGGGATGGAGGTGGTTTCCAGCCCTGTGGGCCACACCATATCCAAGGGCAGCAGAAAAGACATCACATCACTTCCTAGTGCCACTTTCAGCAGATACATGACCAAAATAAAGGCTTGGAGGAAGAGGCTTGCTTATTGGCCTTGAAGAAAGTGCTCCTCGGCCTCTCATTTATCCTCTGTAGAATCAATGTTTCATAAACCTATTCCTCACAACTATGTTGTCAGAATGCCTAAAATAACAAGTTTGTTTTTGGAGTGCCTACATATCATACCACTAGTACCAATTCTGTTCCATAAACTGAAATGTTGAGCCAATCTTCTCTCCGCCTTTTTACCCTCCAGATGTGTACTTTTCCCACTGTCACCCAGGCTGAGAATGATGAAAGTTGTAGTCTACTACATCTAGAAAGCACCAGCTTGGAGAATGTTGTAGTCCATGAATGAACCATGAGTGTAATAGGCAGGTATCTGATGTACATCTCTTGCGGTTTACAGGTCTTCTTCAGCAGAGACACAAAGAGAGTTCAGCTTGTCATTGATGGACTGAGAGCTCAGGAGAAGTCACTGCCAACAGCTGAAGACCTTTGGACCCCTTCCTTTTTCTATGTGGGTGGAGCCCCTCTGGAGAAAGCCAAAGCCCATGTACCAGTAAGCAGCGCATTGATACGAAGCTGCCTTCATCATGCTATTTGCTGCTTCAACTCAGTAATTTCTACCTCACTGACAAAGTTGTGGGAAACCAGAGAAGTGTTCTCTGCTGTTTCAGCCAGTTGGCACAGTTGGCAAGCTGAAAATCACATAAGAGTAATGGGCGAGTGGGCATTCCATGCATCTACCACCACCCATAACAGATCATAGAGGCTTAAATTTGACTCAGTGCTCCTGATCTTTCTAGCTAAAACAAGAGGAAAAAAATTGTGGAACTGGGGCCCATGTCTTGCATCAAACAAACTCTCAGTCCAGGTGGAGCAGCACTTGTGTGTAGTCCCATCACACACACAGCCTTTCCAGGTTGCATCATCAAATGATGTGGCCTCAAGGTACCACGCTACCATGGAGAAGAAGCTCCAGGGCTCTGCCTGTTATCAGTCACCAAACATCATAAATGAAATTCACTCTTTGAAGAAGTGGTGGGCATTGTGACCTACAGGCTACACATGCTCCCTGCACCCCCAGAAGCAGCAAAACCTGCAGTTTTCTTTAAAAAATAATTATTTTGGCTCCAAAATTCCCTCTAGGGTCCCAGACAGGCCCAAAACCAAGGCAGAGGAATGCCCCTATGGTCCCCTAGAGGGTGTTTGGGAGCAAAATATTATTATTTTTTTGTAGGAGTGGGTGTGGCCCTCTAAGTCCCTGGATGGGGGGGCTAATATGACCCCCCCTAGCCTTCCAGACTTGCCCACCACTGCTCTAAAACAATTCAGTCAGCTGTACCTACCCACACATTCTGTATCCAGAGATTTGACCAACCACAGCTTGAAGATATTTCTACCCACCGACCCACCCCTGAAAAAATCCAAAAAGCCATTTTACTGCACCACTGTACATAATGGAACTTGAACATCCATGAATTTTGGTATCCATGGTGGGGATCCTGAAACCAAACCCTAGTGGATATCAAAGGCCCGCTGTAATGTTTCCAAAAGACAAGCAGTCTGTGTGGCTGAAACCATCTTGCTAAATATATGGAATTGTTTTACAAGTGTAGGATAAAAATCCAGGCCCTTTTGGGCCATGTGCCATAGAGAGCCTAGGAAGCCCAATCGTTCCTACGATAAGGCACTGATGTCCACACCGAAAGCTCTCCTCCTTCTTTCTACAGGATGCTTCGGCTAACAGCTTTAAGGGCTGCCTCAGACACTTGAAATTGGACAGGAAGCCTCTGCGCTCCCCATCCCGCATATTTGGTGTGACTCCTTGTTATGTGGGCCCTTTGGAGAATGGCATTTTCTTCTCTGCCGAAGGAGGATACGTGACTCTAGGTATTGTATGGGTCATCTTGCCTGAGATCACCACGCCCTGTCCCCAGTTCATCAGTGCATCCCATTCTCCTTACCATGGCATGAATGTTGACATACCCTCTGCTGCTCTGATAACATTTTATGTATTTTTGGCCTCTCAGACAGATCTGTGGCTATCGGGCAGGACTTTGAGCTGATGCTGGAAATTCGTCCACGGAGTGCATCTGGTCTTATTTTTCACATAGGCACAAAACGAACAAACTACCTCAGGCTGTATTCAGAGAGCCAAAAGGTAAGCTAACAAGACAGCAAATTATCTGGAAGCACTTTGGATATGCTGAAAGTAATACATGTAGATAAACCGTAAAATCTCTAAAGGAAACTGAAAAGGGCAGCTTAAAATCTACACTTGATTATTGGCTTCTCTGTTCCTGCTGTAAGCTAAGAGTAGAGCATACACAGAGAGCTGGAATGGTATAGTGGTTTGAGCATTGAACTATGGAGACCAGGGCCATTTCCGCACTAGCCTGTTATAGCGCAATGATTCCACTTTCAACATCCTCTGGAATCCTGGGGTTTGCAGTTTCGGGACAGGCCAGCCGTCCCATCCCGAAACTGCAAACCCCAGGATTCCAGAGGATGTTGAAAGTGGAATCATCGCGCTATAACAGGCTAGCGCGGAAATGGCTCAGGATTCAAATCCCCACTCAGCCATGGAAACCCACTGAGTTACCTTGGGCAAGTCACACACTCTCAGGCTCAGAGGAAGGAAATGACAGACCCCTTCTGAGCATATCATGTCAAGAAGGCCCAATGATAGTTTCATTTTAGGTCCCTGTAAGTGAGAAATTACAAAGGCACATAACCCAGGCTGTACAATCTTCAGTGAATCAAAGCTGGCTCTGGAAGCAGTTAGGGATCCCAAGTGTCCTGTTTTCTACAGGATGTCACATACTTGGGAGCTTGAAGTCCAGTCCTGTTTTGGGGCCATACACTGCACCCTAAATCTCACATTCCTTGACTTATTGAAAGTGGGCACCAGCCGTGCTCCCAACAGACTAACCTCTGAGCAAAAATGGCCTTACATACCAAGTGCTCGGGGTACATTTGCTGAGACTGCAGTTGGGTGGCACCATTCTACTTCCTGCTCCCCAGCTGGTGAGGCAGAGCAGCCGCAAACGGTGCTTCACATGCTACTCTTGGTTGCCCATATTGCTGAGAGTGGGAAGAGCAAACACTAAGCACGCTCAAAACAGACAGATCCTTATCTGATGTCATTTTGCTCCAGACCAAATGCTTCAAGGTCAGTCTGATGCTAGCATGGCTTGCACCAATTTTTGGAAAGAGTAGATCCTTTCTGGGCTTACAGCGTAGAGGATTTAGAATGCAGCAAAATGGTTCAGAGATTCCTTCTGTTGCAAGTACAGCTGGCACCAGCACTTCCTGCTCACTTGTAAAGGTGACTGAGAGAGGAGTATGTGAGTCAGGCCTATATAAGGCCTGACTGAAGTCTCACAACAGTGGAGAGTGGAGGAGGGCTCTTGAATAGCAATTAACTCCCATGAAATCTTCAATCTTGCAGGGCCTGGAACTCTGTGAGTTGTAAGAAAACAGTGAGCTGAATGGAGATTGCTGGGGAATAAGACAGGCTATTGGGATTTGTGACTTTGTTGTTGAACTGAGTCAGCAGAGTCCTGTCTTCCTGGAACAGAAAGCACCATCCATCTCCTAAGGAATGCCTGACCGTTGCAGATAATTTTGGGAGTGCACCCAAGCATGCATTCCATTTGCTGGATGTCTGGGGGCATGATAAGGCCTGCATTTATTTGAATCTTCCAGGAGCAGATCCAGAATGGTAATCTGCATTAAAAAAAAAAAACTTGTACTCAAGTCCATTCTCTACAAACTTGAGACTTTCCAGAGAGAGCAGCATTTGAAAAAATGAGTTTAACTGAGCTGTATTTCAGGTTTGTTTTTCTTCTCTCTCTTGTCACACTGAATGGAATTCTCTAAATCCCTCCTTTGCTGCACTAGGTCACTGTGGTTGCAAACTCTGGTGCTGGAGAGTTCTCTACCTTTGTGGCTCAACCTTCACTGTGTGATGGGCAGTGGCATACAATAGCAGGTAACTTACTTTTCATTAGATTGGGTGTGATTTGCAGTCCTCTCTGGGAAGAAAATGCCTTGAGATCTTCTCAAAGCAAGGTTCTGCAAAATCTGACTTCTTACCACATGTTACATTCTGCTTCACTGACCCCATCTTTACAAGGTGTTTCTTCACAGACTTTTGTGACTATTGCATCCAATCATAGTACATCAATTTCAGGATGCCTGAGCCAGTGGAAAACCATTCCCATTCAGCCTTTATAGTCAAGCATTTGTTCCTCCAAATCAAATGACCATTGATCTTGACTAAAAATGTAGTGGTTTGAACACTAGATTATAACCCTGGAGACCAGGGTTTAATCACCTGCTTGGCCATGGAAACATATTGGGCGATCTTGGCCACATCACATTCTCTCAGCTCTCAGAAAACCCTGTGATAGGTTTGTGTTAGGGCCGCCATAAGACTGAAATGACTTGAAGGCACACAACACAACAAACATGAACAGCCAGAACTCTTCCCAAACTTTGTGTTCTCTCTCTCTCAACACACACACACACACACACACACGATGATTTTTGTCAGAAGTTCAGGGATTATAAAACTTGAAACATTCAGTCATATGCACCTGTACATTTGAACCTGTCCCAGTGCTGAAATCTCCAAGATTCATTTATTTTTTTGCTGTTTTAGGCATCACCTGGGTCACCAGCTGAATTCTTGTGTAGCATTTATCCAGAATTCAGAGTATGCTCTGTCAGAAATGGGCCTTCCACCCATTTTTACGATAGTTAAGTACCGTATTTGCTGCCGTATAAGATACACCCATATTTAAGACACACCCCATTTATACACTGGCAAATACTAGTTGCTGGTGTATTAAGACACACCAGCGTATAAGATGCACCCCATTTTCAAACTAGTTTTTGGAGACAAAAGTGAGTCTTACACACCAGCAAATAAAGTATATGGTAAGTAAATGTATGCTAGTCCAGACCAACTCAGTATGTCCTAATTCTTTTGCCAGACATTGACACAAGGTACACACAGTTTATAGATCTATCTGTTGTGCAGAAAGCTGGTGTGTGCAGTATGCTAATTTTTTAACATGTCTACTTTCTTTCCAAGTCATGAAAGGTGGCAATGTGATCCAGCTAGATGTAGATACAGAGGGAAATTACACAGTGGGACCCAACCAAGCTGAAGCAGCTGCTATCCAAGAAAACTTCTACCTCGGTGGAATGCCAGGTGGGTAGCTCAGGCGAGAGCAGCGTTGCAGGGAGGAGTGGGAGGCCCACTGGCTGCCAGTCAGTGCAGTGGTTTTATTGAAGACCAGATAACAAACATCTTCCACCCCAAATATAACCTCTCCCCTCTGATTTGGAAGCTAAGCACCATCCGACCTGATTAATACTTGGATGAGAGCACACCCGGGAATACCAGGGATCTTGTTAGGGTGAGGAAAGCCACTGCTGTCAATCAGCAATGAGAATAAGGTTAGACAGACAAGTGGTCTGAGTGGGTACAAGACAGCTACCTATGTAACTAGGCTGTCTGGTGCCATCCTCATAGGCTAACTAATCTAGTTTCCAAATCATGAACTATGGCCTAAATCATCTTTTAGTCCTGACTAGAGTATACCTGTTGAATCCCTTACGTTTATCTAGCATGTTGACTCCCCCTTCATACCCATTGAACGGGGTCTTCTGTAGTGGGGGCTAGTTAACTGGATGCCAGCCTGTACTTCTTTGCCTAACACAAGGCTGGGGGATCTTTGGCTTTCCAGGCATTTTCAACTATACTTCCCATACTCTCTAACCCTTGGCTATGCTGGCTGTGGCTAATGTGTGCTGTTAGCCAAAACATATGAAGGGTCAAATGTGCCACACCTTTGGCGCAGTAATTCTAGCACTTGCTGTTCTTGTTTTGGGCTTTGCTGCATGTGCCAGCTTTCATCCATTGGTGGAGGTGAGTCCTTGGCGTAAAGACAGTCAGCTGTGGTGCTTTGTCTCAGCTAAATCATTAGGCTCAGTAGGTAACAGCAACGGGGAAGCAGATGCAACCAACTTGCCATCTTGGTTTCAGCAGACAAAAAGAGCTAGGAGCTAGGTTTGTTCCAGAGATTGTTCTTCCACTTGTCACAACCTGCCAACAGTCCAGTGCTTTAAGGGGGACTAAACCATCTTCTCCTCACAATTAATGCTCTTGTTAAGAGTTTTGGATGGCTGCTGTGATAACAGAGGGGGCAATGAAAAGTCAGTGATGTTTTTAAAAAATACTCTTGTGTTTTCTCTTCTCCAGAACTTACCAACTTTGCTCTTGCTTCACCACTCCATATAGCTCATTTCCCATCCTATGTTGGCTGCATGAGGAACTTGGTGATTAATCGGGACCAGATTGACCTGAGGCAAGCTGAGACAGTGAGGGGCTCAGTAGAACTTAGTGGGTGTCCACTTATGTAGACACAGTTTCTGTACAAGTCAGGTCTATGAAAATTTGCACCACTCTTTATGAAGCTTCCGCTTGTAAGCACATTTTCCTTGCTCCCTGGGAACACAAGTCAGTGTCCAGGATCAACGGCATGTGTTTCCAGCAGAGTGGACTTGGTGATCTTTTTATTTCTGATTTGTAAAACATTTCCCTCCCCACGTCAGCAGTAAGGTATTCTGAACAGAGAAAGGGATGTGCATAGTATATGAATATTTATAAAGACTGTCAAAGGGTAAGATGCTCACTCTCACCTATACAATTACAGTCAGTTTTGATTGGTATGCCTTAACGGATTTCACCAGACTGGTATGCCCAAGAGACAGGAACTGATGATTTAAGCATATCTGTATACGACAGCTTAATTGCTGGCATTATCCTATTTCATTTCATAATTTCTAAGCAGCTTGGGTCACAAGAACAAGGCCTTAGCAGTGTATGCTGAGATAACGGGACACTATCTGCAGGATGAAAATGTTGGCCACTGAGCTTCAAAGCCATTTTGTTCTTGTCTTTCTCAGCTGTCACCAGTTCTTTTGAGGACTAAGGAATTAAGCTATTTGTAATATTCTCTTCCTCTCTCAAGTTAATGAGAGGAAATTCAGATACCACTATCTGAGCAAAGGATAAGTAAAAATGTACATTATGGCAGCCTGAATGTCAGAAATACAGAGGAGCTTCTTTGTAAGCTACATACGAAGTTTAATACATTCCTTAGGAAACTTCCAGGGTGCTTATTCCTGGCCCAAGCAAGAAGAGCCTAGAGTACTAAGCAAGCCTCTTGCAAGAAAGAAAAAGGGCCAGCTGGTTCTCGTGTCACTGTTCTCTCCTTGGGCTTAATGCCTTCAGTGCTCCTTACATTCACTAACACAGCAGTATATGGGTCACTTGTGCACTTAGATGTCCTTATATATATTTGTATATATCTCAACACATGGGACAGAATATTGGTTCTGAAAGGACTTTATAACTTATCAGTATATTGGTTTTAATGCTGGGGTACATATTGTAAAGTGGATTTAACAAAATTTGGTTTCTCTTTCAGCAAATGTAATTATCTGTTTTGGAGCTGTACTATTAAAGGCATGATTCTCTGTAAATCACTGGTACATACTTTTAATTCAAATAAAGTTTTATGGTCTATACTTTGTAAAAAATTGTACAGAACATTTTTTTGTACAGTTATCTAATGCAGAAGATGGGGAGCATATTTGTTGTATAAATAAATTAGGATACCATGCTGGGACACACTACAAGAGAACCTCTGAAACAGTTCTCTAAACCCATTTGTCACAACTTGCAAGAAATCTCAAGTCACACAGGAGTCTGACCAGGCTACTTTCCTTTTTGGACAAATAAACCTGGAGCTCTAAATATGTAACTAAATGCCTACAACATGCTTATCCCCAACTCCACCACTGTAACATTATATAGCTACCACTTGCTATTCTCACATTAAGTATGTCTGTGAAATTCACTTCCCCTCCTGGCTTGTGCAAGTGTATTCTAGCATCCTGTCCTGTTTGTATACGATTTTACACTTCAACATGCAAAGACTGCAGATAGACATCCATAATTCATACAGATTGTATAGGAGGAATATTAGGAAGCAAGGATATGAAGGGTAAGCCAGCTAAAGGGTGTTTTTTTTTTTGCAATAACTGCCTTGTAACATGAGGCCCACATGATGAAATCTACTGTTAGAAAGGGCTCTCTTTTTCTTGCAAAAAGCTATTGCAAAGGCTAAGGGGCCCACAAATATGTAATTATTTAATCAATTTGTATGTTGCTCAAAAGTATCTCAAATTATCTGAAAGTGTATGAGGGAGAAATGGATGTAGTAGGAAACAAAATACACAGCCTTACGGTACCAGAAGATACTTTGCACAGTAAGGTTACTAGATCCAAACAACTGCATTACAGTTAAATCACCGCTAGGTGTAGGTGAGGCCTTGAAGGAGCATGTAATAGCTCTCTGAGAGGGAAGCTTTGCAATTAATTGCTCAAAACATTTGTAAAATATGCTATTTTAGTGATGTATCTGAGCTGACAAAATTCCACTGTGCCTAATGCAAAATTATTTCTAAGGCCAAGAGTACATTTAACGGTAAAGAGTCACAGCTGTTTGAGAGGGCAGCAAGTAGGGAAGAAGCCAAGTATACACAGTAGTAGTTTGGCAGAGAGATCCTTTACTTGTATATTCAGTACATGAAGTCAGCTAGTGATCCTACTTCCCGTAACATTAGTATCTAGAGGTACCCATAGGACACAGCTGAGAGACCTAATCTAAGCTCATGTCTTCCTCTTCATCCTTCATGTCCTTTGAATCTCCTTCCTTTTGGTCAGATTTGACATTATTCTGCATTGCTTTTGCAAAGGCCTCTACATCTGAAAACAAGAAAAAAATACACTGTAGTCTAGCCAAAAACAAAAACAAACAAAAAACATGCATGCAATAGAAGGGCAGGTTGTTTAATACACATCTGGATTGAACAACATGGAGGTGGCATCATGCCAGAGCATGAAAGGCTTGGAGTTTATAATTTAGCTCATTGTAAAGACTCTTTCATTTATGAATATTACAAGCTCTCTGCCAGAGAGGTAAACACAATTCCACTTATTCCCATTCACTTCACTTTCCTATGACTTCAACTGTGGTCTCCCAAACAGATATTCCACTCCTTATGCACCGGCCTAGAAATGCAGTGGGCCCCCAGCTGGGGTTTGGTTCCAAGAACTTCAGTGGATGTTCAAGTTCTATTATCTATTATATAATATTATATATACTATATATATATTCTATTATATATACACAATGGTATAGTAAAATGGCACCCCCCTATTTAAAATGGTGAACAACTCAAATATATATTACAAATATATATAAAAGCTGTGGCTGCTTGAATCTGCAGACGCAGAACCCATTGATGCAGAGGGCCTGCTGTAATGAAATCTCACCAACAACTTCATACAGCTGAAGCTCACGTACTCTGCGTGTAGTTCATCACTGAAGATCTTCTAACACAATATAACATACTTTTAATGTAATGACCATCTAAACAAGAGCTTAAAAGCAACATTCAAACACCACTATTCATTTGCAATTCCTGCCTTCTCACATTCATCAAAACAGATAACTGTAACTGTTTAAAGCTACAGAAGGATATTCTATTCAGTAGTCTTTGCTCCAAAGGGATCTCAGCAGGAGTGATATACTGACAGGCACAGCAGTCTTGACTTTGTTGAGATAGAAGGAGCTGCACAAAGCTGTCCCCTACTATCTTAATCACTCATAACTCAAAAAGAGACACAGGTTCCAAAAGAATCCAAGACCACCTCTGGGCTATCACGGGCTCTTTCACTTAATATGCACCATAAAGCTGCTCCAGTTCCACTGACACTGATGAAAGAAACTTACCACCTTTGTTTGCTGCATCTACAGCCTCAGCTGGTAAGCCAAATTGACTCATTAGAGGTCCCAGCTGCCCAGAAGCCAAGGCTGCGCTGAACATGCTCAGTGCCTACAAAGAGAAAAAGGGCTCACTCAAAATCCAGGATCTGTTGTTTAAGGAAACACCAAACTGCTGTACCTTCTAAAGATATATCGCAACAATCAAATGTAAAAGATTCTGAACCTGAGCAGGAACTAGAGGGGGGGTAGGGAACCTGTGGCCATCCCAAATGGGGCTGATGGGAGTCCAGCTACCACCATCCCTGATCTAAAGCTCCCAGCAGTCTAATACAGTCCCTACTTGATCTGACTTAAAAACAAGCAAACAAACATAACCTACATATTTCTGCTGCAGATTCAAAACAGGGCCTTTCCCCTCAATATGAACTAGCAGGTTCAAGTAACAACAGAACTGTCATCAGAGCTACATCTGACAATGCCAACCCCCCTGCCCCCCGCTGCAACATCTAACTTTTCAGCCAGGCAGCACCCCGACTGAAGGGCTTCCAAGGCACTGCAGATGGGATGCTGGGAAATGATATCTGCAGTGCTCTTCTGGTTGCAGGCTATGTTGACAACAGGCAGTTGGAGAGACTCCTTGGGATCCCGTTACAGCTGTTTCTGCCAACATGCCCTGTAACTGGGAGAATGCTGCAGTTGTCACTTCCCAGAGCCCTGATAACCTTTCATTTGGGGTTCCTGCTTGCCTGGAAAGGTTAGGTATGGTATGATCTCAGAACTGCCCAATAGGATGTCTACCTTCATATTTTTTTTGCTACAACTGATCCCACAAGAACTTGAACTGTAGGGAACACCTAAGCTACAAGGAACCACTAAAAAAAAAATACAACAAAAACATTTATTATTAAAACATTTCCTCTCCACTGAGTTCCCCACAGCATCAAGTAGATATTTGTTTCCATAAAATGGAATGCGAAAAGGAAATCAAGACCAAGAATTTTAGTGATCTGATCTTGTACGCAGCATTATACAGAAGTCTTCTTTTACATAGTTTTTAGAAATGATTTAGGGGCAGTAAATATGTAAACACCTTGTCGTAAATACTGACTCGTCATTCTAAACAAAAATATTTCATACTTTTTTTCCCAATTTTTCTGGAGAAAGTCTTTTGGGAAAAAAATTAGACTTTCACATTTGTAGGCTGGAGAAAGTCTTGTGGCATATCAGCCTGAAAGGAGACAACCCAAAGAACTAACAAGATACAGGAGGATAAGGTGGCCAGCCAAATTTTATTGGCCCAAAGAATTAAAGGATTTTTCTCCATAAGGCCTTCCCTGACTAGAGACAGGAAGTCAGTGATCCATGACTTTACGTACACAGTCAGATATGCCATTACCCAAACTGCTTGCTTCCTGCACTTCTGTACAACTTTCTAGAATCCTTAAAAAAACACACACACCAAAACCAGGAAGAGTAGCCACAGAAGCCAAGCCTGTCTCATAACTAGAACTGCCTCTGCATATTTATTCCCTTCCCAAGCATGTGGAAGGATTACAGAAGATGCCTCTCAGTCAGACATCGTCTATTTCTGTTGAGCATCAAACGGCTCTAGAGTTCTTCCTGGTCCAGCTAGGCAGCAGTCCTGCAAGCTCTATCTTACTGGTAGTATTGTAGCTTTTACCTGCTGGAACTGTGGAGAAGTCAGCGTATTCTGGATCTCCTCTGCTGTCTGTGGCAGAGATTCCCCTGAAGGAAGGTAAGGAAGCAGACGCTCTTGAACTTCAGTATTTGCCAAAATAGGTGCCATTATTTCAGGAGTCAGTACACTGGACAGGTCAACTGGGGAAGAATGCAGTAAGATTATTTCATGAGGTAAAAGAAGCAAGGATTAGCAAAGCCAATCTCGAAAGACTTCTGAAATCTCCAGGTATTATTTAGACACCACACCCCCTGAAAATCCAGGCACTAGGAACAGCAGCAGAAGGCAGAGTGCTTATTTAGGGAAACTACCTCTTATCTATCCACCCTCCCTTGTACCTTGCTGCCCTCCTGCTCCAGCCGGCACGTTCATGGTTGCTAAGATAGTCTGGAGGTCGCTCAGCTGGATGGGCTGGGTTGGGCTTGTTGCTGTGCTGGTTCCATTCCCTGAGCTTGGAGCAGGACTGGGACTAGCGGCAGAGGCAGCTGCAGGAGCAGTCGGTGCAGGCGTTACCCGTGTGGAGGAAGTACTGGAAGATGGTGTCACAGCTGCTGACTGGCTGCGGGAGCTAGAAGGAAATTCTTGCCTTTAATATCTGCAAGCATGATTCTTAGTGTGTGTGTGTGTGTGTGCGCGCGCACAAATTACTAAGTCAGCCAAACTCCTCCAGTTGAGAAAAGAAGGTGTTCTTCCACCACCCACAGCAGCAGTTACATTCATGGGTAAGGAAGTGGTGCAACACTTCTTTCCTTATTCTGAAATTCCAATCTTTAAAAAACTGAAAATTTATTTAGTCATAGAACATAAGGCTGGTATAATTTTGAAGTGGAAAGTGATCCACTCTGTGCTCCTTTAAATGTGAAGTACTATTTTAGGTCATATTTTTCAAACATCAGGTTCAGATGATGGTTTTACAAAGTATCTTACAGATAACAAGGCAGAAGTCTTAACCAACTTTGCAGAACAATACTGCTCAACAAAAGAATTACAACAAACTGTACCCAAGTTCAAGCAGTGGTTCCTATAAATTTCTAAATTATCTATAGACTGTCCTATAATATAAGATGTGGTATATATATATATTTTTAATTTGAACACACTAGATTTCTTTGTGTCTTAGTCCTCCTGCACCCCAGTTTACAATAGACACTGACATAGCTTTAAAAATTGCTAGAAAGATCACTAATCACACATTTCCATCACTTCCAGTATAAACACTAACAAGCATAACATCACACTGAAAGGTAATGCAACATCAGAATGAACCCTAAAGTTACTATAGAAGCCAACGAATTATGGCTGTGCCTGCAACTTTATCAGTCCTCTTGTATCTCCCTGTTCTCCTGTTTGTTGTCTCTAGCCATAATTCTTCTCCATGAGATTCCAACCCTTCCCACCCAAAAATTAAATTAGACTCAGGCCTTCTGTGCAGAAGCTGCCTTCCTACCGGTTTATCCCAGAACACTAGTGGCTAATATTTAAGGTACCACAACCAGAGACAGGTATTATCAAGCACAAATAAGAAAGGATTGGTTGTCTGGTGTAGACTCACACAAGGAGACCTTAAGCAATAAAGCAATTCATAAGGAGTAGGTAATACTGAAATATTTCAACAGCGCTCCCGGTATTCAGTTATATCTTTTAATAAATGAACTGTAAGTTGTGCATTTAATTACCTTGAAGAAGAACTGCTAGTTGGGGGTCCTCCACTTCCCAGAAGACTAGCCAAACCAGGCCCTGTGAGGGCACCAAGGCCACCTTTCACAAAAAACAGAGGAACATCAGTTGAGGCACTTGCTTCATTTTAGAAAGTAAGTCAAAATACAGTGCTATCTGGACTGCTTTAGCTACTTCAAAGGTGTTTGATTTACAGTACCCATACACACATCACAAGAAACAGATGCATGTTTTCTTTTCATAATTCTGTTATTTAGACCAGAGACATTATGTTTTCATCTGCCAGTGGAGGGATCTTACCAGTTCCCAGAGCATGGAGAGGCGCTTAGGCTGTAGCACACTGCACCTGTTCCCAACATTGTTGTTTTCCCAGCTCTGCCAGCAAACATAACTGATGTAAGAGAGCCAGAAAACTTCTGGAGGTATACTTGCCATTCCACTAATAAATGGCACTTATCTCACTTCCCAACACCCCTTACCCAGTTTGTGCTTCAAGTTGGGCCTTGGCATACACCTACAAAACCATCTTACCGAGTCCACCTAAACCCGTTGGTCCAATCAGCTGCATGAGCTGGTTATGGCTCATGTTTCCTAGAAGACTCTGCAAGCCACCTTCACCTAAAAAAAAAGAAAATGAGGAGTATAATGTTCTTACGTTCTTACAGGGCTCCATTTAAAAGCCAAGCAATGTTAAAACTGACAACAAATGTTATGAGGAAAGTCTCAGGGCTATGCTTCATATCCTTAATGTGCACGATGATTTCTAGAGCATTATATTCTCCTTTTCTTCAAAACCACATTCTTTCATATCGACCTGCAATTTTTAATGTCAAAGACATTTTTTAGGGTGTCTTGCCTTCTGAGGTTATGCAGCCAGCCTTCAGAGATGGGTCCTGATATCACAGCATAGCTATTACCACAATTATGGGATTCTTCTACCACTTTCTTCTTACCCATATTAATATGTGGAGGTCTTCTTTATTGCTTGGCTGATTTGGTATTATTGACATTTTTGCATCTACAGAAAATCTGGTTTTTGTTAACTAGTGTTTTATTTTTATTCTCATTTGATGTTTAACTTAGCTATTTACCTTTGGGGTTTTTATGCTAAAAAGTGACACACAAAACAAATAAAAAAGTGTAGAACTAGTTCTTGTATGAATAAAATTTGAGCAGAAAGGATTCTTGGAAAAAGTTTGTACCTCCAAGAGCAGAGAGCTCATGGCCTCCACTTCCACTTCCACCCAGAGCTCCAGGCATTGGTGGGTTGTTGAGATACTCATTCACCTTACGACAATGCTCTTCATCTTTCTCTGTCTTGGGTTCCTGAAAAGAATAAATTATTGTACTGACTGAGAAGCCAAACTTATAACACCTCATTATCCTTACTGAAGACAGCTTCTGCTTCTATACTGTAGAATTCTATACAGTAGAATTTTATATTATATTGATCTCTGTCCAGATAATTCCTACACTAGAGGGAGCAGGCCATTGAAACTGATGCAATTACAGACCTGCATCCAGAAGAAGAGTCGCTTGGATCCAGCTTTGAATTTCAACACATATACACGGCCAGTAGTACACTGAGGAACCCTCTTAAACTCACAGTCATCAGGAAAAATAATTAAGTCCTGAAATAGAGAGGAATAAAAGTAAAAATACATTCCAAAAATCCATCAAGCTACAGTTAAAATCTCTTAGGTAAGGCAGTTAGGAGGAGCTTTACAGACAGAAGATGCACAAGTTGTGCTTCTAGGGTACATACTTTACTCTAGTAACATGCACAAATACCACAGGCATTTCATGTTCTGCTAATGGCAGTGGGTGTTTCCACAAACCATAGGTCTCTATCACACAAGCATACTATTTTTAATCATCTCTCAACATGCAAGGCAGTTTTCAATCTACACACATAGAAAGTTAGTGCATCCTACTCACATCCTCCACGTTCCCAGAGGTCCTGTCTTTCCAACAGAAATGAATGAGGGAGTCATCTGTTTGCTGGATGTACACAAGACCTTTCCTCTTGTCTGGTGTCACAGTGCTGCCTTTCAAAGACATCTTTCCTGCACGGAACTCTACCAAGTATTTGCTAGATGAGCCTCGGGAGCCTGGCACCAGGCTTGGAAATAAAGCCCCAGAAGACATCCTGAAAGAGGCAATGGTTCATTATGATCTCTTCTCTCATGCACAAACACCTGACTCTACAGATATCCCAGCAAAAGTTTTTTTTAAGAGGGGAAATGGAGTCCAGAATTTTAGAGTCCAGAATTAAGAGAGGCAACTTGGCACCCTATAATGGGCAGGAACAAAAAATCTTGTAGACCCTTAACTTCATCTAGCAGATTCTCTGTTAGCTGAACCATACAAACAATCATTTCCAACTGACAATGGGCTATACATTGCAAGCAATGGTAATGGATGAACTGTTCATCTCAGCAGCCACAACCACTGTATTCATTCTCGCAAATAATAATACTTCTTTTCTTGTACATTTTGCATGTGATAAACACCTCTCCTCACTCATCTCTAGTACAAATCCTTCAAATTTCTTCTTGGCTTCTGGTAAGCTTTTGACAGGTTTTAAGATTTGGGATTTAATGGTAGTCATGAACACATCTAGTTATTATTCTGGTGATTTGAAAAGATAACAGCTGAAAAGTCCGGATGTCACTCAAGAAGTGTTTATACAGCATCTGCTAATAAAAAAAGTTGGAAATCCATTCTTGTTACGTACCATCTGCCAGGGGCTAGCATCCCCATGGAGGTCCAGAGGATAACACTTGCACCTTCAACCACAACGGTAGATTGAAAACGCAAGAGCACACACACACACGTTTACAAAAACTCAGTGGTTGAATAATTAAATTCTTTATCAAAAGAAAGACTAGGACCCACCCCAGGGAAGAATCTAGAGCTTACCTATACTTAAAAAAAATGGTAGAACACTTGTAAGTGTGTGCGGCACGTGCATGTGTGTCCACAGTCAGTCTTCCACATTTGGGGATTTAACTTTTACAAATTTGAATGGTTTCAGGTTTCTCCAACCCCTGTTCCCTCCCTCCACTCCACTCCAAGTCTTTCTTTTCTGGGGGGGCATTTCCTCTTGGCAGCTCTGATCAGGCTACACAGCACTTTAAAAACCTGCCTCTGGTCCTCCTTTCCCTTCACCAATCACTGCTTGGTTAGCTAAGTATGGCTCGCAGCCCAATTTCTTGGCATCACAGACCTTCTCCTGATGCCCTCCATAACCAAGGAAGGAGATTGGTGTGAGAAAGGAAGTATAGGGCCACCATGCCAATGCATCTCCTTTCCCTGATTTGGTTTGGACCCTGGGTACCTGTCCCCGCCACTATGCCTTGGCCCCCTTCCCACAGCCACACACGCACAGAGATATTTGAAGTTCTTCCACTTTTGTGGGGGTCCTGCATCCTATCTCTAGCAAATGTGGAATGCCAACTTAATTTTTAAAAAGAAGCAGTTCAAAAGGTAAATTAACTGCTGACCAAAATAGGTGTCAAAGAATGTCCTTAAATTCTTTAAGGAATTGGCAAGCAATTATTAATATTTTATTTTACACAGAGTCTTCTTTTTCCACAGTAGACACTGCGACTGCCACACTACAAAAAATAGAAGCCATTTCTTTCTTTTTTAAAAATTATTTTTATTAATAAAGTCAGCTGTTAAAAAATTGTACATAAACTGTTTGCCAAATATAACATATAACATAGTGTGATATATAACTTAAAGAGGTTTCACAATAAGAACATACAATATACATTAATTTTATATTTTCTATACTCTGTATTCCATTCACTTTTTAGTAAGATCCTAGTGGATTAAAAACAGAAGCTATTTTCACATGACTAAAGTAATATTCAGCAACAATATGGCACCCCAGTATCCAGAGTGCCAAGAAAACCTGGAGCCCTCTATTATTCTGTACTCCAAACCAGCGAAAACATCAGAACCTTTACTCTAGCCTTCTTCAAGTCAGACAGTTTATCATTTTGATAAAGAGGCACGGTAATTGTGAGTCCACAGGAAGTGAAAATTAGCCAAAAGCTTCTGGAGGAACAAATCCATATTCCAAATAGCAGACAAACTCCTGCATTCAGGCTTTGTTTTCCAATGCAGCTTCCTCAAATTTCCTCTTACTGCTACTCCACAATCTCAAGTGACATTTTTTTTTCTTGCTGCTTACAGCTCGACTCCTTCAAATACATTCTGCATCCAAAAGCCAAGAGCTCCCCAGTAACCTAATAGCCTAAGGCCATGATATATGATGGCAGCACTCTGGGGAATATTGGCAGTCTTCCATCCAAGTACTAACCAGGGCTGATCCTACTTAGCTTTCAAGATCAGATAGCATCTGGTGCCTTTAGGGTATTTAGGCCCTGATGATCCCATCTTTTTATTTAGTACACATAACCTCTCTTTTTTTTGGGACCAGGGAGGAGGGTTACTATTATACAAGAGGAAAAAAGAACAGATACTATCTATACTAAATAAAAAGGAGCAGAATCTAGTAGCACTTTTGAGACTGGTACTTTAGCTTGAATTCTCATGGAGTTTAGTCACTTCTTCAGAGGCACTAATGGAGTACAAAACTGATACCACAGGTATTCAAATTTTTACATTAATTTAGTACTTCCATCAGAGTATTTGAAGTGTACTTAAAGCTATGAAAGCTATAAAATAAATCAGCCTTAAGGTGTGATTAGAACCCAAGAAACTGCAAATAACAGAACTCTGACCTCCTTTTTGTGCTAAGGTAAACCACCTCAGCAAGCTAAGATATTTTCAGTTGAGATTACCACAGTCAAAATTTCAATCCTCCCTAACTGCAGGTACTTCAATTTCATCACCAAAAATAATAATAATAATAAAACAATCAGACGAGGAAGACAACGGAATTGTTTACCCAGTTACAAAAAATAAAATGGTATCAACGGATAAATACTGATAATCTACCCAACAGTGAGGGTTAAAGTTATTCTGCTAAAATTAAGACCCAGTTCCATGCACCACTGCAAATGCAAATGTAAAAGACTAACATAAGCAGCACAGAACAGTATATTGCCCTTCCAAATTATAATTCATAACTTTGCTTAGCGCCACACTCATCTGATTGTTAGCTGAACACCGCAAATAAGTTACTGAATTTCTCAATCCTGGGGTCTCCCGTCTGTGTAATGAATAATAAACAATTTGGTCTAAAGCTGAACTATTTGAATGTAGGGGACTACAAGGACAATTTTATTATAATAGTTCCCAATTTACATTATTATACAGTTCCAGAAAACAAAGATTTGTGAAATAAGTGAGTTGAGATGCAGGGTGGGGGGATTAAGGGAGGAATGCTATTTCAAAAGCAAAAGAGAAGTCACAAAATTAGGTCCACACCTACAGAAAACAGAGGTTTCACTCCCAAATGCAGGGACACTTCAAATACTCCTATATATATTGTCTATCATACATACATATGTAGATATGAGACAGAGTGTATTGACACAGACAATATATAAAGATTTTATATATTTATACAGGTTGAGCATCCCTAATTTAGAAACCCCAAACCTTCAAAAACCACAACTTTTTGTCACCAGCTGCCCATTTCTACCTTTGAGGCAGTAGCTGTAGCGCTCCTGATCATTTGTCTCTCAGATACTGTCTCTCTCCAGCCTCATGTCTCATACACAGCAGAAGCAGTATACAAACAAGACGCACCACTTGAAGGGAATGGCAAGAATCCAGGAACAGTATGTGGGGCAAACCCACGTCCACCACCATTTCACAGATCCTCACATCTCTCTCCAACCTCACATCTCTTTCAATCACTACTTTTGTTGTGCATGAAACATGACGCTGGAGAGACACGGAGGATATAAGAGGCCTAATACTTGTATTTGAAAAAAAAAATACAGTATTATACAGATCTCTGGGGGGCTTGCCAGTAGTCTGCTTCTGCTTTAAGAGACGGGGGGGGATGTGCTCCCACTTGTTTGTCTGCAGGCTCCCTGGTCATCTCCTGTACAGTATTGCATTTATGTGTATGCAAACACAGGTGTTCAAAAAAAAAAAAATCCAAAATAAAAAAACACTTCTGTTCTCAAGCATTTCAGATCAGGGACACTCAGCCTATATAGACACGCAGATATACAAACATACATAGGTATATATACACACATGTATGCATGTGTGTATATATATTTATAGAGAGAGAAAGAGAGATTCTAGTAGTCACTATTATCTAGTAGTCACTATTCAGAATGTTCTAACAAGTGTCATATGCAGCCAAAATACCACAAAGGGCACGCAGAAGCAAACAGCAAGAAAGGTCTGCACTAGCCTTCCTTTCGACTAAAAAAACCCTGAAGGCTGAGCATGCCCAGTGTCCATAAAGGGGGGGGGGGGGGCAGAGAGAGATTGCAAATAATAGCGAAGTAGCATGGAAAAAAGCATCCTCACCAGGGGCCCTGCACAGCTTTAACATTTTGCTGCAGAGCCTAGAGAGGAATACTAACACAACTCCCTGCAAAGCGAAAGTTGGCACAGAAGTTCCAGCCAAAGGCTCCCTCTCCCTGGGCACCAAGCAACTCCTCCAACACACACACGCACATAGAAGTGTTTCCGGGGACCATTTTAAGAGGCTTCCGAAAAGGAAAACATCCCGCCCCGCCCGAGGGGTCAGCCCAGCCCCTCTCCAGCCCCCCCAGCCGCGGCGAACGAGGTCCCTTCCCCTCACAGGGGGCCGCCGCCCTTCCCCACCCCCGCGGCCGACCGCCTGCTTACCCCCCCGGCTCCCCTCAGGCTTCAGCGGGCCCTCCTCCCACAGCAAGGCGCCCCAGGCGTGTTACCTTCCTTCCCCCTCAACTCGTCCCACTCCGCTTCTCCTGCCTCCCCCTCTGCCAAGACTCTGCCGCTTCCTTCCGGTTCCCTCTGAGGGCCGCTTCTTGACACAGCGGAAGCCCGCCCTCCCTTCTCTCGGCCGCCTCTCCTATTGGCTCCCATGGGCCCCGCACTGCTCGAAAGCGCCTGCCACTTAGGCAAGCGTGCGCGCGGCCCCTGGCTCGCAAACATGCCCGGCATGCACCGCGAACGCACCCCCTCTTGGGTCCCGCCTCCGCCCCAGCCTCGCTCGCCTATTGTGCTGTGTCATGTCGGAAGAGGAGGGCGAGGAACGCGCGGCCTCTAGCGGCCGCTGTGAGGGCTGCACGTGAATGGCGCCTTTCGGTGGGGAGGCTGCTGCTTCCATTCCGGGGAAGAGCCCTGCGCCGCCCCAGAGCCGGAGGGCGATCCCGTGGGAAGGATAAGCTCGGGCAGGGGATCAGAGACCCAGCTGCCCCGTAGCTCTGGAAAACTCAGTGTTAAATTCACTGGCAGTCACCCCTTTTAATTGCGTATTTATCTTCTTCACTGTACGTCTTGAAATGAATGTCCCTTTCTCAGGGGCGTCTTGGCTGCGCGTCCCAGCGTGGCAGGGGACTGGACTAGACGGCCCTCCCAATCCTGTGATTCCACTTCATTTCCCCCAAAAGATGCAGGGATGTATTTAAGTCTTTTACTCCAAGTCTCAAGTCCGAGAACCAACTTTATACCCCAGCCTATATTCCAGAATGTCTGGACAAAGTCAAATAAAGTCAGTTTTAACCATTTAAGCAGAGTTAGCCCTCCACATTTGCAAGTTTGCCGTCTGAAGCTTTGGAAGTGGGGAATAGGATCCTTCTGACTTCACATTTCCAAAGCTGGAGGATTTTTCAGAAGTGGGGAATAGGATCCTTCTTACTCCGCCTGACTGGAGATTCCAAAGCTTTAGAAGGAAGGATCCTTCCTCCTCAAGCCTGTTGCCTAACACATTTGCTGTCCCCTTCGGAGAAATGTGCCCACGCTTTGGGCTTGAGACAGACCGTCATGCGAGCATTAGGCGAAAAGGAATGGAAGCGTTGTTCAGAGTTGTAAGGTTTCTGGATGAAGGTGTTATGTTACTGAACCAAGGGCAGCAAGTCAATCATTAAAAATATACAAGTCTAGAGCCAAGTCACTGGATCATTTATGGCCAAGTTGAGCCTGAGCTGAGTCACTGACGTGGCTTAAGTCTGACTTGAGCCCGAGTCTATCGACTGGAGTCTACATCACTGAAAAGATGCACTGTTGATGGCCTCTTATACACACAGCTACTCTTACTAGGTTTTCAAAGTAACAGTAGGGGACAGTCAAAATTGGTAACATGCAGGACCGACTTCCAGGAAACAGCTGGGATCTACCTAAATACCAGATGAAAATATTGATTTCAATTAATTTGGCACCTATTGCTCTGTAAAAATCAACAAATTGTGCACATCCGTACATTACATGATTCTTGTCTTTATGAAGAGCCCACACCTCAAAATAACAGAATTTTTTGGCATCTTGTTAATTCTGTATAAAAAGCTTTCCAGCCTTCAAATGGGAGATCTCTTACAATAAGAGATACCTGCAACCCTACACACAGCACACAGGCCTCTTTTATCATCACATCTTGGATAGTAAATCTGAAAATCTAGTCCACTGTTTCTGTTTATCAATAGCTACTGCCCTTGCAGCTGAGTCCAGTATTAGAAGAGTGAAACCCAGCATGGTGCAATGGTTTGAGAGATGGAGGAGGACTTTGGAAGACCTGGGCTTGAATGCCCACTCAGCTACAGAAACCTATCAGGGGTGGCTTTTGGCAAATCACTCTCTCAGCCTCAAAGGAAGGAAATGGGAAAATGAAGGGGTTAAATCCAATGCCACTTGAATAGGAAAAATAAGCGAATTGAATTGTGCCTCTGAGTAAATTGCAGATGTCTGTCTTATCTCAAATTTTAGAGAATGGCCTTGCAACAAAAGGTCTGGGAATTCACAGGGAGGCACTATACTCCCTACCATTATTTTGTATCATCTTCTAAACTAACTCTTTGTTCTCTTCTGTACACGTGTGTGCCAGTCAATGATGTAATGGAAAAGTTAACTAAAGATCTTTTTCTCCAGTGATGGGCGGGCTAAGTAAATGATTGATTGCTGACATAGAAGGCAAAAGGTATATAGTGATGCTACCTCAATTAATTGACACAACAGTTCTGAAATAACTGTTGCCCTTGCGCAAGGTATTGTTAACAATAAAAATGGCTTTTTGATTTTTCCCTGAAACCTGGTCGTCTCCATTTTTCTTGGCCGCAACATTTCTGGTGCATTGGCCGGGAAAACGGGGGAAGGGACTATTCTGTCCCCCTTGACGGACGTTTGGACGGCGGGGATTGCGGCCCCCCCTTGACAAAACCCAGGGCGCCCTCGACCTTTTGTTGAAGAGGTTTGGTTAGGGGAGCGGTGGCATCCCTGGCGACAGCGATCCAGTCAAAGGACCTCAGGTTACAGCTGGAAACCAAGCCTCCCATGGCCTTCTGGTGAGTAGACCCCCCTCATGTTTGGGAGGGGGAAGGGGGAACTGATCACTCCTCGAGTTTCGGCCGAGTACCTCTCAGCAGTGAAGAGAGAAACCCCGAAAACTCTTGATATGGCGGAATAATAAATGAGATGTCTCAGTTGTGGTTTAATGGGCCAGATGGGAGGTTGTTTGTCTGAATGAAAGATGTGTGTGTGAAAGGCTTGCAGCATTGCAGTTCTTGCGTCATGCCGTGATCGTCCAGATGGCCAAGTCAGTGCTGGAGTGACTGGAGTAAAAACCCCTTTGTGTGGGCGCACGGGACCCCCTTTTACCCGTGCGTCAATCCCATTCCTATTGTGTCTTGTCTGGAACTCGGGAGGAAATGGGAGGGGGAGAAAGTCGGCAAACTCCCTTAGAGTGTATGATAAAGAATTTCAAAAAGAATTTAAAGGAGGATTCAGTGGAAACTTACTATTGCCGTTGTAGTGTAAAGAGAAAAAATGGTTTGTTTCCTCTCTCAGTGTTTGAAGCCATTTCCTGAAGCCCCTCCTTCTTGGGATCTCTGTTGTTTTAAGCCAGAGAAGTTAACTCAGCCAGAGGCTGGGAAATGGCAGAAATAAAAGTCAGAGCAAAAACCTCAGGTGTTAATGAAAAATAGTGAGGAAGCAATGCAGAGTCTTATTGTTTTCTCTTAGGTGTAGAAAAAGGGCCTGATTTTGCAATTCAGGCAGTGGGAAAATGTTACAATTAACTGGAAAGGGATCCCTTTGTTCCATGTTAAAAGGAAATAAGGGGATTTTCTAGGACCAAGTCTGACCCCCTTGATGGAGATTTAATGGGCCGGCAATTAACATTCAAAAGGGTTTAGAAGGGATGTATTTTAAGCAGTTTTTTGCCTGGTTGGTGATAGTGGGACACTGATTTTGGGCTAGACATTTATTTAGCCAAGAGGTTTTGGAATAGCAGAAATAAAGTTAGAGAGTTAATGAAAAAAAATAATAATAAGCCTTTAAGGTGTTGCATGGAGACATGCCAGGAGTTGGAAAAGATTCTCCTCTAGTACTTTTGCAACACTTCTACAGCAAGATAACACAAGGGGCAGAGCTTAGCGCAGAGTCTATTGTTTAAAAAAAAGCTGCATTTGAAAAGGAAAGAAAGAAGAGGGGGAAAAAAAAAAGGAACTCTGCGCCCACCAGGAATTCCCTCTTGCCCCTCCTTTTGAAAGAGGAAGGGAAAGGAAAAAACAAAACTGACAACCCTCTTTGAAAACCCATGCTCAAGGCTCCTTTTAGAATCAACGAAAGGGGGACAGGCAGTTTCTCCCCTTTAATGATAGAAGCAAAGTCTGTTTCCTAGTAAAAATCTCTCATGTCTCGGAAAAGGGAGAACGAAAACTCCAGTGAATATTTAATGAGCTGTCAGCTCAACACTAACGACCCAAGGGGGAAAGATATTACTGGGAAGCTCAATGAATCCCTTCATCAATCAACAGTCTGTGGAAGCACAAGGCCCCCCCCCCGGTACTTCCTCCCCTTCGGAGATAAATATGCAGGTTCCCCAAGAATCAAGAAGATCAGCTGGTAGTTGATGCTCAGCAGTCAGGGGGGGCTACCAGTGAGTTCAGAGTTATCAATATACACCCTTCACCATGTCAGACCTACTAAATAATAGAACTTTGCTCCAGAATCATGGCCTCACATGTCTCTAACTGGCAGGATTGTCAATAGTTGCTTTTGACCTTGTTCGCTACTGAGGAGTGGAGGAGAATAAATCCAACATGAGGAATGGCGAGCCAGGCAGGAGGAAGAGGCAAGTGGAGAGAAAGAAGGCAGAGGCCTAGATTGGGAAGAAATCAGTGTGCAATTTGCAAGCAGGAAAAGGCCAGTCCTTTCTAAGTCAATAAATAGAAAGGAGGAAGTTGGGAAAGTTCAGGAATGATGGACTTAAAGCTGTAAAACTCTATCTGACAATGAGTTTTTGGAGAAGCAGTTGACACAGGAATCTTGAACACATGGGAATTGTAGTACCTGAATAAGTTTCCCCCAAGAACCCTTGGGAATTCCAATGCAAAAGAACAGAGAGGTAGAGCCCCCACAGAGGCCTTGAAGCTGCAGCTCTTTAGGAGACAACCACGCTCCACCCCCACCGGATCCTTTCTGCATGCCTGTTTGCCTGTCCTTCCCCTGAGGGGACAGATGAGGGGAGAATGGAAGCGGCGGATGCAGCGGAGGCTGAGAGGATGCAGCCGACAATAAGTAGCAGGAACAGAGGAGTCAGTTCCGAAAAGGGGGGTTCACCCCCTCCCTTCCCAGTTCGTCTGATGTTTGGAATTTTAGAACCAGGCAGAAGAGGAAATAAAATGCAGCAGAGTCAAGTGGCTGACAGAAAAAGCTAGCAGGGCAGCCAAGAGTCCAGGAGCTGCAAGGGGCCGAAGAGGGCAAAGGGGAGTGGCTTAGCTGCCTACGTGCATATCACCCTGAACACGCCCGATCTCGTCTGATCTCGGAAGCTAAGCAGGGTCGGGCCTGGTTAGTACTTGGATGGGAGACCACTTGTGAATACTGGGAGCTGTAAGTTTTTGTAAAAAAATCCAAACTGAGTAGAGGTTGGAAGATGAGAAGGTGGTAGGAAAACCCAGAAGAGGAAGAGGGTCTCTGGGAGTGTGCCAATGTGCCCAGTGTGGGCAGAAGAGGCATAGGTGAGAAAAATCTGGACAGATGGTGAAGACAGTCAGAGAAAGATGTGGATATGTGGTGGATATGTGGAAGAAGACAGCAGGGACCAAGTGAGAGGTGATGTATGGTGAGAATTCTTTTGTAGAAGACGACAGCAGAACTCCATGAATAATGTCAGTGGTCAGCAGTTAAGAGGAAAAGTTTTGTTCCTCACCCCATAAATTGCAAAGGGTAAGGATTCGGAGTTGTGCCATTCTGGTGAGAAACGTTGGCAGCAGAAGCATGGAGAATACGGGAAAGGGCAAAGTCAGAACTGCAAAGTAGCGCCCCCTCACCAGTTCCCGATAAGATGGAAACTGGAAAGGCTCCCTGGCGCAGTCCCAGCGGGATGGAGGAGGTGATGGAGCACCCCTACGAGCAAGCTGGGAGAAGAGGTGACGGCGCACCTCTGAGTTGGGAGGGAGAAAATAAGGGAGCATTTCTGAGAGGCGATAGAGCGCCTCTCCAGTTTGGAAGTGGAGTTGCAGTTGAGGGACTCTGGCTGAAGAAGGCAGAGGAGGAAAAGAGATGCAAGCTGTGAGACAGCTAACAGACTGACAACAGCCCTGAAAAAGCCCACACATCATACAGGCTCAAACAACAGACCTGCATTTGTCCACAAGATCATCAAAGATTAAACCACTGTTTTAGGAGTCACCCGGAGGAGTCACATTGTACCCGCAGACCTCAGAATTTAAGGAAACTGGAGAAGATGAAACAAAATCCTGGAGACACAGTGGTTCAACGTGTACGGTCCAAATAACAGCCCTGGCTATGTTTTTGGACTGGATGCCAGCACAGGGCAAGCGGCATGATACCACATTCATCTTCTGAGCCCATTTTATAGAAACCTTTCACTCTCATTCCATGTGCAGCCCACAACAGAGAAACCAGGAGTGTTTTTGTTTTTCCCAGAGCCCCATCATGATGGGGAAAAAGAAGATGCAATATATACTTCACAGAGTCATGAAGTTGTCACCTTTCAGCAAAAGCCCTTTTGGATGGATTAAGGGAACATAACTCTACAGGAAAGAGGTAGTGTGTTAGGGAAAGCTCTGAGTATGACAAGGGAGAAAATGTTAAAATAGGGGCTTCTTTCCCTACAAGCACAGGCACACCCTCTCAAACCAGGAGACATGGGTGAAGGATTGGGGGCAACCTGGACATGGGTGGGGACCTATCAGGTGGTAGTGACAACCCCCACTGTGGTAAAGGTGGCCAAGATGCTAAACTCAGGACACATGCATGATCAGATTTTGAATATGAAAGAATATCATGGGTTGAGGTAGGTGTAGGAGGGGCAGGAAGTTTGGTTTACCTATTTTATCACTAGGGATTGGAAGATATGTGTATATGGCAAACAGGTATGCCCAGGGAAATGTCTCAATGTTAATTTCTTTTCAGTTATAGTATTGGTTTTATTGAGTTGTGTGACAAAAGGGGGGTTGGTCCTCCATAGTCAGTTCTGGAAAGCAACCAGTTTTTACAATGGCAAATAGGTATATGGTTCATCTCCTGGGATTATCACTTTTCACTCAGTGCACAAATTGATATAGTGTGGCTGGCCAAAAATGAAAAGGATTCACAATAAAAGCAACAGGTACATGACAACACATGATCCCCATGGAGGGAATTGGTTTTCATGTAAGGCAGGTGCGTTGTTGGCTGTCAGCCCAGCATGAAACTATCTCTTCAGTTGTGAAGGGGTACTCAGCATTTTGGTAAAATACAACCTGTTGTTATTATGTAAATGAGTTGAATGCAAAAGAAGGGAAAATGCATTTTGAAGTATACAATATTAGAAGATCATTCTAATGGTCTGCAGGCATGTGGATAAAATTGAGTTCCCTAAGTAAGTATGGGAAAAGGCACAGTAAGCAAGAGTACTTTGTACTAACATAATGGCTTTCCTAAATCTGCCAGTCTTTACTCTGCATGTTAAAAGTGTTGTTTTTTAATCTGTAATGCTCAAGTCAATGGAAGAAGGAAGTTGTTGTGTATGCCTAACTGGTGGTTGCAGAAAAGAGGGGTCAGAAGAATTCTGGGCTAGGTGATACATTTGAGGCTCCGGAAGCCGCCAAAATGTACACCAGACCCAGCAACTCCTGAGGAGAGAAGAATTCTGGGGCTAGATTTCTGCTGAGGTTACACCAGGAAGCTAACCTCTCTACGCACAAATCAGACCCCCTCCGTTATTGGGAACAGCGTGTAAGTGTAATGTGTGTTAATGAATTCTAATGCTGCTATGTATCACTTGTACTAAAGGAAGAAGGAAATAGTACATGCTTGAAATTGCAAAGTTTTGAATTTAGCATGAAGGGGGGAATGAAGGGGTTAAATCCAATGCCACTTGAATAGGAAAAATAAGCGAATTGAATTGTGCCTCTGAGTAAATTGCAGATGTCTGTCTTATCTCAAATTTTAGAGAATGGCCTTGCAACAAAAGGTCTGGGAATTCACAGGGAGGCACTATACTCCCTACCATTATTTTGTATCATCTTCTAAACTAACTCTTTGTTCTCTTCTGTACACGTGTATGCCAGTCAATGATGTAATGGAAAAATTAACTAAAGATCTTTTTCTCCAGTGATGGGCGGGCTAAGTAAATGATTGATTGCTGACATAGAAGGCAAAAGGTATATAGTGATGCTACCTCAATTAATTGACACAACAGTTCTGAAATAACTGTTGCCCTTGCGCAAGGTATTAACAATAAAAATGGCTTTTTGATTTTTCCCTGAAACCTGGTCGTCTCCATTTTTCTTGGCCGCAACAAAACCTCCATCTGAAAAAAAATATCTTGCCAAGAAAACCACAGGATAGGTTTGCCTTGGGCCATTTCCACACTAGACTGTTATAGTGCTATTATTCCACTTTCAAATTCCTATGGAATCCTGGGTTTGCAGCTGCAAACCCCAGGATTCCATAGGATGTTGAAAGTGGAATAACATTATAGCAGTCTAGTGCAGAAATGGCCTTAGAGTCACCATATTATGTTGGGAATGAGTTGAAGGCATGAAACATTAGAAGCAGCACGCCTCTATGAAGTGCACAAGAAGACGTTATTGCTTCCATGTTCTGGGCTTCAGGCTGGCCGTTGTGTGCCATGGATTTAGTTAGACCTTTGCTGTAATCTTGTACAGGCCAAGTTCTTATATCAGTGGGGCCAGGGTTCCAATTTCTGCTTTTCCATGAAGCCATCTGCAAAGTGTGAAGTCTATCATCTTTCCGTTGTATCCAGGAATGTTATGAAAATAAGATGTGGGGGAAATGAAGCCACATTTTCCAGCAAGAGTGATGGGAAGGGTAAGTTTTCTGCATGTTTAACAGTGCTGCATTGTAAAACAAGGGGATCTTGAGGCTTTATTTCATCCTGAAAAAAATATAGTGTGAAGAGTGGATACTGAGTGAGGGGGTCTTACTCTGTACATCCTCAGAGTCAACCCCTTTCAGATAGGGTCACTTGTCAAGAGCTCCCGTGTTCACAAGCTATACGGGAACTTCAGGGTTCAGGCTCCAACCATCTCTAGCACTTTTAAGATCCATACTCTTATTAACTAGCCATATTGAACCTTGGCAGGAAGCACGTACTTAACAGTCAGTTTCTATCCTACTTTCTTATATTGTTCTAGAACAGGGTAATAAGAATGTTCCCAAAACCAGATGGCTAGCATTAGTAGCATGCATTCATTTTGGAGACAGAGACCTTCATTAGAAGTGTCTGCAAGTCTATAGCAGGAAATTATGCTCTCACTGGCTTCATGAAAAAAATAATCTTGTTTTCTCTTTTCACAGTGCTGTCAAAATGAAGAGAACTTCTTTGTGAAATCAGTTTTCCTCTACCACTAATTGGCAAATGCACAAAAGGCAATCTACAGTTTGAAACTTGAGTACAGCAGCTGCTGGCCAACGGTATAGAGACAGTCTGCTTTCTTTTATGATTTCCACTGTTGGGCAATATGGCACTGGACCTTCCTCGCCACCTTTCTTAACTACATGTTCCTAGTAGTGATGAATAACATGAAGGTAAGTGGGGAGGCAGATCTTGAGGCATTAAAAAAATATTAAAAGAATGATCAGAGCCAGCCTTACCATGCAGCAGGTTGCAACAATCTGATTTGGAGGCTCCACCAGGGCTGTAGAAAGAAATGGAGATAGGAAGTGGGGTATCAAAGTTGCCATAAGAATTTTTAAAAACTGTTGGCCATAGTGAGGATTGAGCTGCTTATTTGCTCTATTTGGCTCTATTTAAGGCAGAGATGGGCAAAGTGTGGCCCTAGGAATGCACAGAGCCCCCAAGGGTGTTTTGGTGGCTCTTGACATTTCCAAAATACCCAGGCCAACCTTTTTCAAGGGTAGGGGAGAACGGAGATAATCCTGGAAGCTGCCTGGGTTAACACTTTACCTTTTAAATAGATTGCAAGGCCTCTTTGTGTTGTATAACATGAAACCAATACCCATTTTTGAGATCCAGGAAGGGATTTCCAGTCACTTTGATCTTCCTGTTGGTAGTTCATGGGCCCCTGTAGTTCTCATGACACAAAAGTGGCCCCTGGACCTTCTGCCATTGCCTATCCCTGACTCAGGGGGATAAATTGCCTTGGGTAGTCACTGAACACAATCACCTCCTCTTTAACTGAGGGAACTTTCAGAATACAGTCAAAAGGCAATTACAGGCTCTTATTTTACATTTTGCAATATTTTGACAACAGCATTTATGGGTGCCGGGGAGGAATGAGGAACCCAAAGAAGTCAAATGACAAAGCAAGGGAACTGAAACTACCTGTCTTCTCCAAAACAACCTTTATTTTGCTTTTACATTTTTAACATTTAAGTCCACAAACCTGTACAGACTTCTCTAAAAAGGTAATATGATTTCATATAGTTAATATAGATGGGTATTGACAGTCATTAAATATTATAAAAATAAATCCATTTCACTAAAGCCTTTTTTTTTATTAATATCCTCCAACATTTTCATGCAACATGGGTAAAGAAAAAGGAAAAAAAAACTTTAAAAAACCAAAAAAACACAGTGGGCACAGTCTGTCAAGGAATTGCTTTCCAGTACAAGCCCCCCTCAAGTAACTCACAAAACTGGATAAGTGTGGTGTTCTTGTGCAAGCCCCTGTTTGATCTAAATGAGGTTTGGACCAAAAAAAAAAATCCAAGTGGACTGTGCAGTGGACATAAATTATTAACAGAGATAAAGCAAAAAAAGTAAGGCAAAATAGAACAGCAATAGTAGCAGCAGAGAGTGGACTGGAAAACTGGGGGAGAGGGATATAGATGCATATATATATATATATATAATGTTTTAAATTTTTCTCCCATGCTATAAAAATCATATTAAAAAAATCAATTTCTGTGTTAGAACCATTAGCTTTACATAAATTTAAATATTGCTTTATTTTACAATTAACCCCAAACCACGTATGTATTTTGAGAGGCAACGTTACAGTACACTGTGAAATTAATGTAAGCATTAAAACACTACATGAACAGGAAGATCTACATTTTATTTGAAATATTTAAGTACACAGAGTACAGTGAACAGGAGAAAGATTAAAGACCACACCAGCCACCTGAACTGTTTGGATGATTACAACACAAAATATATTTATTTTTTTCAGAATCACAAGCTACCTGAATGTAACAGTTAGCGATCTGAAAATTCTTGAAGCTTTTCCATATTTGAGAAGGAACACTGGGAGCAAAACATATTTTGGAAACCTTGTGAAGGACCTTTGTGATTCATGTATATTTGTTCATCAGTTTATAATTACCAACTTAAAATATTTATATATCAATGGTAATGATATAATTTTGGAGAGATTTTAATCAAACCAAGATTTGCCTCTTAATACATAAGTCAAGAATTCATAAATGTGTCAGAAGTCAAAACATCTCTATGCTGATTATGTACTCCAAATTGTAGGCTAGATGTGATAGGAATAAACTCAATTATATTTTCATATCTCAATGAAAATAATGGGTTTTTAAAAAATCTAAACTTGAACCATATTGTGCAGTTAATACCATCCTGCCAGAGGACTCAGTATAATTAATAGTGTTTTATACATCTAGTATCCTGTCAAATCAAATGTAAGAACAATGCAGCCAACTATATTGCAAGTTGAAATGAAGTGAAGACTAAGTTTTGTAGATACATATCTGCAGAATTAATTACGTGGTAATTTGTTTTATTACAGGCTAATGGCCTGTTGCTTGCATGGTATACCAGAGGTGGTCTATTCTAGTGTTGGCTTCTTGCTTCCTTCTAGCTGCAGGTTGCAGTAATGTTGCATTTATCTTGAAGTAAACATAGTTTACCTATTTACCAAGAGGCAAAGCAATGGCCCTCACCAAAGCTGATCCAAGATCTAATCTACACATCCTTTGTAGTGGCAAAGCTTCCCATTTTCTTCAGTCCCACAGTCACACCGAGACAAAAGATACACATGTGGAACTCTCCCAAGCATTAAAGCTGGGAGAAGTCTTCCATTGTGCACATGCATATCAGCTACAAAGCAATACTTCTGTGCTGGGACTAATTTATGCAAACCAAAAGATCAAGGTAGGTAGAATGGAAAATGAGCAGCCAAGCAAATAAGTAACTATTCTCAACATAAACAAAAAATCCTGTTATTTCTACTTTAAGAGTTAACATGATCAATTTTAAAAGTGCTTTTTTCTCCCTGTGGAGGCGTCAAATGGTCAACTTTTTGTAAGGCAGTGCTTGAATTAAGAAGGTGGCACCAAGAATAAGTGCAAATATAATGTAAACAAAACAGGTGAGTATCTTTTTAAAGTAACATAACTTAAAATTATAGTTAAAGCTCTTAAGGGCCTCAGAGGTTAGTGTGAATTTTAATTTGAAGCTCTTCTGATCTTAGGAAATGGATTAGAAATTAAGGGCTCAAAAACTGGAGAATGGGTTTGCAGTTTGTAAGAAGCATTTTTCAGTAAAATTCATCCATTGCAGAGAGGCAGTTGCTAAACTACATCTTCTAGGCTGCACAGGAATTCCAGGCTTCCCACTGGCATTACTTCATGTCATGTTCTAAATAAATCTGTGCAGGAATTAGCTGTGCATCTAAGACATGATGCATGCTTGTAGACAAATTTACTGAATGCAGATTGTTTATGCAACAAATACATGATGGAAAACACTCCATTACTCTTCTTTAAAAATCAAATACGGAACGTCTCAAATAGAAATAAAGCATGGGTTTCAAAATAATTAAACATTTCTGAAAATATAACATTCCATTTTCTCTTCATGGTGCAATTTGAATGAAATGTTACCTGTAAATTTTTGTTCTAAAAAAGTCTAGGCTAATGTGTTTCTTCTGCAATTTAAAATTCAAATATTTTCGTGTAAGAATGGGACATGTCTCTATTTGTACACAGAAGACAGGAGGAGCTGTAGTATTTTCAACAAAGATTTGGGGTCAAAAAATTAAGTCTTTGTTAGGAACTTCAAATAAGGGGACAGAATTGCCTCAAACTAGAGAGAGAAAGTAATTTGCCTCTACTACACAGAGAGAGTTAGCATTCTAGTATCTCAATCTAACAGTCAGGCCTTACTCGGTTAATAGTTACCCTGATTCTGAGAACTGAGGGTACAGCAGCAGACAGACTATGGACCCAATGCTGCTATTTGTAGAGCAGTTCAGTGTGCGCACCCTTTTCCTGCCAACTATTGACAGGGAAGAGGTAGGGAAGGGGAACTACTGTTTTCTGAATGGAGAAAACATGCTTTTTATGAGAAATTTGTTAGTTTTTCACACATGTTGATTTATGGTACTTAGAAGCAGTGGGTAGGTATTATTCACTGCAAGGGGAAAGAGAAAACACATGAATTACAGTGAGAGTAACTATGTGGTCAAGCATCTGAAAGGAAAGCCTTCACCAGCACTTCGAAGGCCCACTGGAATGAATGGAGAACATGACACTGCAGTGCGTGGTAAATTACACCCGAGGACATCAAGTTAAGTGCTCACAACAAGGTATACAACTCAGAGACACTTTTCACAGTAGTGTCTTTTATTGCCTCAAATGCTTTCAGAATATAACAAAATGTGACTAAAAATGTTAGTCAAATTTTCCTGCTTTATAGGCACAGTGTAAAAAATGTCTGTGTAACCCAACAATTGTTTTTCTTTTTCCTAAATGTCTTTGAATGTCTCTTTCCCCTTAGATAAACTTCAAATGTCAAGTCTCAGACTGACATTGGCAAGCATAAAATAATGTGAAAACCATCAGCCAGGCTGGACATTTTAAATCACGGAATGCATACTCTCCAGATATTATTGGACTGCAGATCCCATCAGCCTTAGTCAGTAATGACAGTGGAAAGAGATGATGGGAGTTGGAATCTAACAGTACTTGCAAGGCCATACATTCCCCATGTTTGCTTTAAATATATAAGGATAACGGATGAATATCTAAAGTGGTACAATAGATTGCATATTTGATTACTTTCATACTGTAATTACTGAATTGCTTCCTCTGAAGCTTTTGTGCCATCTTAGAATTAATCTAAGTTTATTGACAAAGTCAATTTGGTAGCTTAATTTAACATTTAATTTTTGAAAATTTTTAAACATCTGACAGATTAACAACTTATTTTTAAAGCCCCCCCCACACACTAATGTTCACTTTTGTCCTAGAAATGCATAAGTAAAAGGTAAAACATTATTTCCCCTCAAAATTCAAATAACTCTGGGATTATATGGCTTTGATATTTTAAATCTGAAATAATCAATCCACTCTCAAGAAAGTTATCCCTATTGGAAATTCAGTGAAAGCTTACATCATATCACTCAGCTTCAGCAAAAAAAAAAAAAAAAAGATAACAACAAATTGCTTTTCAAGAATGTACTACTAGTTGTAATGTAGTAAATACTTCAGCACATGCGTTAAAAATGCAAAACAAACATTAAATTTCTGTAGCTACATTCCAAGTAAATCCAAAGAGGAAGAAGAGTGTGCATGTTTGTGAATCAGCATAGAAATCCAGAATGATGTCAGCCTGCACTGGAGACAAAAACATCTCTGAACAGAAGCAAAAACATTTGATTTCATACATGATCTATGCACAACACCCAGGGTTCCTATAAATATCTTCAAAATCTCCTGTGTTTTAGAAATAAAACATTCTGAAACTTCAGGCAGGCAGGTGTTTGCTGGGAACACCTACAAGCCAAATCCAACATTCACTATAGTTGTTTGTTTAAAAAAAGTCACAGGTACTTCATTTAATTGATAATCACAGTGCCTGAAGATTGAGGCAAAATAGGCTAACAGATTCTGAAACCTAAGCCTAATGTTCTCTTGCTACAGTTGTGAAGCTTTTAAAATTAGAGCTTATTCAGAAGACTCCTAAGAATCCCAGTCACTCCAATTCTTTTTAGACACCTCTCCAATGGCCACAACCATATTTCTGTTGTACCGATTCAGCACTGTTCCTCTGAGTGGTGAATACTCTAAAGGTATGCTGTATAGCTGAAATATAAGAAACCATGTGGCTGTCATCTCAGTTTTAATAAAGGTGCAGCCTCTCCACTGGCTACAATATGTTAATTCTGGCCAAAAGATAAAAATGTAAAACAATAGAGAAAGGAAAACAAACAAAAACATGCAAGCCACTTTCTTCTGAAACATGATTAATTTCATGTTGTACCTTCATGGGGGAAAAACAGGACTTAAATATTTTGGCAATCAAAATCAAATGAGAAATCCTTGATCAGCAAACGATACTTTTCATTACATCTTTGCTTTAGAAAAAAAGGTGCTTTCTAGTCATGGTAAAGCCAGAGTGTCACTTGATTCACTGAAGTCTACTGATCCAGGGCAAAGGAGCAACTGCATTCAAGATTTCAATATATATCTGGACAGTCAAAGAAGTTTCTATCAAAGTACCCTCCTGAGTATAACCAGTCAGGAGTCCCAAGATATGGATTAGTTCCTTGATAAAACCATCTGTAAAAAAAAAAAAAAAGCAAAGGAAATACTGTTACAAACAGCAGTAAATAAAAACCCACAAAGCTGGTAGAAATTAATTCTAAGGCTGCCAAAATGGTATAAAGAACGGAAGAATATGCCAACTTCAACCAAGATCCCATACTATTTATTATCACCAATCATTTTTAAAACACTTTTCAGTGCACAAGACTGCCAATGGGATCCCCTGAATCTGGTATGCTCTTTGCATTTAGGTATTTATCTGAACAATATGATTCTTGTCTATATGAACAGTTCTGAGCAAAAGAACTGGCTATAACAGGTACAGGCTCTTTCACTGCCACTGGCCCTGTAGTGAAGTGCTCCTTATTTCTGGAACAGAAGAAGCACACAAACACACACACACAAACACACACACACACACACACACAGATATTAGCAACAGCTCTCTAGGGTTTTAGATGGGATCCTTCCCAACTGTACCTAGATATTCTGAGGACTGAACCTGGAATGCCTTACACAAAAATCTGTGCTGTACCACTTAGGTGCTTCTGCCTCCTTCAAGCAACCCAGCTGACCGTGTGTTGCCAGCTCTATCAATATTAGTATAAAGTCAACACTTATTTAGCATGCTAATGTTCTCCTTCTCCTATTGTTTATGGAAAAGGTGCAGATGCCTCCATCAGAATGTCAAAACTCCTCCTACCTATATGTTTACATTCATGGACTGGAATTCTGTAGGTTAATCTCAACTACAGTAGATCAACTGAATCAATTCTTGATTGGTGAGTCAACATGTAGATAAATCCCATTCATTCAATGAACCTACTCTAGTCAGGTATAACAAACAGGATTTAGGCTAGAGTGCCTCCATCAAGAAGAATAAGTGTGTTAAAGAATACACTTACAATTCATGACAGTTTAAAACCACAGACACAAGAATTGATGCACTGTGCTACAACTGCTCCTGCATACAGTGAGAGTTTCTGTTCCCACTCCAGCCCCCATTAATTACCTTGTTTTCCACTCCATTTCATCTTTTGCACGTTCCTTGCGAGCAGCTCTCTGCTTCTCTTCTAGCCTTTCTTTTTCTTTGCTAGCTAGATCTAATAGACATTTCAAGAGGGATTGATTACTTTATAAAATAAGGAGAAAAAAATACAAAAGGAATGGAAGGTAGAGAAACAAGATCCAAATCATTTTAGGAATAAGCTTAACACATATTAATGACTCAGACCAATTTATTCTAATTTGCATTCACTGCAGTATCAACACTTTAAAAGCATAAAAGCAGCATGCATTTTTTTAAAAAAATAGGAGACACCAAGATGATAGCTCCAGATAAACTTATTATTTTGTGACCATCACCTTAAATTTGGCTGCTGTCTGTAACTCTGGCATTTAAAAAAAAAACCCTCAAATTTGATCATTGTGAGAATGTCTATCCTGGGAGAAAAGCCTTTAATAGTCAGGATGGGCAGGACCAAATTTCAGGGTCACTCTAGGTCACACAAGAACCAGAAATACAAAAATCTGTAGGTCACATTTTGCCCACTCCTGCCCTTTATGAATCCAGAGGAAGCACTTCTCTATAATCCATGAACTGCCTATTCAAAGCAGCTCCATCAAAATGTCAGACAGAACCAGGGCCCTAAAATTAGAGAGGCAGATCTGACAGATCTGGATCAACAGAAATCACAGCACTGATCAATAGATGGCATTGACTGAAATGGGCTCTCGTTATGCCAACATGATCTGTTTTCGTCTATCATTCTGTACTTTAGTTGTCATTTATTTTTACAACTGATACTTGAAACCTTTAAAAGAAGCATTATATAGTTGGAACATGGGAAGATCCTTTCCTCCTTTCTAAAAAAGTTACTGTACCATTTCTATTCTCAGGAAGTTTCCTTTTAATGTTCTATGAGCTCAAGCTGCTCACAGAAGAATTAAAAATAAGAGAAGCTACATAACAGAATAAAATTACTGAAGATTTCTAGGCTGCATGCATATGCTTTGCACACTCCTACCTATTTCTCCATTCTCCATGTGTCTGATGTCTGGCCGCAATCGACAATCAGTGGGGGCCAATACTTCTTCCATACCCTTTTCTAATTCATTGAGAGTGACAGCAAAACTGGTGAAATTGTACATCTTTAGTAAAAACAAACACAAACGCATTAATATGTTGTCAACGTGCAATTACCTCTACTATGGTTATTAGCCAGTAGGACAAAGCTTAGGAGAAGGGAATTCTCCTTTCTCTTAGTGGTATGCCTCCTGCACTAAGTAACTCCAAGTATTTTCCTTTTTAAAAAAATACTTACAGGTAGTTTAATTTACTACAGTTGTGCAAGTATGCATTTCTTTTTAAAACAAAGCAAATGGTATAGTTTAATCCTCTACTGAGAGCTGTAACTTCATCGCAGAAACTGAGCTGGAAGGACAGGAAACAAGTGCTGTGACTTACTTTTTGCTTTTAGTTGTTGTTGTTAAATGTGGATTTTATGTGTTCATTGAATTTTATGCTTCCTCATCTTAGGTACTTTATGATAAAAATTGTAATTTTCAGATCCTATATCTGTTTAATGCCCTCACTTCTTCTACAGCAGTGGTTCTCAACCTGTGGGTCCCCAGATGTTTGTGGACTTCAGCTCCCAGAAGCCCTGAGCATTGACCATAGTGGCTGGGGCTTCTGGGAGCTGAAGTCCACAAACATCTGGGGACCCACAGGTTGAGAACCACTGTTCTACAGCATATTTTACCTCAGTGATGAACATATAATGTATTTTTGCTTCCAGTCTTTAGTACTGGATCTCATTTACAATATTATATTTTCTAACTATGTCAACGGTCTCTTCATTTGTTTGGTCTCTTACTGTTGCTTAGATGAAAAATGAATTCTTTGGCACAGCTGAATCCAACTTGGATTAGATTTACCTAATTGTTCTTTTAATTGTCCCTGTTTGTTGATTTGTTTTTGTGTAAATTCCTTACCCTAGAAATACTATCTGTTTGTTCCCCAGTTTTTGAAGTGTAGCCTTTGATCTACATCACAGAATAATGGCTGACCCAAAATTGATCTCAGAGGAAATGAGGGGGGAGTAATTTTATGCCGCTTTTTCAAACGGTAAATACATTATCTTCTTTTTTTAATGAAGCCTGTTTGACATGGTACTCCTCTTACTGCTTCAAGATTTTTCTTTTCCTAAGTTTGTCCAATATAAAGTTGGGCTATTACCCACTACATACATAATTTGTTTCAGTCAGCACACTTCATAACTCTTGCTTATGATGCCTATATAATACTGAAAATTCAATCTGGACTTTTTATTTATATTAAATTCTTAATTATTTTTGCCATTTTTGAAGAGAATTCTGAAATTGCTATAGTCAGTACTTCAATTTTTTAAAAGTTAATTCTTGAAAAGAATTACTTGTGTTGCTTAACCTTCACATCTGTAATTTTGACCCTTCCTGCACTGATAAAGTATTGATACTAATATCTGAAATTCTGTTTAATAATACAATCTACAGTGTGAGAGGCTAGATTCCCAAATATTTTATTAGTTGATTGTTTAGTGACATGCTAATTTTTTGTTCCAATAAGGTAATTTCTGTGATTGCATTTGTTGTTGTTGTGTGCCTTCAAGTCATTTCTGACTTATGGTGACCTTAAGGCAAACCTATCATAGGATTTTCTGGGGCTGACAGTGTGTGATGCATGCAAGGTCTCCATGGGTCTCCATGGCCCAGCTGGGAATCAAATCCTGGTTTCAAGGATCATAGTCGAACACCCAAACCATTACACCATGCTGTATTGCATGAGATATCATTAAAACTAAATCACCTGCAAAGAGGTTAATAAGTATTTTATTCTTCTGTATTGTGATTGGGATCACTCCTTTATGAATTAGTTATTGGCTTAATTGCAATGGAAACAGTAAAGGGAGAAAAGGACACCCCTGATTTGTTGTTCCTATTTGATTTGATTTTTTTCCCCTATAATGCGATTAAATAAACTGGGTAGATATGGTACAAGCTGCTCTTCAAATGTGTTATAATAGTTTTCATTAAAGCTATTTGTGCTGTGGTCTTCATATAATTTCAGTTTAGGAACTGAATCTTACAGTTTGTCCTTGGTTTTAAAAAAAACAGTTTTATTTAGAAGCAATGTGGCTTTGTACAGTACTGTTGCATTTCATCTCTATTTGACCTGTTTACCATATAAAAAATTCTAAAAAGTTATTAAAATAATTTTTTTCTTTTCTAAGTCATATTTCTCTCCTTTTACATTATTTACTGATATGAGTTTAACTTGGGCTTGTTCCTTCCTGACATAACTTGCTAAAAGTTTGGAATTTTAATGGCAAATTTGTAATAATATTGCTTTACATTCTAGAGATTCTCTAAAAGAAATTCTGCTTATTTCCAGTGTTATTTACTGCAGGTTTTTTTTCCTGGAAGTTGTTACAAATGCAAATTGATCTTTCAAAATAAACCGATTGGACTGGCAACAACCAACACATAAGGCAAGAGTTAAAGCCTCTCACTTCCTGATACATGAACCTGTGCTTACTTTAAAGCAAGAAAGAAAAAAGCTGGATCCTTAAAATTTCATCTGGTTTGGCAGTGCAACTACATAGTTCAGTATTACGAGGAAAGAACCCTTCATCCTCACACCCATGCCTACAGATCTCAAAAGCAGCCAGCAGATTATCATTGTGACCCTGGAGATCAACAATGTAGGGTGCTGTAGAATATTTTCCATTTTCCACTGATAATTTGTTTGCCACCTGATATATATAGCTTTATGAGGAAGATGCTTATCCATTATGCAGCTCAAAACACTTCATGACTAATAACAATAGCAGAATTCATACTGTTTTTTACAGCTTCTACCACTTCATTACTAATTTTCATAACCAACTGAACAGACAGGGAAATTAACACAGATGACAAAAAAGAACCTTGAGACGCGTTGGTCCACATTTCTTTTTGAATAACTCTTAAAATATTCTTAACAACATTCATTAACTCAACTTTTAATAAGAAGACACATTAATCATAGGCCATTATCATTTAGAGATGAATGACAGATCCATGTGGTTGCCACCAGATGTTTAAATGATGTTTAATTTTAACTGCCATGTATTTTCAACTAAAGAGGTAGAGTTATGGGAAGAAAATTACATGGAGTAATCTACAGGTGACACTACCATTAGTTGCAGTTTGGATTAAAGTGTGAGTTGCCTTTCATTCTATGATCCCTTGTCCTTTAAGTGAGGTGTTAGAATTGTGTGACCCTCCTCAAATTCTAATGCTGGAAGTTGCAGTTCAGCAATATCTGAAGCACTGCAAAATTCCCATCCCTCCTTTAAGGCAGAGATAGAAAACACTGTCCCCCTAGGGTGCAAGTCCCACAATTCTTTTCCATTAGCTATATTAAATGGAACTGCTGTAGTTCAATAGCATCCAGAGCAGTGGTTCTTAACCTGGGGTCCAGGGACAGCAGGGGGTCTGTGGAGCCCTCACAGGCAATCTGCGAAGCCCTGCTGCTAGACACCAATAACAGTGGCGGCAACAGGGGTAGGGGTACGGATGCTGAGGGCGCAGTTTCAACATGCGAACAGTTTCAGCACCTGCATCCTCCCCCACACTATGTGTCCCTCACAAAAGGGACACAGCAGGTGTGAGAGTGTGTGTATGTGCCCAAAATATGACTCTGGAGATCAGAGTTTGAATCCTCACGCAGCCATGGAATCCCACTGGCATGGAATGTAATCCCACTGGGTGGAATTCATGGTACTTCACTTGCATCCCATCCCCAGTGGAATTCCACTGGGTGACTTCAGGCAAGTCGCATTCTCTCAGCTTCAGAGAAAGGCAAAGGCAACAAATCTTGCCAAGAAAAACTCCCATGACAGATTCACCTTAGGGTCACTGTAAGTCAGTTTTCAAAGGGGAGAGATGTGACAGCTAGAAAGAACCTCCCCCTGCCAGTGGCACTTTGCTGTTCAGTGCCTCAGATGAGTTCTGACTTATGGTAACCCTAATGTGAACCTACCACAGTTATTTTCTTTTTCTTTTTTGGAGGGGGGTATTCAGAGAGTGTTTGCCTTTGCCTTCCTCTGAGGCTGAGAGAATGTGACTTGCCCAAGGTCTTAGTGTCTGAGTGGGATTTGAATCCTAATCTCCAGAACCCTGAAAATGAATGAATGAATGAATGAATGAATGAATGAATGAATGAATGTATTTAAATAGATATTTGAATATTTAAATCTTGAGTTAATTCTTGGGAGTCCCCAAGAACAAATTATATTTACAGGTGGTGCTTCATAAAGAAAAAAGCTAAGAACCACTGATTTACAGAGCCACAGTTGTCCACCATTTTAAGGTGACTGTTTTAGAAATATCCCTGCCCTTTTACCTGCCATTCCCTAATGCTTCTACAAGATAATGACAATGATCTAAAAATCCTTTCACGTCCCAATACTGCTGAGCTCAAGAACACTAAAAAGTTTGATAAAGATGCACACAGTTTTCAGTTTCAGGGTTCTCTTCTAGTGTATCTGTATACCTACTTATCTGCTTAAACTGGGTCTTTTGAATTCTCTTAAATTAATGCACATCCACACCTAATATACCAATTTTGAGCAATTTACCTGAGATGAGTTTGGTGGCCTCGTACTTATCCTCCAAAGTAGCTTACTGCCAGGTACAACTTGCACAGTCTCCTGGATCTCTGGCATATCATCAGCTTCATCATTTTCAGGCTCCTCACTCTTAAAACGAAGAAAAGATCATTGATAGAGAACATGAAGAATGGCAGCTTTAAAATTCTTGGTCCCACCTTCAGGAGTTCACACAGTTCAGATGGCTCAAGTGTAAAAGAGCCACTTCATTAAATCTTTATTTGATGCAATATGGAATAATGATCAGCTCAAACAGTCCATCTTCTCTCTGTGATCCTTTCCTCTTTTTATATACCCAGCAACAAATACAATTTCCTAATTTCTTAACACTTTCAATGACATCCCAACACTGCCAGCTTCTTATTCACCTCCATATTCTTTTTCCTAGGTTTATTTTCCCTTTTGTTCTATTCATAAACCCATTAAATATAATTTTCCTGCAAAGACTGCACAGAAACTGAGGGTTAAGACCCTTCCCCAATGTATTTCTTGGACCTGCTGGTTTCTTCAACGTCGGTCCCAAAGCTCCTCTCTTCCTGCATCCTCATTAGACTGATATCAATAGCAAAAAGTAAGAGTCCATGCTTCTGCAAGACCTATTTCCAGGCAAGTAACAGGGTATCACTGAGCTAATGGCAAGTGCTGCACACCAGCTGCTTCTAATTAGTGAAACAAGCAGCACTAACCCATAGAAAGTACTTGGTAAATGGAGTAGCAACTGCTTACCACTGAATTCTAAGTAATAAAGTTTTACATTGTTATTATTGAACTTTATTTTGAATAAAATATTTCCCTTTATCACTTCCATTAATACCAAGGACTCTGGATTAAAACTCTGATTCTGATTAAAAGATTTCTTTATAATCTTTTCTATGGGTAAGAATAAAATACATTCTTAGGAAACAGATTTATAACTGACAAGTTCCAAAACACAAACTCATTACAAAAAAGCCTGATTTTGGGGACATTTAAACTAGATCATGATGCTTGGAGATTTGTATAGTACAGGACAAGTGGGGGGTAAAATGAAAACTTTTGATTTTTCACATTAAGAGCTCTATTAAAAGACTGAACAAGAAAAGTATGTATTTAATAGTGCTGGCTCAATTTACAGCTTTACAGCTCAAACAACAGCACAAACATATGATTCCCATCTAATAAGTTTGAAATTATGAGATGCAAATCAGTCTCAAACATCAGCTTTGCCTAGTTGTCTTCCCAGAAAGCTGCTGAATTACACCTCCCACTGAAGTCAGTGGGATTGTATACAATGCTTTCTTTCCATTCACAGAAGGCTCTCTGAAACAACAGTGGCCTCATTTGAACAGCAGGGTGGTAACTTTTGCAAATTCTCCCTTTGTTTTACAGTCTCCAATATTGTTTAACAGATTTCTCAACCAACCAGAAAAGATCAGGACTGTGATCCAGGAACCTGCAGATGAAAGGAGAGAATCTGCAAAACTGACATTCTTCCTCTTCTGATCACAAAAACCTCTGCTGGATCAAACTTCTTCTAACAAATGGATGGACAGCACTGGATCCCTCCCTAGCATTTCACAGAATACATTTTGGGGATGTGGACTCTTGTCGCAAAGGTAATAAAAAATATTAATAATTTCAGTTTTTTGAGCTTGCACTGTAACAGTTTAGTTTCTCCCAATGTTTCTTTTTCAGGAAACTTGCTAAACGTGGAAGAGCACAACTCTTCCTCATGCCAGTACAACAATATAAACAAACATTACCGGCTTTGGTTTCTTCTGGTCACCACCTCTCTTCTCATTTTTCTTGTAGTTTTCATAAGTGGAAGGATCAACACACCACAAACATTCTGTCCATTTGCCATAGATAACTGCAAGTTTCTTCTTACTGATCATTAAAAAAATACAACATTAAATTAAGGTTTTCCACATTTCTGAACTAATGTAAAGCCCAAAGCGAATTTTGTTCTGACAAAATTACAAACAGAACTTCATATTACTTCCACTAGGAGCTGCTGCTGAAAATGACATCATGCTGGGCTTTCTCTTCCTCCCTGTAATGCAATGGATCATTCACCCTGTGTTCCAAAAATGTCAAATTGTGACCTTCCCCTTCCCTATCATCAAATGATGTGAAACACCACTAGGAAAATACATAACATGGGGATATCATGGTATAATAAATGTTTATATGCATTTGCAGAATTACAGGGAACAATACTGAAAACACAGAATTCATCAGGTAGTTTCACTTTGAGATTATGTCTTCCAGTTCCCTTAAAACATTTTGGTTTTTTAAAAAGAAATTTGCAGATAATAAACAAATAAGTGAAAAAACAGGTAATTTATTCTCTAAACTGGCTAATCCTTGGAAATTTATATAATTTGTACTCCACCTTATTTAAAAACATTTAAACAAAGAATTCCATTGAAAATGCACACAGTCTAAGCAGCTCAAAATACATTTAAGGGATAATTAAAATACAAATACAAAATCACATCACACCACATTGAGATCATCCTTCTGTCTCATAATTTAAACCACAAAGGCCTGCCTGAATTTAAACCCTAAAAGCCTGCCTTTGTCTACAGGCTGAAAGACAGCAGAGGGGGAGCCAATCGAAGCTCCTGTGGAAACGACTGTCACAGCCTGTGGGCAACCACTGAGAAGGCTTTCTCCCATGTTCTCACCAGATGTACCTGTGATGGTGATGGAATCAAGAGAAATCCCTCTCCCAAAGATCTTAATTGGGCCAGCTCATATAGAGAGATGCACTCTCTTAGACAGTCTGGAGCCAAGGTCCTGGATGATCCTGCACTTAGGCAGAAAAAATAGAATGCACAAAAATAGGATGGGGGACACATGGCTGGATAACAGTACGTGTGAAAGCAATCTAGGGGTCTGGGTAGATCACAAGCTGAACGTGAGTCAGCAGTGTGATGCAGCAGCCAAGACAGCCAATGCAATTCTTGGTTGCAACAACAGGAGCATGGTGTCTAGATCAAGGGAAGTAATGGTACCACTCTATTCTGCTTTGGTTAGACCTCATTTGGAATACTGTGTTCAGTTCTGGGCACCTCAGTTCAAGAAGGATATCAACAAGCTGGAGCATATCCAGAGAGGGGCGACCAAAATGGTGAAAGGTCTGGAAGCCATGCCCTATGAAGAGTGGCTTAGGGAGCTGGGGAAGTTTAGTCTGCAGAAGAGAAGGTTAAGAGGGGACATGATGGCCGGCCATGTTTAAATATTTGAAGGGATGTCATGTCAAGGAGGGAGCAAGCTTGTTTTCTGCTGCTCCAGAGACTAGGACAAGGAGCAATGGATTCAAGCTGAAGGAAAGGAGACTCCACCTGAACCTCAGGAAGGAATTCCTGACAGTCAGAGCTGTCTGGCAGTGCAATATGCTGCCTCAGAATGTGGTGGAGTCTCCTTCTTTGGAGGTTTTTAAGCAAAGTCTGGATGGCCCTCTGTTGGGAGTGCTTTGACGTGCATGACAGCGGGTTGGACTGAATGGCCTCTGCAGTCTCTTCTGACTCTATGATTCTATGATTCTAAGTTGTATAGGGCTTTAACCAGCATTTTAAATTTGGCCCACAAACAGAGTGAAACAGCAAATCTGTTTCAACATCGGGGTCATATTATCACTGCAACCAGACCCAGTCAATACCCCAGCAGCAACATTTCAGACCCACTTGAAGTTTCCATACTTCCCAAGGCAGCTCTGTATAGTGTGTAGTGTACTAACTGAAATGGGACATAATCAAGGCAGATGTCACCATAGCCAGATCTAACATCTCAAGGAACAGCTGCAACTAGCACATTAGTTTTCACAGTGCAAATAATTTACATTTTCCCACCACAAATCTGGATATAAATAAAGGATTGGAAATTAAGGACTGTTTGCTGCATTAGTCCTGTTGGCTTCTGACTTGTTAGTATTTCAGAAAAATAATAGGAAAATCTGGAATTTACACCCAAGATTTCAATAATAAATATTTACAGTGAAGCTTGAAGCTAAGCTGGGGGTGTGAACGACTGTTAAAATACCAACCAAACAGTTTATGAACAAAATGTAAGCGCAGAAAATGAAATTAATGAGAAAAAGAACTAATCCAAAACCTGCCATACACACCATGCAAGATTCAAAATGTGCAGATATACATAACTGAGTGGTAATCCATATTATGGATTCACACTGACCCTCTGAGAAATCACGCCCAGAAATAAGCAGTCAGTCCTTCTCATTTCTACTAGCAGTCAGTTATTTAGAGTACCAACCCTATCCCTGCATTGTAACAATGCTTCAAGGGGAAAATAACAGATGTAATTTTAAAAGGAGCAACTGAGTATTTGATTTAATCCACATTGTCCAGTTTGTCAATTACAGTTGCTGTCCTCCCCAAAAAAGCCAAAAGTTTACTTTTCAATGTTCGATTTGGATTATTATAGGTGTGAATATGTGTGTGAGAGAGAAGCAGAGCTTGTTTCACACCAGGTGAGAAATGTGCTACTTCCTCTGCATAGCGATGTATGTATACATCCACAGCCAACATGAGCTCAAGCTAAAGAAAAGCAAGTCTACTACTGAAAAAGTAAATAGACAACACTTACTTTTTGTCCTGAATGTGGCCTTCTATTCTGTGAAGTTCTTTACCAAACAGCCCACATGGTTTAAAGTTAAGTATACATTTATCTCCAGTACTAAAAAAGAAAAACAAAAATTAACAGCTCATAAAACTACCACTTGGTGGTTCACTTAACTGCAACACAATATTCTTATATAAGCCCTCTGCCCAACATGTGATTCCAATAGTCAGTATGTTGTGATCAATATAATCATTTATGGAAAGTTCTGATAACAGTTGGAGATACTTTGCAGTGTTGATCAGGGAAAAAAAATGGCAGGATGGAAGGCTATGATGTAGATGGCCATACACACATTTTGAAGAATATTCTAGACTGTGGCCACTGTAACATAAAAAAAAGGGGAGGAACAAATCTTAAATGACTTGCAGTAGAAACATACTGTGATTTCAGCACATTTAAAAAGCACTCTGAGGATCTGGTATGAGAGATGCTAAAAGGACTACATACATGCATTCGGAACATTTGCCTTGTAAAGCATTTGCACTAAACTCCCAATCTTGACGTACAGAAAGTGAGAATTACTTGTTGTAAATATTGTTCCTGAAGTGTACTCATTACTATCTCTTTTTTCTCACCTATAGAAAGATTTCATTTGCAGCCTTCTAGATCTGAGTAATCAGGTGGTCACTGGCCTCCTCTACCACAGTCCACGCACTCCTAGTATATAATCCCACCATCCCACATCAGTCCTTCTGACACCATAAGCACCTTGAACCTACTGCTTCTGCATATGTCATAATGAAATCCACTTTGGGATGCCAAACAGCCATGGTGCAAGTCTGATGAGCCCTAATGAACTGAAGTAGGTGATCTCTGGCTCCAAAGCTGAATTATTCTCTACAAGACAGGTTCTGTAACTTCTCTGAGATTTCTCACTCTAAGATATAATCTATTGCTTGTCTACAGTTGGTTAGATCAATGGTCTGATGAATTATTTCCACAACTGGAGCTGGGCAATCTAACACAGAAGGAGGAGGTGGTTAAAAATGCTGAGGCAAGCAGTTGTTTCAAAAAACAGAGAGAAAGTGTCTGTTCTCTGCTTCAACTTCTTCTTCTTCTTCTCTTCTTTCTGTTTACATCAGTGGTTCCCAGCCTTTGATCCTCCAGTTGTTTGTTAACATCAACTCCCAGAAGCCCCATCCAACTTGGCTACCAGTCAGGAATTCTGGGAGTTTTGGGCTTCCTGCTAGTCAGAAAGTCCAAGAACACATGGAAGATCAAAGGTTGGGAACCAATGGTTTATCTCAAACAATTTGTTTCTTAACTGTTCTTCTACTGAATGTCCTATCTGAGATTTCAATTGACAATCTTGATGTTGTTGGTACTGAGGGGGAGGTTACTGAGAGTCACTATTACTAAAATTGTCAGTACTAAACATACTTCTAGTAGCAGCACAACAGAAGCTGAAGAAGCAGATGGAGCCAATGAAACCAAGCTGACTGAGCTGACTAAGCATGCTTTGGTTCCCTGCATATTTCCTGGGTTTGAAGGACCATTTCCACAATGCTAGTGGAGCAAACTGAGGAAGGGTGAGCTGACTTGGCTTTTGTTTGCCAACTCCACCACCTCAAAAACCTTCTCCCACAAGAGGGCTCACAAATTTGACACATTATTAGCTTGGCCTGCTTTGTAAATTCAGCAAAACTTGCAGGTTTCAATTGGTGGTCTTTGCTTAGATGGGAGTGGGAATACATGGACCTTCAGATGTTTTTGTACTACAGCTATCACCAGCTCTAGCCAATGGTGAGGAATGTTGTGAGCTACAGTTCAAATATATCTGGATGGCTGCACAGTTTTGACTATGGGCTACACACAAAGAACAAAAAGTATTATCAGTTGCAAGGAAGGAGTTCTGTGTCACAATGGGCAAATGTGTGGGACAAGGCCTTCAGGGCCAAATGCATTTCAGTTATGTTTTTAGCTTCAGGGCCATACACACTGAAGCAAAAAATGCAATGAAAATAAAATTACAGAAGAAACAAGTGAAAAGAAACACAAAAATAATAACAGAGAGGGCGAAAAAAAGAAAAGAAAAGAAAAATGATACTAAGCATAAGAGAAAATGACAGAGTTCCTAAGCTATATCATCAGTGTAGTGGAAAAAGAACTGAGGAGAAACAGTAGGAGTGCATGTAGTGGAGTCCTGGAAAATGGGTTCTACCTGATTGCTCAGCTCTAGAAGGATCAAATGAAGTCTTTACATTAATGGAAAATTGATATCTGTGATACACAGAGATAATAATAAATAACCTTTAAAATCTGTATGGATAAAATTGTCGTGAAGGAACTTCTCAGAAAAACTCTTAACAGAAGCATCTGTGTGCATGCATGTGTGTGATTTACCCAGAAACATAAATATTCATTCCCCCATGCACAATTTTACTTAAACAGTAAGGAAAAATTAGCATCCACCCAAACAAGCCATTATCGCCTAGCTGCTTTCCAAATCATAAGGAGAAAAACTTGACAAATGATTATATCAGTCAGTTTTACATTTTAAAAGGCCTTGTTCTGCTTGAAGTTTTAAAAAGTAAAATGTGGTTTAAACAAACATTACCTGTGATTTATAATTTCTACTGTCCCATACTGTTCTATCCAGAGCTTGCCAATAATTACATTATGTACACAGCAGGTAGGATTTGTCCACGTGTAAGCTTCATTATGCCTGTGGAAGCAAAAAAAAACCCTAATCAGATGCTAGGGAAATGTAACACAGAACTAACTAACACCCACTGAAATCAATTTGAGTTAATTCTTCCAGTTCATCCTCCAACAAAGCATTCCTGCTTGCATCGTGCTCTTTGCAGTATTCGCCTTTAGCCTTTTTAAACTGTGCAATATTTTGAAACAATGAGAATCCAATAAACCACTGACAGGAACAAAGGAAGTATGTTTGAAGTTACTCAATAATCTAAAAATGTGGTTGTGACTGCTAATGCCTCAGACCAAAGGAAGATTGGGATAAATGCGTAAACAGGTATGCACACTTCTGTCTGAATGTTTTTAACCTCTCCTTAAATCCCTGACAAAAGACCAGTGTTAAAGCCATGAAACATTTTAAACTTTTAACCATTTTAAAGGAAGATATAAATATGCATATGTATGGCTGACAATTGCTGATGATTGAGCTATCCCTTTTTCGTTGCTTTTTTAAACAATTTATTACTTGTATGTAACTTAATAAAGACATAAATTTGAAAAAAAAGAGAAACATTTTAAACCTCATTCACCTCTAAGTATACAAGACTACAGCTGAAAATCTTCGGAGCTTTATACTAAATAAGGACTGGTGGATTGACTCCTCCAAGGGCATAACACACTGAACTGAACCAAGGCCCATGCATATGTTCATAATAAACTCTGATAACATACCTATTTCAGTGACAGAAAGCCACCAGAGAACATGGTAGCAAGTAGTGGAAGGTGCTTAACCCATTCCTCACCCAACACTCCCCCAATCAAAATCCCCATTTAGAAGATTTCTTATACTAGGATTTGAAATAGATGTGCATTTAAAGCACAAGCAAGTACTGTGCAAAAATGTTAATATGTTTCTTCATTTTTCTCAATTGATACAGGGCCTCAAGCAGGATATAGTTCTCCCTCCACATCTGTGGGTCTGACTTTCGCAAATTTGATTATTTGTAAGGTGCCTGCTTGCCTCTCCACCCCATTCCTGGCACGCTGCCTTCCTTGTCTGCGCCCTGGCAAACGGCAAGCGAATGGGGACGCAAACACTCCTGCTGCGTGTGCAAGCCTTTCCCCCTCCATTCGCTTGCCTTTCGCCTGCATGGGCAGAAAGAAGGCAGGGTGTGTGGGTGAGAGGAAGGAGGAGGGAATGGGGGAAGTCTTTCCCCCTCCATTCACTAGCTGTCACCTGTGAGGGCAGAAAAGAACGCAAGTTGTGTGGGTGACAACCCAGGAAATGAAGTAGGGAAAGTGTTCCCCCCTCCGTTCACCTGCCTGTCACCCACGCAGGCAGAAAAAAAAGGCAGGGAGAAAAGGGTTTGATTCTCCATATAGCCACTGGCAAGACACACCTTCTCCCCCTTTGAAGACGGCAAAGTCAAATCCACCCTGAACAAACCTTGCCAAGAAAACACGGTAATAAGGTCTTAAGATTGTTATAAACAACTTGAAAGCACACAACAACAAACTTGTAGTACAGTCCCTCTCCCACAGCTGCAATTGGAAGTTTTCTGAGATGATTCTGTTATGATTCCAAGAACACAATTAAAACTTAGCTGTTCACCCAAGCTAATGGGGCCTAGTGATCATGGATTGGCACTGGCTTGTTGGTTTATTAGTTTTATGTTTCATTTTATCAGTTAGTTTGCTGATCTGATTACTGTTTGTCTGTTTGTTCTTTTAAATTGTCTAAATTATTCTGGAATTGTTTTAGCTAGTCTTATTAATTCTCCTATTGCCAAGATATAGGGCAAGACAGAAATATTTTAATTAATTGCTATTTAAAACAGTGTAAAGTATTCAACCTGAAGAGAGCCCTATAAAACTAGCAGACGATTGGGTAACATTTTGGTTGCTTGTAAGAAAGGTATCATACTGTCAAAGTTTTAACTTTTTTTTATTCAAATGAACCAACAAAGCTACATTTTGTAAACAATCTGCCTGTCTATCCATCTATCAATTTATGATGTCTCCAAAATAAATTTCTCTGGCAAGTTCACTCCTTCTTTTCAATTCATTTTTAACACGAACAATCTAATTCACAATCGAAGTACAGTCATCCCTCCACATTCACTAGGGTTAGGGGCACAGGACCCCCGTGAAAGTGAAAAAACTGTGAATAACTCTAGGCCTTCCCAAACCATATTTAACACACAATAAAGTATGATCACCATATTCAACCCACTGTGGATTCCTCTGAAGCATCAGGGTCCCTTCCCAAGCCAGAAGTGAGGGGTGGGTGGGACTTACTGCCACCTCCACTGCCACCCCACATTATTTTTAATAGGGACTTACAAGCCTCTTTTGCAGTTTCTCAGTCTCTTGTGGCTTGCAGGCCCTATTAAAAATGGCATAGGGAGGCAGCAGAGGTGACAGCAATAATCCATGAATAATCAAATCCGTAAAAGTGAAACCTGCAAATGTGGAGGGCTGACTGTAATATATGTTCAAAAAATAAAGAATCAGAAAGAAGAGAAAGAGAGAAAAAGAAACAAAAAATGAAAGCTAAGGAGAAAAGAGAAAAAGAAAAAAGTCTTCAACTAGGTTAGTTTTTAGAACCCAAGTTAATTTGGCCATTTGTGCTAAATCAGCAACCTTAACAATCCATTCTTCATTGTTGGTGTTTTAATCTGTCTCCAATTTTGAGCAAACAATGTTCTTGCTGCTGTTGTCATACTATCAAAGAAGCAATCCATGTTTACTTTTTATCCATAATGCCCAAGAAAATATTTCTGGTAACATTACAAAATCTACCTTTAAATATTTTTTTATTAACATATAAATCTTAGGCCAGTAACTTTTTGTCTTCTTACAAGTCAGGTGTTACAAGTCTACCACACATGAAACAAGAGCCCATTTTATTCTGACATCCCCAACACTGGTTCTAAACATTCTGAGACATTTTTGACAGCTAATTTGGGGTTACATACCATCGTCTTATACAGGCTTTCTTTTAGCTTACAGCACAGAGTAAATTTTATATCTTTGGACTATTTTCTTCTCCAAACATCCACATGGGCATTACATCCCAAATTTTAGGCCCGCTGATATTTATCATATACTCTTTTACAAGCTCATCTTCTGTCTCCAGTTTGAAAAGCCATTTACAGGTATCCCCCACTTATTTGACATGTTAGAGACCACAGTACTGTAAAAAAGTTGAAATCATTGCAAAGTAGGACCCTTGTGTGCAGGCTGAATAACATGGCATTGAGTTGATTGAGACAAAAAGCAGGGCATGGTAACTTTTTGATATCTATTCTTTTGACCCTTTTCAATTACAACCAGATGGACCACACATCAAAAGAGCAGACACATCAAATATATGGGTTCTGTTGCTACTTGAAAAGAAAAGAGTGAATTATTAAAAAGCAGACTGTTGAAAACTGGAGGACATCTGTGTACGCTTTTGAAATTACACATTCGTTGTCTTTACACAACTCTAAATAAAACTTATTTTCTCTAACCTCTATGGCTGCAATCTCTTATTTTTATTAAATCTGTCCTTAAATTGCATATAAGCAAACTAATTAAGATCTCTGCCTTCCTTAAAAATCATCTCTTGAGTTAAACTTCCAACTGTCTTGTTCAACATCCAAAAGATCACCATAAAGCAAGCATCTTCTATTTTTAACCCACTCCTTCCTAAAAAAAGGTTTCCTGTGGTGAGATGGCTAATGTTATCTTAGGAAAGTCTCTGTTTATACTTATACCAGACTTGTAGAAGAGTCTTTCTAATATAATGTTTTTAAAATTCAGCAAGTGCTTTGACTTTATCACACCAAAGATCACCACGCCAACCAAATCTTAAATTATAGCCTCCAAAGTTCCAAGAGTCTCACATCTCTTAGCAATATCCGTTCCTTCAACTATACAACACAACTGATTTTGTAATATGATTTCACATTAGGGACTTCTAAGCCATCCATTTCCTTAGCATTGTACACTGTTCTGTATTTTATTCTGGGGTTCTTTGCCTGTCAGGCAAATCTGGAAATCTCTTTCTGGCACCACACAAAAGGTGTTCCATTGCTTATAACAGGCATTGTTTGAAAGAGAAATAAACATTTGGCAAAACATTTGCTTTTATTACTGTTCTACCCAAAAGGGATGAATTTAACTTTCCCCGCTTTTCTAAGTCTCTTTTCATTTCTTTCCAAACATTTTCATAGTTGTTTTGAAACAGTACACTCTTATTCTTCATGTCTGTAACTCCCAAATATTTAATCCTCCTTTTCTTTTTACTTAAAATTTAAAAGAGTAGTTAGTTCATTGTCCTCTTCTGAAATGACATTTTTAGCCAGAAATGTTGTTTTATCACAATTCACTTTAAATCCAGAGCATTTCCCAAGTATCTTATTTTTTTCCAGAAGAGCTTTCACCGAGTCCAGTGGGTTTTGTATCATTATCACAAGATTATCCAGTTAATCTCTCAGCTTGTACTGTTCTTTTGTTTCCCTCGCCCCATAGATTCTGTCATCTTGTCTGACATCTCTCAGCAGGGTATCCAACACCAAAATAAACAGTAAAACTGAGAGAGGCCACCCTTGCCCTCTTTTGTATTTTGTAGGGACTTATATATCACCAGTATAGGCTCCCACTGTCCCCCGCATCAGTGTCAATGATTATTGTGCCACCTACCAGCTGTGCTTCCCTCCTGCCTATGTTCAAGAAACCTGCAAGCTACATATTTACGTAGATACAAGGAAATTCCCAGATGATAACTTCCGTAGGCTATTCTCCTTCACTTGTCAATGGCTTTCAGTACCACTCAACATGGTATTTTCCCAGAGTGACCCACAGGATTTTGTGTAGAGGGTTTCCACTACAACCTTCAGAGACATTTTCAGAGAAAACACTGGAAGATGTACAGTTTCACGGCAGATTCATGTGGCCTACTTAATAGCTACATAAACCCAATAAAACCCAACTCTATTTCTCCATTCCCTTTAAATCAATAAATTCTACAAATGTTGGACTACTGTTTGGATTCAATAGGGGGCTGCATGACAGTCAATAAGTTGAAGTTAAATTCTGACATGAACAGATCAATATGTCGACCCTAGTCCCAGCAAACAGGCTCTCTTAGATGAGAACTACTCCACATGACAGATGTGGTAAGTAGTTGGAGAGTACACCTAAACTAAAAGATTTCACTGCAAATCCAGTTAACCTCAGTAGAAAGGAATGCTTCTAAAAGGCCAGTCCCATTCCATTGGCAGTCTGGTTATCCTTCATGCTCCACTTTCAAGCACCATATTTCTTTGTATCAGTTTTGGGGAAATAAACTTTTTATTCATCCTGTGTTACCATTTGTTCATACTGTATTTTATTTAAAAAAACTTGTACTCTATTATTTTGTAAATTTATGAGGTATGACCTTAAATTTCCATAATTTGTAATTTTAATAGCATGTTTCTGGCAGACTGTTAGCTCCTCTGAGAGAGGATCTACAATTTAACTGCAACTGGATTCTCACAAAAGAATTAAGAAACTTGTCATTGGGCCACGGAGTCCTGAATCTCTGAAAGCTAATAAAAATCCTTCATTTCTACCATACATCTTTGCATCCCAACTACCCTTCAATGGAAGCTTGCCATCTAATAATTGGGTTGGGCTACTATTATATGCATCTGCATGTAATACAGTCTCTAAAACAGTTAACATGCTACTAAAACAACTTTAGTTCTCCTTTCACTGATTAGTCTAGCACAATCAGTTAGTTAGCATGCTTATATTTAAACATACCATCTTCTCAGCTTAGTGCTTCATGATATATTAAGGTGAGTGTTATATAAGGCACATATGCAGAGACCCACAGAGACAGGAAGAAAGCCAGAAAGCAAGACATTAAATATCTGTCATGCTATAGTACTAACTGAAAGCTAGAAAAAATAATGTTGTAAAATGATTTTTCACTACTGCACAGCCACAAAGCACTTTTACTTTAATGACAGTTCATTCCTCACTATTCCTACTTAATGGGACCAAAACAGAATTTTCTATAAAGTGACCTGCACTGTTATCAGAAATGTTTCCCTTTAAATTTGCTACAAATATTAATAGACTGTCCCCACAAAATATAATTCATCTCAATGGGATGGAAGACTGCAGAGAAAAAGATTTGGCTGGTATTCATCAAAACTTCTGATTCTAAAGAAAAACAAACTAATTCATCTGTTGCATGTTCCCCTTTTAACACAGTCAGTCATTCCTGATATCAGAGTACAGACTTTCAAGCTTTTTAAAGAGGTATTCTTATAAAAAACCTATTTAGGAATATAGCCCATTGAACCCAATAGGACTAATTTCTAAGTAGACCTGTGAAGAACTGCACTGCTACCCTACCAGAACTATGATTAGGTTTATCTCACTACAGTTTGCTTTCTGAAGCTGTCCTTGCAAAGACCCGCATATCTAGCATTCAGAATGTACAGCAAGGCCAAGTAGCTCTGCATCTGCATCTAACAGCAATGAGCCAGATGATTCCAGAAATTCACAAACAGGGCAAATGAGACAACAAGTCTCCCCTGTCATTTTAGTGCTCATGAGGCATCCTCCTCTTGAATATGAGGCTTAAATAAGCTTCCATTCATCTAGTTGATTTTAAAGGCATCTGAAGGAGCAGCTATTCCCACATATTGTAGTAGGAAGATTCATAAGATGGGCATGTATGGTGTGAAATAATCAAAGAAGAAATTACTCTATCCACTTTCTCATACCATTCCAAATGTTCTAAATCTTCCTTATGTGACCTACACCCACCTCTTTTTTCTGAATTAAAATGCCTCCAATGCTTTAACCTTTTCTTATAATCTTATGTTCTTAGGGATTATAGGTCTACATAATGAATTCTTAAATTCAATTTTTCCATCGTATATGGAATGAAGAAGGCACCTGCCTCTTTAAATTTTCATCACCGGATAGGTAGCAACCATTGTACAGAACAGATATATAGTTTCCTGGCCAATGAATCAAATATCTTCCTGAACATCTTCTTCCTGACTGAAGAGACATCAAGGGCTCTACAGAGATGAGAGGTGGGAGCTATCAGAGCCAAGGCAACCACAGAAGCATTCAGAAAAAATAAAATTTTAACAGCCATTCCCTCTTACCAGATTTTCTACCATGCCATTTAAGATGGGAGAGGAACAGTGAATGTAGGTAGAATGTCAGTTTCAGAAAGAAACACACAACTGACTGTAAAGAATTAAGTTTGAGTACTAAAGGCTGACTTATATTCTGTGACATCTTTCTCTCTATAGAAATTTTATTGATGTCATTCTCTGCTGTTATTTTGCATTTTATATTTGGACCTAATTATTATGAAAGACTATTTGTCAATCCTGTCTTGCAAGTGTGTCAACCGTCTTAGTTGTTATCTTTTTTATTCTAAAAATATTCAGATTTATCCATTTATCTGTTGTATTCCTGGTATTCAAGAATTCCAATTATTGAAGTGCTAAATCTACTGCTACTATTTGAAATCACTTATTATAAGAGTCCAAGATTATGACAACTGTTCGTTAAATCAGTATACATCAGACCTTGTCAACCCACACATACACCTCAGAGCAGTTCAGCATGCAGACCAATTCATTTTTGATTCAGTAAATATTACATGCCTAAGGGTGAAAATGAAGTCCCAACATGTTTGACATATGATCTGCATATTCAAACATATGATTGCAGGCATTCCTCCAAAATGCCCCAACAAATTCATTTGTGTATACATGCTTAATACCACATCTCTTAGTTCATTTTAAAAAGCCTGCATTATACAAACTCAACTCACAGGCATACACAATGTTGGAAAAGACAACTGAGCAACTTATTCATTTGGAGTAGTTTTCAGTTAATATGTAAATAACAGGGGAGAAAAACAGACTCACTTTAAGAGTTCCAATGTTATTGTTCCCCGAGGCTCTGCTTCGACACTCTTCCCCCAGAACTTCAGTTTAGGGTAAATGGATCCATGAAAAATAAAGTCCTGGTTTAAGCCTTCTGAATAAAATGCACTGACTGGTGGGTGATGACTGACCTGTTCAGAAATAAACCTAAAACCTAAATCCTCCCTGGAAATAAGAAAAAATAATACAATATAAATGACAGTAACAGAAAGAAAGACAGAAGAAGCCACGTGAACTATTGCTTGTTGAAATGGCCTAATTGAAAGTATCAAGCAATAGTCAAAAAGAACTGTGGTTCTACCCCTCCAACCACACTAGGTCTATTGGCATTCTGACAAGGAGGATTTAATACAATACTTGAACACTGGCTGAGATGGTATATCACTGACTTAGTTATGAATGTATAACTAAATACTGTCTCTTGGTCTGACCTCCCAAACCAACCCACCCTAGTCCCAAGCCACATATTTGAGAAATAAAATGCCCTAAAATCACAGAGTTGGAAGGAGTCCTGTGGGCCATCAGGTCCAACTTCCTTCTGAATGCAGGATATCCAGTAAAGAATCCCAAGCAGCAAACTGCCCAGCTTCTTTCTGAAGACATCCAGAAGGGGAGACCCAACGACTTCTCTAGGTAATTGGTTCTAGTGCCAAACTTTCCTTATTGTCAAGAAGTTCCTCCTAATGTTCAATCAAAATTTACTCCCCTGTAATTTAAAACTTAAAACAAGAGCCAGTGTGGTGGTTTGAGTGTTGGATTATGACCCTGGAGACCAGGGTTCTATTCCTGCTTGGCCATGGAAACCCACTGGGCGACCTTGGGTGCATCACATAGTCTCAGAAAATCCCATGAGAGGGCCTTGGGGTCACCATAAGTCAGAAACAGCTTGAAGGCACACAACAACAACAACAACTTAAAACCATGAGACTTGGTCCTACCCTCTGAGGCAGCAGAGAACAAGCCTGCACCCTCCTCTTTGTGGCAGCCCTTCAGGTATTTAAAGAGAGCAATCATGTCACCTCTCTGTCTTCTCTTTACTAAACCAAAACATGCCCAACTCCTTCAACCTTTCCTCCTATGTTTTGCTCTCCATACTCCTTATCATCCTTGTTGCCCTTCTCTGAACCCACTCCAACTTGTCTATGATGAGGCGTCCAGAACTGAATGCATTACCTCAGATGAGGCAAGCACAGAATATAGTGGGACTGTTACTTTCCTCAGCTTGGAAACTATGTTTCTATTAATGCGGGCTAAAATAGCACTTGCTTTTAGCATCACGACGCTGGCTCATGTTCAACTTATCATTAACAATAATCTCATGGTCCTTTTCCCATGTAGTATCTCCCATCCGATACCTGTGTATTTCATTTTATTAATTTCAGCCCAATTTTCTAGTTTATCAAGCTCCTTTTGAGTTCTTTTCCTATCTTCCAATGCGTTGGTTGCCTTTCTCAGTTTTTATCATTGCAAATTTGATAAGGATTCCTTCTATCTCATCACCTCCCTCTTTCTGTCACCACCACTGCCTCCTCCCTGCACAGATGTTGAGAAAGTAACTGGCTCACTTAACAGACCATTACGCACATGATGTGCCACTACAGAATCTCAACCTTGTTCCTCACCTGATTAATTCGTATGTTTCTCCCAGGAGAGGGTTAAATGGTTTGCCAGTTCTCTCCCACTGAGAGGCTACAGCAGAGACAGCAAAAGCAGCAACAGCCTGCAAGATCCATAAAAGTAAAGTGTCTTCATTCAAAACAGTGAACAATTCCAAAATAACAATTTACTTTACCACTGATCTTAATCATGTTGTAATCACTCTCCCTTTAGGAGACAATTCTCAAACTCAGAGGAAAGCTTCCCTAAGTAGACATGACAATTGGCAGTGGGATTGTAATTTCTTTCTGAGCCTACTGAGCCTAGATTTATACAAGTTCTGAGGTAGTTATGGACATCCGTTTCTGAATTCCGAGTTAGACAGACTGTTGGAAGTTAATAAGAAGCAATATTCTCCCTGTGCAGCTACCTCCAGGATCAGATATATAGCCATTTTAGTGAGGTTGAAAGTAAAATATACAGAGATTTCCATAGCTTTTGAAGCTGCTAAACCTTTATCCATTACAATCTTTGTTTAACTCCCTGAATATAATCCCTCCTCATAGTTTTACTTTCATGAATTGCTAAATGTTATCTATGAATAAACAAGTAGGCTTAAATACTCATTAGACCAGGGCTGGGTAACACACAAATGTGCCATTGACAAAATCTGCCACTTTTCCATAGCATGCATAAGGAAGTACACTTTGTTTGTAGAAAAAATCTTAGAGGCGTCTCTAAGATATGACTCCCTTTAAAAGTACAAGCACAAGGTTGGTATGCCCCTCCAGCATTTTTTTTGTTTTCGTATTAAAAAAGTGGCAGAGGATGAAATGGCAGAGGATTTGGAGGATGCAGGAACAGAGTATGCCCCCAGTGTATTTGGGTCTCCAATTCAGGGCCTGAGGTACAAAATTCAATCATCCTTGTGTCAGAATATTACTATTAATACTGGAATTATCATCATCATCAGTATTTTGCCCTTCTCCCAAAACTGAAACTCAAGGTGACTTACCATTTCAATAAGAGCAATTTTAGAAATATTCATATATGATTGAAGAAGAATATTTATAACGTCCTATGTTTCCACATCTTTTTATATAGCTAGGCAGTCATAGAAATATACATAACTTGAGGAGAAAGGAGAGACAGGCATCATCAAGCCACAGAAGAGATGGAAAAACATTACCTGCATTCTTTCTAGAGGATCTGAATGACAGCATGCTTTATTAATGAGGTATGTGTGTTCCATATATTCTGTTATCCGCTGGAGGAAGCTCAGGGGTTCATTGAAGGCAATGGGCATGGTAATTTTAGACAGCTCCTAAACAGTGAGAGAGGGGGGAAAGCCCCATAAAAACAAGAGTAGGAAAGTAATTCATAGCCTATAAATAAGTCTATAAAAATACAGAAGAATGGCAGATAAAAGAATACATGACATGATAAAAAATTAATCCTAAGTAAGGACATGATAATCATCCTAAATTATGCATAATTTCCAAGAGAGTTATTTAGTATAAATAACAGGTGTTATTTAGCATAAGCTTTTCTGGACTGCAGCCCACTTCATCAGATGCTTTGCTTTATGGCAAAATAAAATTATTTTACATTTTGCATTATCTCAGGAAAGTTTCCTACGCTAAAAGTGATATCCAGGCTAAAATTTGCTTTATGCAAATCATGTAAACAATTACAGCAACAATGATATCATAGTAGAAGATTGGTTCATTTTTACCTCTTAATTTGATTAGTCAGATCAGATTACTATGTGCACCCATCCCTCTATGCATATTTTGGTGTCTCATTTAAACAGGAGATGCCTGCCTGCCACATATAATGGCATTATATTAAAGTAAATACAATCAATGTATAAATAGTTATGCAGATCCAGCAGCCCCATTTTTTTTAAAAAAAATATACTATAAGGTAGAAAAAATTCAAAAGCCAGTGGTGAAAATTATGCACGATACTGAAGCATCATCCTTACAAAGCAGCAAGCGCTTCGTGTTTTGCACCTTAGGAAAAAGATGGGGAGGCAGATCACAAAGATTTATAACATTCAAAAACTGTGGGTGGGGGAATAAACCAGCTCTTTCAAATACTAGTAGAAAGCCCAGCTTCCCCCAAGAGATGAATGAATACACAGAATGTGTTACTACATCATTCTGCAGTGGCTAAAATCATAGATGCCTTTTTAAAAGGTGAGAAAAAGTTAAGTACTCAGAGAAAAGAATTAGCTGGGGAATAGTCTGTGGTTCCTATTCTACTGCTTTACTGATCGTTTTATGAGCTCTGGTTTCACATGGTGTAGGGCTTTTTTTAGTATAATAGTAATTTTTACATCAATTACTCTGTATAGCTATATAGGGCCCTTCTGAAAGATGGATATATATTTAATAAAAAAAATACTAGCTTCAATAACTTAGTAGCTCCATGACTGCAGCAACACAGAATCCAGAATCATTGAGTCGGAAGGGACCTCATGGGCCTTCAAGTCTGATCACCTGCTCAATGCAGGATCTCCATCCCCAGCAGATAGTTTTACAGCCTCTTTTTGAAGATGTCCAGAGATATCTTTTTGAAAGTGTCCAGAGATACCACCACCTCTCTAGGCAATTTATTCCATTTCTGGTAACTGGTTCTGTTGCATCACATTGCTAGCTCATGTTGAACTTACGATACACAATAATCACAAGGCTCTTTTCACATGTAGTACTGCTGGGACAAGTATCCTCCATCCTATATCTGTGTATTTGGTTTATGTGGCTGAAATGTAGAATTGTGTATTTGTCTCTATTGAGTTTCATATTGTTAATTTCTGCCCAATTTATCTGGGTCCTTTTGAATTCTGTTCCTATCTTCCAATGTGGTAGATATCCCTCCCAGTTTTGTACCACCAGCAAACTTCATAAGGATTCTGTCCAACCCGTCATCTATGTCACTAATAAAATGCTGAAGAGTAATGGCCCTAGGACAAAACCCTAAGGCACTTAACTTGAGACCTAATTCCAGACTGAAGTGCAACCACTGATAAGAACTTTTTGAACACAGTTGTCTAACCAATTATGGATCTGACAGTGTTCCCATCTATTTATCATATTTATGAAAATTACATGCTAAATATTAATAGAAGATGGCGCTTGTAATCTAATCCTATTTGTTTTTCACATACCTGCCACATGAATATCCCAAGCAGGAATCCTTTGCTCTGAGACTCATCATGTAAATTCTTACTACACAGCACGCTAAATTCATTCTTCTACCCAAATTAAATGGGGTCTCTCACAGGTAAAGAGCAACACCTGTGTAGCAGGCAGACTGAGCTTCCTCCCAGCAGAGCACAACAACGAGAAATTGTACCATTCCTTTCAGAGGCCCTTGCTGCCTCACTTCCTATTTTAGCCACTGTGAGTCAGCAAGGCTTAATGCAGTCATGGCCCTAACATGAATCTCCCCCTCCCCATAATGAAAATTGTTCTGAGTCTCATGAAATCCAGTAATAGTAGAGGAAAAGTGGGAAAGAAGATATAGACAAGGACATTGAATAATTAGAAGAATGAAGTAAAAAGAAATTTAGAAGTCAGCTATCTTACACTAAAGTATTACTCCTAAGGACAGGAAGTTGCAACATGCTGCTGCAGTGCAGTAAACAAAAGGTATTGAGGGCAATGGCAGGAACTTCCCCAGCATGCATGGCACTGAATAGTGTGCCTGCCAAAAATGCTCAGCATAGCTCTAAAAACTTCAAACCAGCTCTTCACAGGGACAGAACTACCAATATGCATGAGCCACAGAAACCACAAAGAAGAATCTGACATTCTTTGCCTTATGTTGTAGAAGAATTGTGTTTTCTTTTGCACAAGAATATACGAAGATGAACTTACCCATTCGATTACAGTCATTCTACAACAAAAAGTAATCTTACCAGCTTGTCTCCCCTTTCTAGTTCCACACATCAAGCAATTCACAACTGATAAAAGGGATGGACTTGTATGTTCATTTAAATGTCTGATTACAATCATATAAACCACAGACATGCAAACTGCAGTGGTGGCCAGCCTCAAAGACTCCCCGTAAGATTTTGCCCCCCACCAGGAAACTGTGCCCCAAAAGCACAACAAAATTCTGCCCTTCCTTGCCTTTCTACAAGGCGGATGGGAGTGGCACTTATTTCCTTTTGCTAAACAAACACCTGCTCAGTCCCAAGAAGGATTGTGTTTAAAGAGCAAATCACATGCAGAGAGAGGTTTCAAGAGGGCTGAAATTTGTGATTGGGAGTCAGAGGTGGATACAGCCTTTGATGGTCCCAGAATAGCAAAAATGGACCACAAAAGTTGCATAGCTCCAATTTAAATAATGTAGTGTATTTGTTCAGACCAAGTAAAGATTTTGAATCTGTACTCAGACCAAATTATCTATTTCATATATTATCACAAACCCATTCTAATCACTTAGAACAAGGACAGGAATAAAAGGAGAATCAGCAATACTAACCTAACATACAATGGATTATTTTTTCAAGTCTAAAAGTCCTTTTCAAAGGACAATAGAGAGCAACTAAAGCAATTATGCAAAGGGAACAAATTCCATGGTAAAGAGCTCATGGTCTGACCATTTCTACCTTAAGACAAAAATGAAGTAATTACTAAACTTCAGATTAACCTCAGAAAAATCACAAGAACTAGTATACAAAAGCATGTCTCAAATACATGCTCTGAAGTACAGATCAGTTCTTTGCGATACATGTCAACTAGCCCCAAACATAAGGGCATGTTTTAGTTTAGATAAACTAAAATTGAAACTGTGATAAGCATTTTTGACAGTGTTAGACAATATATTATTCAGAAGAAGTTAAGCTTGCTGTTCAGTAGCTCATCTAACTAGGACTAGCAATTTCAAGCTGTTCACATTTGCTTGTTTCTTTACAGCCTCTTTGTATTTCTAGTTGGAAACTGCAACCATCAGTTTTCCACATCCCAAGACACCACTATCAAAAGAATCAGGGCAAACTACACCTTGATGAGACAGTAACTTACCAGTCCAATGCATTTTTTCAAGATACTCCAGACACTGAAATCACTCCTAGTAAACATTGGGGCGGGCAATGATGTTCTGTAGGAAGAACAAATGAAGAGGTCAGAGTCACTGTCACACATTTTTCTGGAAAAGCAGCCATACGCAATGGTCACTGCTAAATTCGAAACTGTATCTCCTCACTCATACATATGAGTGGATGTACATCTTTGAATGGACAGATATGAGACCCTGCAGGTCCCAATAACTCGTCCAGGATTCTTCCAACACTATGTTCTTCCATATATGATGTTCACAATATTATGACGATGCTTGACTATGACTTTTATCTGGTGAACTGCCATAAGTCACAAAGGGAACATATGGGATATGGTTTAAAATTGTGAATTTATGTATTGTTAATTGGAAGTCATAGCTCAATTCAAAGCAATGAGACTTCCAAAGAAAATACATGTGGGATTGAAGTACAACTATTACCAACACTGAACAAAACAAGGTGGAGTCTAAAAAATTAGGCTGGACAAGGCCACTCAGCAGAACTAAATAATAATTCTATGTATCTCCATCTCAAGAAGCCATGATTCAACCAAAGATACTCCAAAACATGGCATGTCACCTTTGAAATAAGTCACTCATTTCACTATTTATGGAAAGTAACACTTATCTCCACATACATGGGTAAATCTTCTCAATTTTATTTATTCAATAAGACTCAGTGTTCAAGACTGCAGATTTACTGTTTGCACTAAGATATGATGTGGCCCTTTATACATACTGCACATCTCCAATTAGTACTGTTATAGTCAATGAATGTTAAAATCCACACCAGTGCCTTGATTGTTTTTGTTAGGACTGTCCTTTATTTTACTCTTTTCACAAAATTTTATATTTCATCCTAAGTATGATGAGACCCAGAATGGTGTAGTGATTTGAGCATTGAACTAGAACCCTGAAGACCAGAGTTTGATTCCCCACTCAGCCATGGAAACCCACTGGGAGACCTTTGATGCATCACAAACTCTCAGTCCCAGTAAACCTCTCTCGGCCCCAGAAAACACCTTAAAAGGAAAGTCTCCTTAACAGAAGCTGCACAAAAGGTGCCCTATGCTTAGCATGAAGTAGACAGCAAGTGCAACTCAGTCTGTTCTGGAGCATACCTGTGCTTCTTGATTCCATTCTCTTGCAATGGCCCATCTCCATTGTGTCTTCCTGCTCTATGATCTTGGTGGGCATCCACATCAACTTTATGAATTGCTTCTGAAAATTCTCCAGAAGAATTGTCAGAATCAAAGCCTGTGTAAAGAAAAATTCATAATCACATTCTTTATACAATAGGGACTCTGTTGTTTTGGCACACAATCAGTCACAGCCCTAGGAAAACAAGGTAACGCTAATTTGAAGCAGTTAATAAAAAGCAAATGCCTCTCTTCAAAAAGCTGACACATTACTTAGCTAGGAAATACCATAGCATCCAGCCGATTTGTCACCAATGCAATTAGCCCTAGTGTATGTTTTCCTCAAATCAAAACTTGACTGATTTCTCACACTAGTTCAATATTAAGGAGTGCCTGTTTGAAATTCCTTAAAGTGGGCCAGTTTTTCTGTTTGATTAATACTAGTGTTTGCATGTGTGTACACATGTTTCTAAGTAAAGTTAATGCACTGATCTGATTCACTGTGTAGCAGCTAAGGCAAACTAATACACATTGATGGAATCCTTACTTCTCTCAAGGGAATCATCAGTCCACACAAGCAAAGAAATATATTTGAATGGAAAATTTATGAATCGTAGCTGGTGCAACTTCCATTATCTTAAAGAGATATCTTGAGTTCTGAGGTTTGCAAATATGCTGAGGCTGAAACAAACACACAAGCTTCATGTTCACATGTTTATCAATTATTCTCAGTGGATTTGCTATGAAGTCCAGATACCCTACTCTAAAGCTGGCCTCTGGGAATCTGAAATATGTCCAGCTCTGCCCATGAACATTTAACCTGCTTGCTAGCAAATGGGATATTTTACTGCTGCAGAGTTACATTTGTTGTAAAATTCATACAAAACTACTTCTGCAAGGTGGGACATTTATGACACTGCCACATCAAGAGTTTTAAAGAATATCTCCAAATTTCAGCCACCAGCAAATTGGGACAAATATAGTCTCCATTTTGCCACTGGTGCCATTTTATGGTTGAAACATGAAGCAAAGAAACTGGTATGAATGCTCAAATGAGAAACAACTACTCTTCCGGCTTGAAAGTGGGTGGCAATGGCCGCATACTCTCTTGATACTGTCCAGAAAGGTCTAAGAGGAGGTACTGACATCATAAGAAGAATGGATGGAAAAACTTTGTCCAGATGTCCCCAAACACTTCACCACTGAACATCTAGACACACAGTCGGAAACACCAGAGCCAAAGAAGAATGTAAACAAAGAAACTGTTCTAGAAACTTTTGAACTGTACTTCACAGAAAGCATTCTTTATCATATAATCTATAAAACAAATAGACACAGATTGTTTTCTGGGCTTGGGACAACACAAACCCCACCAGAGTCAAAAAGCGAAAGCCTCTTGATACCACTCAGCTAAAGGCATATACTGACTACTGCTCCTGCCAGAAGGACAACATGGAGACTTGGAGGACTACATAAAGCATGGACAAGGGAAAATGTGGCATCCAGGTTCAAGATGGCACCCCTTCTAAGCAATGATTACCCTAAATAGATTTTGTACATTCAAAAGTTACTTAAAAGTCATTATAAAAAAAAAGAAAGAGCAAAGTGAAAATCATAGTCTCTCAGGATACGTGGACAATGTTTGTTGAGTAGCTTCAAACATGATATACACAAGGAATCTACCACTGGTGAACAGCTAGTTAATTTCAGAAATGAATTTTCATTCCAGCAGTATTTGCCAAGAAAACAAATAAAATGTATCATACAAGTATGGTGGTATTCTGACGTTAAAACATCATATTCTTTGAAGAAAAATGTTTATCCTTCAGAACGAGGGTTAATCAGGCTTGCACGTGCTATGTCAGAAACAGCATTTCAAAAAGAAAATATAGTACATTCCTGGATTTTCTAGATTTCAGGAAATAACGTTCTTAAAACTTTCATATTATCCATAATGTTACTTTCAATGAATAATATGTACTGGCATGAATGGGTCTTTCCATTAAGGATATTATATAAAAGGAAAATAGAATGCTGTACTAATTTGTCTCTGTGTGTAGGTTTTTGACAATAGCTAGCCATACACTTGGAAATGCAATGTACTTGGTTGTAATTCTGTTTCCTTTCAACGGCCACCCATGGTTATTTCCACATTATAATGATACCCTGCTGTACTTGAAGTGACACCATTACCCAATATCAATGTACAGTTAAAGGAAATATTAAGGAGAATCACACTGAAGGCAGGAGCGTATGAGAGTGATTGCTCATTTAAACTGCCATTATGCCTGTGGAGTGGGGCAAAGGATATGCCTGTCAAGTTTCTGAGTGCCTCACTTGTGGAAAAAGAAAACTTGCCATAGCCTTACTGTCTAGCTCTATTCTTGGCAAACTGTTCATTGTTCGTGCAAGTCTCCTCCTCCTGTATGGCATGTAAGGTAAAGAAAACAACTTTGGCAGGTTATCTCAAAGTTTCTGAAACTTCAGTTGTAGTTTACCTTGAATGGCAGAGGAGATGTCTTCACCATTGTCATATGCCTTCAAGTTGTTTCCAACTGATGGTGACCCTAAGCCAAATCTATCACAGGGCTTTCTGAAGCTGAGAGTGCCCAAGGTCACCCAGTGGGTTTCCATGAATGAGCAGGCAATCGAAGCCTGGATCACAGGATCACAGTCTAACGCTCAAACCACTACACCAGTGGTTCTCAACCTGTGGGTCCCCAGATGTTTGTGGACTTCAGCTCCCAGAAGCCCTGAGCATTGACCATAGTGGCTGGGGCTTCTGGGAGCTGAAGTCCACAAACATCTGGGGACCCACAGGTTGAGAACCACTGCACTATACCATGCTGGTTCTCATACACTCAATCTTTTGTGTCCATGCTGTGCTGTTTTGAGTAATATCCAGCAGTTACCTTGTGGGTGGGCTAGAATTAGTTTGCAAGGACAGCTCTCACTTCTTTGTACTTCATTCAACCTGAACCACTTGGGATGTTTCAGGAAGCTGTTTGAAAATGGAACAACACACTATCTGGCAATGGAAATGGTACTCCAAAGTAATGGCTATACTGGATGGCCAAGAGTAAGTAATCAAGTGCACTCTGAAGTTAAATCATCTCAGTTAAGATCATGGGGTTCCAAATCCCAACACATGAAGCCATTTCAGCTGTTAGTTTGAATTCTTTCACCCTCATCAAGATGAATTTTTAAAAATCCCTTCCACTGAATCATTTCTAGGGTATTTTCTGACCTCATACGAATTCCAATGTGTTTCAGGAGATAAAAATGCCCCAAGCCCACAGGAATGTTTGTGGATACAGAATGAAGGATACTCTGTAATATCCAGAACTCAAAGCTGGAGAAGGAGGAGGAGGAGGAGAAGAAGGAAGAAGAAGAAAAGAAAACACATTCTCACACAAGACAGATTTTTTATTTAAGCAGCTAACAGACCTCCTTTTCTACCAAAAAGTGGTAATGAGATTAATTTCTCCATCTTTTTCTTCCTTGCAATAGAAAATATATCCACAATAAACAGCTGCCCAAAATTAGCAGTGAAGAAAAAAATAGCTGATTTTATTTATCTGCAGGGTGATATTGTATGATAATGTCTTCCCAATAATAAAATTATCTTTGCTGAAGGAACATTTGCCAATGAAAGGCCAGTTTTGTATCAGCTACTCTACAGACAAGCAGAATATATCACCTGGATGCTGCAGTGGCCCTCACAACCAGATTTCCCACATGAAGCGCTTTATTCACTGGCATTCTTACAACTGCAGAAGCAACACTATGTCCGCATCACTTATTATGTTGAATGGTCAAAGTATATTACATCTTTCATCAGCAGACGTTCTACAAGTTCAAAGCTGGTTGAAACAAAGTCTCCCACCACATTCCCCGCTCCATGTCGAAGTATGGTTCACTACAGCCATTAACAGCCAGACACACATTCTCAAAGTGCTGCTGTCCTTGACTATCGAGGAAGCATTGGCTGTCAGGAGTTCTTTACTGATTCTGCAGCTATGGCCATATTTGGGGTGTAGGGAGCCAGAACTAATCTCGCCATAATGACACATTCCTCCATTTTTATTATTGTCTTTCCATTTATATACTGGCTTTTCTCCAGAAATGGGACTCAGGACAACTTATAAAAATTAGAACAGATACAGATAAAAATCAAATATCAGTAAAAATATATAAAAAATTATTGTTAAAGGGTAACCAAGCTATCTGTAAAATTAAAAACAATTTAAACCATATCCATTAAAGAGGTAATAGTATATTTTAAAAGCATTATTAAAAGCATTTTCCTCATAAACAGTCTGAAATCGTTTCCAAAACCCTGTCAGAAGAAAGAGGGTTTACCTGCCAATGAAAGGATAACAAGAAAGTAACTAGCTTAGCTTCCCTTAGAAATGAAGTTCTAGAACACAGCCACTGAGAAGGTACTCTCTTACTAAACATGCCTGTAAAGGTGGAAGAACTGGGAGAAAGGCCTTGTCCAATGATCTTAAAGCGCTGGAAGACATATATGATGTCTCAGGGTCTCTGGATTTCAATTCATTCTTCCAGGTTAGACTAATGCAATTTGATCTATACGGTGTTCCCTCTGAAGATTATTCAGAAACATTAGCTATAATGCTATAGCTTATTACTCAGATCATAGTGCACCTATTCCATTTTATTTACACAACTGCAGCCTATTTATTTTTTGGTCTAATTCAAGGTGTGGTTTTGGCTTTTGAAGCCATAACTGGTTTGGGTCCATGTTATGTATGTTCCTGTGTGACCCTGCAAAACCACTAAAATTAGCATCAGGAGACTGTGCTGTGCCAACAAGAGTTGTTAAGTAAAGGGTAAAAATTATGTGGTTCCTGAAGAATATGTGTTCCGTGTGACCCTTGGCATCTCAGACTCCACAGATTCCTCCAAAGGCCAACTGGAAAAAAAGCTCAACCAACAAGCGCTTTGGGGCAGAAATAGCCTCTAGTGGGCAAGAGTTTGGTGGTAAATGTTATTTATGGCAGCCTCCACCCTGAAACAACTAGAAGTGACATCTAAAAGTGACCCAAAGTGACATTGAGTTTCCACAAATAATATTTGCGGTTGTCACCAACTCTGCGAATACAGCCCACTGTGGGGGGAACATGCAAAGCTGACCTTCCAACTCTGGCACAAGCCCAGGCCTATGCTAAGTTGAGGAATAATGTGAACATGGCTTTCCCAGTAATGGCCGCACACCTTTGGAATATCTCCCCAGTGACATACATCATCACTAGAGTAAAAGAAAAATCTGATGATACATTTATTCCAGTCTACTTATGGTTGAATTTTAATCTGTACTTTAAAAAAAAATTTACTTCTTGCTGTTTTTCCTTCTTTTTGAAATGATAATTTTTTCATCATGATGTTTAGAGTCTTCTAAACCAGTGGTTCTCAGGCTATCTGATGTGGGGGATTGGCAAATACTTTCTTTCTCAACATGTCAGAGACCAGTACTAAAAATGGGTAGAATTGTTTACTTGCCAGGGGCCAGAAGCCAATGGCTCAAGGGCCACCTCTTTGAATAGCACTATTGTAAACTATTGTGTAAGGCCAGTGTACTGGAAACAATCTCTTTTAAATAATGTCATATTACAGTGTGCTGTAAGTGACCTTTTGATTCTTTATGGCTTCTAGAGAGTTATAATAACCAACAGTAAAACATTTGAGGGTTTGGTACGCAGAAATTAATAGATTCTGTGTAGTCCACAAGGAGAGGGAAAAATAACCACTAGGGTACAAAAAATTCCCCTTTTAATTTTATATGTCAATGTATAGCACTGGGAGTGTTAAGATTCTAAAACTGGCTATATTAACTAGATTACAAAGCTTTCTGAAATTTCTGGAGTGGTTATGTCACAAAGCTCTAATTCAACAGAAAACTATGAAAGATCTTTTGACATATGAATCTTTTTGCTGAATTTTTCATTTCATCTTGATAACTAATCCATTTTTTAAAAATTCAGCTGAAAATTAGTCATTTTCTCTCTGTATGTCACACATTTGCCTTTTGTTTCCTTGTTCTATGAGACCAAGACAGGTCCGATAGCATTCATTAACAAGTCACAGATACATCATAAACTTAAAATAGTTGCATTTTTTAAAAAAGATCTTGATTTCTTCCCACATCCTTGTGTTAACATCTGTTTTTTAAAAAAGATGGCAAGACTTCAGGTCAGTTCCAATTCACGGCAACCCTATTATGGGTTGCAAGATTTGTTCAGAGGGGACATCACTGGTATACCACATTTAGCAGATGCACTTTTGACCACTGCTGAAACATGGGCATACAAACTCAAAGGCTGAGTCCAGGAGTAAACCAAAGCAGAGAACCTAAGCTTTCAAGGGAATGTAACTCCATCCACCACAGACTGAATCCCGATTTGGCTGGTCTGCCTATCAACTAACTAGAAGTACCTGTCTTGTCTGGACTAAGCTGAAGTTTAGTCCAGTTGAAACTTGCTCATCCTCATCCAGTTCACTACCAGTCGCAGACAACAGTTTAATACTGAAACAGCTTCCTTGGAATTAGATGGAAAGGAGAAATAGAGTGGGACGTCATCAGCATACTGGAGACAGTGAACTCCAAAATTCCAAATAACCTCTCCCAGTGGTTTCATGTGTATGTTAAACAGCATGGGGGACAGAACTAAGCCCAAGGGACCCACATGACAACAGTCAGGGTATCAACAAGGAACAATGTTCTGTAAAGTTTAAGGTTGTAGGAAAAAAGGAAAACCACCTTACAGGTGGATTAATTGATGCAAGGAAGCTATGGTCCTGAGACTACAAGACCTGAACAGCTTTGTTAATAATAGGGTCTCTTGGAGGTTTCTCATATCATCATAAGTTGAAGACAACTTGATCGCAAAATAACAAGAACAAAAAGCATAGAAGGGAAGAAACATGGCCAAGTCCATGCAATATCTGATTGATCTAGAGCTCATTTTCACTTTGTGTAAGTTCTTCAGTATGGCTACCTAACAGAGCACCATTCAGGAACGAGAGGAGACAGTCCATCCACTCATAAGTGACCCGACATGTTTTGAATACCATCAGAAGCACTGATGATTTTCTATACTAAATAACTCATTAAGTGATTTTCCAACTTTCTTCCTTCAGAGAATTCTTTTCATACAGAGTTGTTTGCCAACAATTCTGAGCACTATAGCAGATTCTTGGTTTGAGCATGTATAGCCAGTTAACAATTAATGTTGATCTGAAGCCTACAGGCCAGCACCACTACCCCTATGTGAACACTATTCCTCTGAAAGTGAATTCTGTAAAGGGTGACTGAGAGAAATGAAAACACCATCTCTGAACGATGCTTGTCCATGACTACTGACCTTTTCACTGAACAATTTAAATAAGCTTCTGAGGACACCCAGTTTTCTGGAACTCTGAAAATAATGGTAGATGAGACAATGGCATGTGCCAAAGTATAAAAGCATGTTAGTGACCAATATGGATTTCAGCATACCTTTAAACAATGACGTCTACCAAACATTGTACAGTGGCAACAGAACTAAAAACTTGGAGCTGATGGCTTCAAAGCTTAAGATGAGTCAAGCCACAAAAATAACTCTGACTTAGGAATTGTTAAAGAAATTAATCTAATTTTTATTGCTTGTCTTCATTATTTCCAAGTCTAAATTTATTTTAGAAAAAGCAGACACAGAAATGTAACAAGGTACTCTCAGAGAAGTGTAGAAAATATAGTTTTCCTAGTATAATCATATGTTCAACTTGTCTTCTACTATCTATTGAGTATAAACACAACCTAATTATGTCACATGTACTGTGTATCTGGAAATCTATAATCACTAAATAGAACAAATAGAAGGCTTGGGTGCTCATTAGTGAATGTTTGATTTCAGCAGTTATGCAACTTAGGGGGAAAATGTTAACATACATAATATCTGGATTTTGTAAGGAGATGATCAGCTTCATTCACCACAGAGAAATCACAATTGGTATCTCCAAGACTGCTTTGAACATGCATTCCTATAGGATGGTATACTGAGGCAGAAAAATCGGTTCCCTCTTTGAACCATTTACCAATAAACATGTCTGGGGTAACTGTATTGGACAACAATGTCCAAAATCCACAAAACAGCTATAATAAACAACAACCAGGTTGTTTGTATCCTGGGTGAGGCTACCTACTCCTTTCCCAGGCAGAGAACACTGAATTTCTCAAGAAGCCTCTGTACTATTGGATCTGGAAAAACAGTTAGGTCCTATATAGAAGATAAAACTTACCAAATGTTGTCCTAATAAAAAAGTTGTGAAAAAATTCTTTCATTTGGACCACAATTGACAACTTTTATACATTCAGCACCTAAAAGTTTTTCTGGATATGGGTAGCCTTACCCAGGACAAAAAAGCCTGGATCTCAAGGGAAGTTACTTCTGTTGCTAATGGAGCTGAAATTTTATTGCCTGGGTATTTATGGCTCTTTGTCTCCTAGCACCCACATGACCAAACAGGGGAACGGCTTCTGCCTACACTGATATCCTTCCTGACCCTCTTAAATGACAACAACAAACGACAACAACAACAACAAAATCTTGACAAAATCTTGACAGGAGAGCCTGTCGCTCTCCTGAATAATTTTTAGCATCTTTGCCTGATGAAGAAGCCAGTGGAGCTTTGAAAGTTTTAATGATATATTTTGTGATTTTGGTTAACCTGATAAAGATATCACTGTTCCATGGATTTTGGATGTTTGTTGAGTTTTGCAATAAAGTGCCTATACTGGTTCCCACTATAAGTACAGATTTTAACAAGTCATCTCCATGATACATATGCTTCCAAGCTAACCAAATGCAAAGAGCAAGACACAATATCCATATAATGCTGTTACCAGTACTATTACATTTTTATCCTATCTGTGACTTTAAAAGTAGCACTCACAGCAGCTAACAACCTCACTAAAATAAATTCAAACAATAAAACCTTTACAATGCTTACTTGACATTGCCTTGTTAACAGGTTCTGTCCTGAATTTTCATAACAGTGCAAGATTTAGACCTGGAAAGCCAATATATAAATAATAGACAAGGGGGGAGTTGAAATACTGGCTAAAGAAATGAGGTTTACTAAGAGATGTTGACCCAGTCTCTTCCCTCCGCCTCTTCTGTCATGTATATATACACTGAACTAAGACTCCTTTTTTACAATGAAGTGGAATAAGAAGAGTGATGCTGACAGGCATCAGTTTATGTAATGACTAGGACACAGCTCAATTTCCTTAATCCAAATGGCACCTTATCACCCATTTCATCAAGCTAAAAGCTCATCTTTCTCTCCCAACAAGCACCTCATCAGTGAAATATTTACTTTTTTGTGAACAGCCAAAGCTTGCTTTTTCCTTTTAATTCTCAGAGAAAAGAAAAAAAAACATGCCATATACCAACTTCCTAGGCAGAGGTCACAGGTGGTGTAATCTTGTTTTATTATTTCTTTTTGGGGCAAACATAAAGGATGATGTCACTCATTAACCTACACTGCTGCATCAGAACATTCCCACAAGTGTAATTAGCCAATGATAATAAGATCCCATAGTGTCACAACACCTAATTTGCCAACATCATGGGAAGCCTAGGTGATTAAATTTAAGATCTACTTTTAGCAGATGTCAAAACATAAGAGGCTGTCTAAAATGTCACTATAATGCTGCACATAACAATCTCCAACAGCCATCAAATAAGATACAAAAATCAAGACACCAAAAATCCTAAAGTTTAAGTATTATGAAAGCAGTGAATGCTCATGAACATACACATACAAGACAGCTCTTAGTATGTAGCAGAAATATGTCTCTAACACATTATTTGCAGATTTGGAATCAGAAAAGAAGTTGAAAAACTATGTAGAAGATGTTAGCAGAGCTGAAGGATCTAGTACTAGGCAGCAAAAAGAATTGGTACCAAGTTAAGAATCCTTTAAAAGAAATCTGAAGTTGCACATCGGCTTTAATATGCGATACCTGAATCTTCACAGTGTTATTTCCTTCCTATCTTCTTTTAAAAACTAAACATGAAATTTAAAACTGTGCTCTGAATATGTACCATATTTCATTCCTGTGGATATTTCAATTTAACTGACACACTGCCTCACCATATGGCTTACAAACAGAAAGCCAAAGGCTTTGCCCTGCTGAAAATAACATAGAATAGCAGTGACCCATTACTGTGGAAAGTACCTTGCTCTTTTATGTTCTGAAAATAGTTCTTCTAGACCATATGTGAATTAAAAAACATAACAATAGGTAAGTGTGACAACCACAAAGTATTCATTTTTCAGAGAGGTAATCATGTTAGTCTCAACAAACAGCCTTGTAGCACCTGAAACATTAACAAATTGAGCTTATGTGGGGTAGTGCCTACTCAACAGGCATTAATAATCATTTAACATAAATATATACATACCCTGCTTTAAAAGACGACAAACATTTTATACCAAAACCCTAGCTCAGGTGACCTTAAAATATATGGCAAAATCATTTTATATGAACATGCTTTTTATCTTTTTAATTCAATTTATCTCAAGTGTAAATTTAAATCAATTTAATAGTTTAAATTGATTAGTTTAATTTCATTTTAACGTTCACTTTTGTATGTCTTCAGCTGTATTGTTCTATTGAGAGCCACCATGACTCCCAATTCCGGGAGAAAGGCGGGATATAAATAAAGATAACAACAGCTTGTTTTTAAAAAAATTGTACAAGATCATAGTTACAAAGACCCATCCATTCAGTTTTGTTTTGCTTTCGCTAAATTTCAAAAGCTAAGCTTGCATGCCACAAAATGTCCAAGAAAGTGTTCCATTTTGTAGGAAGTTTCCATTGTTAAACTGAAGAATATATTATAGCTGGCACATGTGGCAGAAACAAATAGTACTCTTCAAAGAGCAGTTCAGTTAGTCCCTGTCTCTTACACGTATGCATACATGCACACACACAAGCTTCAGGCAAACCAGATACAATGATGAGGGATTCATGATTTGAGGCTTCATTTTCTCCCTGCTCCCTTAAGGTTTACACTAGCTTTGTTGGTTTAAAAATATCACTCTATGGAACTCGTGAATTGGAAAATGCTGATTAGTCTACAATTCTCACAGACAGGTAGAGGTGTTGCTTGCCAAAGCATAAATATAAATATATAAGAATGATACAAAAACATTATCCTCTGAGGTCTTATTTTAGTCAAAAAATGTAAAGGTAGGAACCGGTTCTGTTATGAGGGAGCATCCTTTCGTTTCTTCAGAAGATTATTTCCCACAACTGAGGAAGATAAAATTTTTAATTCCTTAATACTTTACATGATTTACAGTGCAGCTCTATACATTTCTCCTCCCAGGATTCAGTTTAATGAGTTTAATGAGACTTTTCTCCCACTTAAATAAGCACAGAGTTACAGCCTTAGTCCAAGATGTTAACCCAAAAGTGTTTAATGACTTCTAAAAGTATAGATTTCATCATAAGTAACACAACAAGGAAAATGGTAACTTACTAGGAAATTTGTTTTTAGATGTTTTCTTTTTCTTCTTCCACATCCTGCTAGGTAAAACCAGTCCTCATTGACTAATCTTCACCTCCTTGAAATCCAGGAGGGTAAGTACAGACTGAGTCACAGTACAGAAGGAATGAAACCACCCCTTTATATGTAGTCATTTAGGCTTTCCTGACAGGTAATAGTCAGTAGGAAAAGAAGCTGCATCACAGAAAATCATATTAGTCAAGAATGTTTAGAGAAGGGGAACTGAGAAGGAAGCCATATAAAAGTATCACTAAAGTGAAGATAGAACCCATCACAAGCTATGTTCTTCTTAAGCCGCTTTCAACTGTAGGCTAGCATTTTTCAACAGAAAATTGCAGAAGTTGCACAAAGCGTCAAATAATTATAATGTTTTGTAGTTGGAATGCAAGCAGCATAAATAAGCTCAAGGGTTAACAGAGGCCTTCCTCTCTGACACTGGAAGAAAAAATGCAATACAGCAAACAATTTACTGTACAATAATACAGTAGCAACAGTGCCAGTCATTAACAGGATACGGCAGTCCATGCCCTCCTCACATCTAATAAGGGCAGTACTTAAGAAGTGTTAAGAAGAGATTCCAAAAAGATTCAAAACTTTATATAAAGCACAAGAAAACAATCCAAAGCCTCTGTTCAAAAGTGCCTACTGAAAGGACTTCTGACTGACTCCTATCTTAGACATCATTAATTCGTCCTCTATTGTTTCATTATAAATTATCATATGCCTTTCAGTTTTCATAACACATAAATACATTGCTAAATTGTCCAGCCCCTATATAAAGCCATCTAGAATGGAGATTTTATAATTCCCAAGACGATTTTGTTCCAGTTATCATGTCATCAACAGCTTACTCTTAATTTGTAGCCTATATCAAATTTCCTTTAAAATCTTATCTGCCTGTGCAAGCTGAATGCACAAAGTGAATACTGTCTTACATCCTTCTAAATTACAGATATAAGATCATCAATAAATCCCCATTGACTTCTACTGATAAAAAATTACCCAGTTTAATCAGGTTTTTTATATCAATCTGGCCTTCTAGAGCAAATCCTTAGCTATTCCTATGATTCCAAATCTTTTTTTTTAATTTATCATCACTTTTCTTGGATTGTGGCAGTCAAAAAAACACAGTTCCTCAAACACTACAGTAATAAAAGCTACTGTTGCTGCTCTTATGCGTCTTCAAGTCATTTTCAACTTATGGTGACTGTAAGGCGAGCCTATCATGGGGTTTTCTTGGCAACATTTGTCTTCCTTTGAAGCTGAGAGAGTGTGACTTATCCATTAGCATCCAGTCATTCTGTTTTTCTGAATGTAGCTATTAAGTAGACTGTCAGGAAACAATAGTTATATAAAGGTGGCAATGATATTCAAGTGTTAATGAATTGATCACATTTTTTTCTAATGGGAAAATGTACAGTAACTTATCATTTCATATCAGAATTCTCCAAATACAGCCTGAACTTAGCTAAGGTGGTATTCAGTCCTCCCTCCATATTTGCAGATTTGACCTTTGCGTATTTGATTATTTGCAAGACGCGCATGCATCTCCCCCCTCAATTTCCTTCCGTTTCCTTGCCTTTTGCCCAGGTGCACCTTCTCTGAGCCTGAGCAAAAGGCAAGGAAATGGGGGGCAGGCATGTATGTGCCCCCCGTTTCCTTGCCTTTTGCCCCAGGACAGAGAAGGCAGGCACATGCATCAGCGCAAAAGGCAAAGGAATGGGAGGGGAGTGGGGGGTTATTCACATTTTTTCCACTTTCACCAGAGTTCTGTGCCCTGAACCCTCATGAAAGTGGAGGGGCCACTGTACTTGACAGTTTCAAAGAAAGGCATTAATAAAAGCATGTACAAAAGAAGAGGTACTGAAATAATAATTAAGTACAGTACAGCAAGAAAAAAAAATGGAGACAGATTCGATTTCTCAGAGAAGCCTGGCACTGTGGGCCTCACAGGTGCAAAAACTGTATACAATATACTGAGTTGTACTAACCAAAAGAAATGTGGGTCAGTGAAGGTGGTTAGCAGAGATGTCCCATCCCACAAGCACACAAGAAAGAAACTTTTGACCTGGAATGTTTTACAAGTCATAAACTTCTCTAGGTTCCTCAACCACTCCAAGAAATTACAGATCAACAAGATGAATAGGAGAAACTAATCTCCACCTTGAAACTCTCCATAAGGAAGCAACTCTGGGTAACACCCTGCTTGCATTCACATTATCTAACTGGTTACTAGACACACACTTCCCTAAGAAAAAAGTTGAGTAGGCGTGCCAAAGAAACAAACAGCATGCCAATTCCTTGTAGCCACTTCCAAGGAATTCCTCTAGAGGGATGCTACAATCTTGTAAAGTTTTAGATGGCTGAAGTTCCTCAATTTCCACCTCAAAGCTTATTCTATTTCAGTTCCAGACAAGCTGTTCTTCCCTTTGCACAGAATGTAATATGCACTTCTTTGGCATCTTTGCACACATGTACTCATTAACTGAAGTTTGTGAGCAATTTAGAGCTGAAGCAATTTGCCCTGCACCTTTTTTCTAATGTGTGCATGTTGTTCTGCAGAACTAACAACACACTCTGATGCAGTTATAGCGGCCCTTCCACTTTCATGAGGGTTTGAGGTGCAGAACTCTCATGAAAGTGGAAAAACCACAAATAACTTCCCCCATGCTCCCCCTCCCGTTCCCTTTTGTGGCTCCTCTCTCATATTCCCTTGTCTTTGCCCTGGTGCCCTCCCAATTCTCTTTTGCCCAGGAGTGGAGAAGAAAGGCAGGCACATTAGGGAGAAAGGCAAGGGAATAAGAAGAGGAGAATGGAGTGAGAAAGTGCACACACCTCATGAATACTCAAATTCGCAAAGGTCAAATCTATGAATGCGGAGAGAGGACTGTATATCCAACCTTGAACTGGATCTAATTCCACCTTTCAGTCTGGGAAATGCAGTCAGGGAAAGAACATTAAAGAAACATTTACAGATGATTTCTTATCCACTCCTAGTCTTGCCATATCATGAAAACAAGCCTCCATAAAGCAAAAGATGAGTCCCTGGCATGTGCAGATGTTATAGGGAAGCAAGAGTTGGATCCACTAAAAATGTTGTGTAAAGTGTTATCTCCAGAGTGAAGAACATAAAATTCTGCTGCCACGCTGAAATCTGTAGTACTCTCAACACAAAGCAAATTCTCACACAAAAATGGAAGATTTGTTCATGTCAGTTTTTTTGAGACTGAAGCAGTGAAGAAAACCACTTAAGAAGAAAGCAGCTCTGAGTTCAAAATCTGGGATGCCATGGTGCAAGGAGTCACATTTCAGGGGAACAAGGTTTTTAAGAGCTGCGGTTTGCTGGCCTGGGTTTCTAAAGATCTTTTAACTTGAAAGTACATAAATTATCTACATAGATGTAAATGAAATTAAAATTTGCCAAAATTAATTCAAATTAGTTGTTATTATAGTTAATTCAACAGCATTCTCGGTAACAAATTAGATCTCCCCAGTTGTAATTAAATGTATAATTTATATACCAATTTACCTTAAATAATCTTAAACTAGTTTTAATTAACATGATATTAAGTACCGATATTCAATTAAATGTAACTAAATTGACTATGACATTGACTAAATTATTGTGCAGAATTGATGGAAGGGCATTTAGTTCCTCTCCCTTTTGACTATACTGTACAGCATTTAGCAGTTGCTATGGAATATATTTTTTTTTAAAAACTAAAAATTCTGGGGAGCACAAGGTTATGTGACACTTAGCCTATAGCCCACACTTTGTCCATCTCTGTTCTAGATCAGAACAGCCAATTTTCAGTTGTCTGAGGCCTAGTTCTCATTGAGGAAATAAAATCTTTGCTTAAACTACAGTAGTTCAAAGGACAAGGAAGGGCTTCCACTATAACCCTCTATCATAATACAAAAAAATAAAATAAAAAAAATGCCTCAACAAAATAGATTAAAAGTACTGCTTAGAACTTTTCAACTAGCCTTCTTTTGTACATGTTAATTTTCTATGTGCAGAGATTATTTTAATTATTTATTTTTGTATGCAAGGCGTTCAGTTAGATAAGCCCACATATTCAGTCTGAGGTTATACAGCCAAATTTAAAGGTATATTCCAATATAAGGACTGCATCAAATAACTAAAACCCTTTTGTGTTTTTAGATAATGTCAATTTTTTTATGTGTCAGCCTGTTGCATTGGTAGATATGGAGGATCAAATGCATGGAAGAGATGAAAGAGGAAAATGCCCATTTCTAGCAAAAGTCTATAGTTTTCAACTAAGGAAGTTTTATTTAGCTACTCTTTGTTCACACCTGAGCGAAGAACCACGGGAATACTTGACAGCTTTAGGTAAAATTTCAAGTCCTGTGTGCCATTTACCACCAGAGTCCTCAAAATGTGCTGAGAAGGTACAGATACGCAGTTTCATGGTTCTTTTGTACTCAGCTTTATTGTCCTCAAATAGCAGTAGCTGTGGTTGATATCATCATTTCCCTTTTTTGCATGGAACTAAGGTGTGTTCTTCTTCGGGGCCATTATCCATCCATGTTCACGCAGATTACACTCATGTTACACCTTACAACAGAATGTGCCTTTTATGCTGCTTCTTAATCCAAATAGAACTATACGTCATTAATTCATACAAATGCGTAGCACCTGCAGCAACTTTTTTCTACCTCCAATGTTCTTTTAAAGTTGCCCCTTCACTTTCTGATACAAACTTTGTTATTTTTAAAAATATGCTAACATTGAAACTATCCATTCTGACAGTTTGTGAATCTCCACCTTTACCAGCTTTTCATTGTTTGTCTCTTCTAATTTTCCACTTTCCTCTCTGTCTTGTCAGATGAACTACTCAAACTGTTGATGTCTTCCCTCTGTCTCTTCTGATCCCGTTCCTTCTCATTTCTTAATTACTCTGGCCTCTTTTATCTTCCCTTTTCTTCTCCACACTATCAATGTATCCCTGTTTACTGGCTCATTTATTTCTGTGTTTAAATATCCCAGGGTTTCTACAGTTCTTAAAAAGCTTACACTTGATTCACACTCTCCTTCTAATCATTTCCCTGTTTTCTTGTTGCCTTTTCTTTCAAAAGTCTTGGAATATAATAACTACGCAAGTTGCCTCAACCTCCTTTTTTTGTATCACTGAAATGGATCTCTTTCAATTTAGATTACACCCTTTGCACTTTACAGAGATAGCTGTTATAGACGACCTTCTTGCCAAGTCAAAAGGCCGATGTTATGTTCTTATTATTCTTGATCTTTCTGAAGGCTTTGTCAAAGTTCCTCATGTTCTTCTGTTGGATTCCTTTCATGACCTTGAGTTTACTCATTCTGTCCTCAGTCGGTTTGTGTCTTACTTCTAAGATTGGTCATTTATTGTAGTGGATGGATAGTGGCCATGCATCATCTCCTTTTCCCCTTTCAGTAGGGGTGTCAAAGTCTTCTATTCTGAGTCCCTTATTTTCTCCTGATGTGCTATCCCTGGGTAATTTTGGTCATTCTTATTACCATCAGTATACTCCAGAACTTTCTTCTGATATTCAAAATGATATAGCTTGTCTCTCAGCTATTTTGGCGGCTATGTCATTGTCACCCGAAACTTAACACAGCAACTACAGAATTGCTTATTTTTCTTCCAAAGCCTTCTTTTCGATATACATTCTTTTTTTACTTTCAATAACATTGCCCTTCATGGAAGAAGCATATAATGCTGGTTTTACTTTTGATTCCTCATTGTGTCCTGTCAGTTACACTGAGGTTGTAGGAAAATCTTGTTATTTTTAATTTCTTAATATCTCCAGAATCAGATCTCTTCTGTCTGATTCCTCTGCAAAGACTTTAGTTTGTGCCTTGGTCATTTCCCATTTTGATTCTGTAATCTTCTTTTGACTGGTCTTTCAGCATCTCATCTTAATCACCTGGTTTCTATTTAACATTCTGCTATTCAGACTTTTTCCCCATTGAATCATTCCAATTTTGATGTCCTTTCAGTTATCTGTTTTTTTGCTTGTCAGTTTTCTGTTCTTTTTGGATCCAGTACAAGCTTCTTGTTTTATTTTTTTAAAGCCCTATGTGATCTAGTTTCCTCCCATACTCGCACACCTTTCTTTCAGCCTTCACTTCTCTTTACCACTCTGCTTAGAATTTCTGTTCTATGAACTCTGTGTTTCTTGACTGACCAAGGATTTCCTTCTCTTTGGATCAGATGGAGGAGCAAAAAGGATTGGGTAAAGTATCAAGACGTTACTGGGTGATGCATAGCGTAAGCACTGGGGTGAGAGCAACCAGAGAGGAAGAGAAGAACTAAAAGCAAAATTAATATAAGTCAGGGCTGAGAAAGGAAAGTTTTCCAGAAACCAGGAGTCCTTTGACTTCTTAAAGATCAACAAACTGAGATGCAAGATAGTTAAATATAAAATGATGCACACTGGAAAAAAGAACACTTATATTCTCATGTTCATGGATAGGAACAGAACTTGTATACTGTGGTGATTCTCTGAAAGATGAAAGAGATGGCGTTTTAATCTGATCTCATTTATGAGACTCTTATGCTCAGACAGAGAACATATACACCATCAGAAACACTGAATGAATTTCTTTACAAAAATGAAAGAGAAGAGCACAGAATGAAAACAAAGAATGGGAGCACACAGAGAGAACAAAGGATACCCTGATATAGACAATCAAATTAGCAGACAATGGATTAAATGAAAATGACAGCTTACAAATCAAACAAAAACAGACTGCTTTTCGGCTCCGAGAGCAGCTGAACTCACTACAGTTCATAAAAATGCTAGAACATCCCCAACATAATTTGAACGGCACATCCTGGCCCTACACAGTTAAATCTATCTACAGAACACAGCCTTCAATTAATTTCCACACCTATTTCTATTCCCCTAAATCATCCCTGGGGGATTTGCCTCTTTTAAAAGCAAGTTACTAATTATAATTTTAGGCTCCAATATTATATTTTGAACTGATCAGAATGGTCTCTTATGTCACACTATAAAAATTAACAGATCACACCTCTTACCAAAATCTCAGACCTGATTTTAATTCCCCATGGGAGGGGCATTTTTATTTTACTTTTAACAATTTGAATAGGCTAAATCTAACATGAGGTGCTGTCTATGGCACTGATATACAAATCAATCTCACTGAGGTCAGAAAGATAACCGGCCTCCTCAGATTCCTATGGGAAGTTCGCAATATGAAAATATTTACATTGACCTATCTTACAATCTTTGTTGCTGTAAGAATTCCAGTCAGATAAAGTACTCTGAAAACTGCTAGGAAGAACCTATTTTGAGATTTACCTTTGTGCTTCGCTGGCTAGCGGTCTATGAAATGAGCAGTGCCCATGGTCATACAAATTAAAGTCCCATTGCCTGTAAAGATCTCATCAAAACAATTTGCACTGCGCTCAGGGGCCAAATAAGGTCACATGACACCATGAGGTTCTTGAAACTAGAGCAAGGGCACAAGTTCCCTTGCTTCTATGAGAAGAAGTACAGAGGAGAAGACATCTGTTGTCAATAAAGGCTGCAGAATTTGCTGACAAGTGCCACGGTATACTTAAAATCCAAGCGAATTAACTGTGACTTTGAGACAATTCCTTAATTCCACTGTAACCCCATACATACTTACTTAGGAGAATATCACAGCTGATTCAATGGTACTTGTACACAAGTCACACATAACCAAAAACTGTATACTAAAAAAGTTCATGGTTAGACTTAAGTGCAAGGGCAGGGAACTGGCAAATTAACAATTTGTAAGCCATACGTGAGCTTTTGTGGCTGAAGAGCAGGGTATAAACACTCTAAATAAATAAATACATAAATAAAACTGTGATAAGCTGTATTCATACACTGAAAGTAATTACAATACTGGACATACAAAACAACAACCACAAAGTACATCACACTGCATTCAACTAGACACACTACATTTTTGAATGGGGTGCTATAGAAAATATACCTCACTATCTACTTCTGTGTTCCATTTGTAGAGACAACATATTAGAATCATTTTTTTTCCTTATACTGACCCCTCATCAAACAAACTAAAGAAATTTCAATTCTTGCTAATTAAGGGAGACAGAAACAACTGAAAGAAGTGTTTCAGATAGAATAATGGAGTGGGAAAGGGCCTCATGGTCCACCCCGCTGCTGGATGCACCATTTCCAGCTACAGCATCCTCAGCAGGTAGCTATCCAGTCTCTTTTGAACACATCTGGAGAAGGAGATCCAGCCCTCTCTAAACAATTGGTAACACAGACAAATTGTTCTCACTGTCAAGATGTTCCTTCTAATGTTCAACTGAAATCTATCCTCCTGTAACTTAAAACTATTTGACCTAGTTCTACCCACTAAAGCAGCAGAAAACAAACCTGCACTCTTCTCTTTGCGGCATTCCTTGAGGTATTTCAAGAGTGTGACTATGTCACTCTTCAATTTCCTCTTCACCAAGCTGTCAAGCCCAGTTCCTTCAACCTCTTTTTCATATGTTTTGTTCTCCATACCTACTATCATCCTTGCTGCTCATCTCTGAACTTGCACCAATTTATCTACCGTATTTTCCGGCGTATAAGACGACTTTTTAACCCAAGAAAAACTTCTCAAAAGTTGGGGGTCGTCTTATACACCGGGTGTCATCTTTGCGGTCGCCGCATACAGTGGGGGCAGCTCAAAATGGCCGCGGCCGCATCCCCACCGTATGCAGCCACCGTATGAAACCACCCAGGGTGGTGCTGTGCACTTACCTGAAGATGCGGGGGGGGAGAGCTTGTTGTGCTCGCCGCTCTTCCCCCTCGCGCGAGCGCCGGTCGCGCTGCCTCCCCGCTTCCACCCCCACCCCCGCCTACAGCTCCCAGGCCAGGGAGTGCTGAGGCGGGGGGAGCGGCGGCGTTTTGGGCGAGGCTCCTTGCGCTCACCGCTCTTCCCCCTCGCGCGAACACCGGTGGCGCTGCCTCCCCGCTTCCACCCCCACCCCCGCCTACAGCTCCCAGGCCAGGGAGTGCTGAGGCGGGGGAGCGGCGGCGTTTTGGGCGAGGCTCCTTGCGCGCGCCGGTCGCGCTGCCTCCCCGCTTCCACCCCCACCCCCGCCTACAGCTCCCAGGCCAGGGAGTGCTGAGGCGGGAGGGAGCGGCGGCGTTTTGGGCGAGGCTCCTTGCGCTCGCCGCTCTTCCCCCTCGCGCGAGCGCCGGTCGCGCTGCCTCCCCGCTTCCACCCCCACCCCCGCCTACAGCTCCCAGGCCAGGGAGTGCTGAGGCGGGGGGAGCGGCGGCGTTTTGGGCGAGGCTCCTTGCGCTCGCCGCTCTTCCCCCTCGCGCGAGCGCCGGTCGCGCTGCCTCCCCGCTTCCACCCCCACCCCCGCCTACAGCTCCCAGGCCAGGGAGCGCTGAGGCGGGGGGAGCGGCGGCGTTTTGGGCGAGGACGGAGGTGGGGAAGAGTCCGGCCAAGTTGGCAGAGAGGGGGGAAAGGAGGGCTTCCCTCCAGGCCGGTGGGTCAGGTGGAGGGCAAGGGCCGGCGCCGGCCTCCCCCGCCCTCCTCCCGTCTGGGCACCCGCTCCCCAGCCCCAAAGAGCCGGGCGCGGGGTGCTGCCCTCTTCCCTCTTCTCCTCTGCTTCCCTTGGTGGAAGCAGCTGCGGCGGCTCGGGCAAACATTTTGTTTCCTTCCCAGCCCCAGCGGAGGAGGCCAACGAGGGGAAAGCGGGCGAGAGCCGAGGAGGGCGTTGGAAGAGGGGTAGTCTTATACGGCGAGTATATCCCAAACTCTATATTTTAACTGGAAAAGTTGGGGGCCGTCTTATACGCCCAGTCGTCTTATACGCCGGAAAATACGGTATATCCTCCTTAAAAAGAGGCATTCAGAACTGAACACAGTACTCCAGATGAGTACTGACCAGAGCAGAATATAGGGGCACTATTACTTTTCTCATATTGAAAACTATGCTTCTATTAATGCAGGCTAAGACAGCATTTGCCTTCTTTGCTGCAGCATCACACTGCTGGCTCATATTCAACTTATGATCGACATTAATCCCAAGGTCCTTTAGACCTTAGTACGCCTGCTTCTGTAGTGAATATATAATGCTTTAACACTAAAACTAAACAGAAGAAATAATGTAAACATGAAAGATTAAACATGTAATTTCAATATGTTTTAGCTTTGTCACGGGCCCCCCAATACATGATAGTAGGTCCCATTTTCTCGGCCACTTTTCCAGCATTTGTTCTCTCTTGTTTTATATTTTCTTATTAATTTTCACAGGGTCGAGATGCCATCTATATAACATCTTTAAATAGTTTTCCTGCAGACTCTGGGCTACCATTAAATTTTTGTGTTTCCGACAAAGCCCTCTCCCAATGCTCCAGCTGGATCTCACGGCCTATGTTCTGCGCCCATACAATCATCAAGGGTGTTATCTTTTCCCATTTCTAACTCTCTATCTATTTGTAGTTTGTATAGTTTGGAAGTCCGTTGTTTCTGTGATTTAAATAGTATATTTTAAAACTGTTTATCATTTTCATCTGTTTGGAACCCCTTTCTAATTTCCTATCCATGTTGTACCTTTCTTTAAGTTGTCTGTACAGAAACCATGAACATTTAAACCATTCGTATTCCAATTCGTCTCTAATTTTTAATCTTGGTTCTTGGTTCTTCCCAACAGTTATTTTTATTTTTGATACCTTATCATTTTTTCTTGTGGTTCTCACCATCTGCTGTAAAATGCCTCATGAGGGGAAATCCATAATGGAATTTTTCTGTAGTATTTTTTCTTGAATTTTTCCCAAAATTTACTAGTAGGGCTTTCCTTAGGTAATAATTTGGAATTCTTTATCTATTTTATGCTTATCGTACCATACGTACGCGTGCCATCCCATTTGCAATCCAGTTCCTTCCAATTTTACATTTTTCTTTTTGTAGTGTTAACCATTCTTTGATTCAGACCAGGGAGTTTGCTTGATACTATATTTTCGGGGTGGGATCCAAAACTTCCTTTTTCTTTCTTCTCTATTGGGAAATTTTCCCCATCTTATCCTTGGCCTCTTTTTGTCCCAGATAAATTTAGAAATTTCTCTGTGCCATTCTTTAAATGGTTTTTGGTTTGTTTTACAGGTAGTTTTTGAAACAGGAAATTTAGCTTTGGCAACACATTCATTTTAATTGTTGCTATCCTTCCAAGTAGTGAAAGTTGGAGCTGATTCCAATTATTTAGTGATTTCTTAATTTCTTTCCACATGTTTTTGTAATTGTTATCGTACAGTTCATTGTTTCTTTTGGCAATCCAAATTCCCAAATATTTAACTTTCTTTTCTAGTTTGAAGCCTTTTTTTGAACCAGTGTCTTTCTTTTTTCCAATCTCATATTTTTTAAAATTTTTTTTTTTCCCCCTATTAATTCTAAACCCTGCTAGTTTGCCGAATTGGCTCAGCTTTTAAAAGTTTGTCTATACATAAATTTTGGGGTCCTCTATGATGATTGCTAAGTCATCAGCGTATGCTTTTAACTTGTATTCATGGCTCTTTACTTTGCATCCCTTCAGTCCAGGTCTTCCTTTATCATCTTTATTAATATTTCAATTGTTATTATAAATAGTAGAGGCGACAAGGGGCATCCTTGCCTTGTCCCCTTTTTTAAATTTTGAAGTTTTTCTTTTTTTCCCCCATTTATGATTAAAGTAGCAACTTGATCTTTGTATATTTCTTTAATCCATTTTATATAGGTGTCTCCAAAATTCATTTTTGCCAAATACATTAAACATGAAATCCCATCTCAGGTTATTGAATGCCTTCTCAGCATCAATGAAAATGAAAGCTAGTTTTTTCTCATCGTTTCTCTCATAATACTCTATAACATTCAAAATTGTTCTTATGTTGTTTCTTAATTGTCTACTTGGCAAAAATCCATTTTGTTTTTCCTCTATGATTTCTTGTAGAATCTTCCTTGTTTTGTCCGTCAAAATATTTCATAAAGATCTTATAATCAATGTTCAACAGTGAAATCAGTCTGTAATTGCCTGGTTCTTTTGGATCTCTTCCTTCTTTTGGTAAAAGTGTAATGCAAACCTACTCCAGGAATTTGGTCGCCCTTTTCTTCTATGATTTCACTGAATAGTTCCAGCATGTATGGCACCAGATCTTCTTGCAAATTCTTATAATACGCAGCTGAAAACCCATCTGGGCCCGGAGTTTTGCCAAATTAAGTTTCTTAATTGCTTCTGTTATCTTAGCATTCTGTTATTTTAGCATTTAGTATGTTCTGTTGATCTTCTGTTATTTTTATTTTCGTGTCTCCAAAAAATCCAATATCTTTTTCTGTATCTTTCTATCTTTTGCATTATATAATTCACTATAGTATCTAAGGAAAGTTTGTTTAATAGTTTTTTAATTTTTATCGTCTTTCCCCTCTTTTCTCTTTTTTTTCCTCAATTTATAAGCTAGCCATTTTCCAGGCTTATTGGCCTGTCCAAAGAATCTTTGTTTAATTCTTTTTAGGTTCTTATTAATTTCCCATTGATGTTCTGATTTCAACTGTTCTTGAAGCATCAGTTCCGTTCTCATTTTTGTATCTGTTGGGTATAACCTTAGTTGCTTTTCCCATGTTGTTTTTTTTTTTTTAACATTATTTCTTGATGTTTGCTTGTCTGTTTTTCTTCTTTTTCCATTCCCCATTGAATGAAATGCCCCCGCATTACTGCCTTGCTTGCATCCCAAATGGTTTTCAATTTAACATTGTTTGTCACATTTTCTTTAAAGTAATTTCTTATGGTTTCTTTGATCTTTTCCAAGTAGCTCAAATTTTGAAATATATAGTCATTCAACCTCCATCTCCTGGTTCTTTTTAATGTTTTGAACTCTAATTGGATTGGGTTGTGATTAGAATGTATTCGGGGGAGAATCTCCATATTGTCTACTTAGTTTTGTATAGTTTTAGAGATCAGAAACATGTCAATTCTTGACATTGATTTATGGGTTTCCGAATAGTAAGTGAATCCTTTTGAATGTCCATATTTCATCCTCCATATATCTTGTAGTGTCATGAGTTCCATTAATTTGAAAAAAGATTTAGGGAGTTTTCCTTTTTTACGATCTAATTTGCCTCCCGATCTGTCCTCTTTAGGGTCCAAATATCCGTTCAGATCCCCACAAAGTAGAAAGTTGTCTTGATTTGTTTCTTTAGAGTAATTTAAGAGTTGTTGTAATGGTTTCTGGTAAAGATTGCTTTTATCTTCCATTGGGGAGTATACTCCTACTATTAGAGCCTTAGTCTCTAGGAGTTGCACCTCCACTCCAATGTAATGTCCAGATGTATCCTGAAATTTCAATTCTGATGGGAGGTTACGGTTTACATAAAAGTACTACTCCCTTCTTTTTCTTCTGTGAGGCAAATGCGTAGCAAATTCCGAGTTCTGGGTTCCGTAAGTATTTGGTGTCTTTGTCTCTGATTTTGGTTTCCTGTAGACATATTATGTCTGCTTTTGGGCCTTTTTAACACAATGAAAGATTTGTCTTCTTTTATAGTTCAAGTTAATTCCTCTTACATTCCAAGATATAATTTTGATGGTCATTCTTTTCTTATTAAAAGTCTTTCTTCTTTTCTATATCTCCTCTTCTTCTACGTAAAGGTCTTCTAATTCTAATTCTGATTCTTTTTTTTTTCTTTTCCTTCCAATTTTAGATCTGGCTCTTCGCTTCTGGATGCTAGGTTGTTATCTGGGTTTCTTTCTTTGTGTTTTTCTTGTTTCTTATCTTCTTCATCCTCCCCTCTTCCATTGTTGTTCCTCCCATTCCTTGGTTCTAACTGTCTTTTAAGCTTTTCAAGTACTTCTTTGGCGCTTGTTATGTTAGTTATTCTATCTCTTCTTTGTTTGTGGGTAAAAGGGTATCCCTTTTATCCTTTCCCATTTGTTAAATTTTTTTGTGCCTTTGCCGCAGTATCGTTAAGGGTTTATAATCCTGTTTTCCTTTTAAAATGTCATATGGGATGTCCTTAATATTTTAAAAAATTTTATCTCCCATTCTTAACTGTTTGTCATAATTGTTCTAATTAGTTGATCCCCTTTTCCTTGTTCTGACAAAGCAAACTACAATGTCTCTGGGCCACCCTTTTTTCTTTGCTAAGTTCGAACTTGCTCTGAAGATTCTATCAATTTCTTGCTCCATTCTATCAATGTCCATATCTATAAACGTTCCAAAAAAGGAATTACCTTTTTTGTACAGATTTTTTTCTGGGTGCCTCCTAATCCCTCTCAGCTTCACGCACCTGTCGCGGTAACGTAATTCCTGTTTGGGGTATCGCCGGTTTTCCTTGCCTTTGATTTGTCTTCAATGTTTCTTTTTTTGTCTCTAATTGGTTTGTTTTGACTTGAAGATCACGAATGTCTCCTTTCATATCTTCGTTTATAGTCTCCATTTTTTTCCCCAATTATTTCAATCTCTTTCTTAATATCTGCCTTAATTTCAGACCTTGTTTCCTTCATTTCCTGTCTGATTTGTGTTTGAGGCCTCTTATTTCTTGTAGGATTTCAACTATCTGCTGGCCCATATCCGTAGATGATCTTCTGCTTGGGTCTATTAGTTGGAGTTGTGTTTGTGCCTGGTTCCCTTTCCCTTTTTCCAGTTGCCATTTTTTGTTTTATATGATTCCCTGTAGTCGTCTTGGGTGGTGCAAGCGGGCTCTTTTAAATTTTAAAGATCTTTGTTAGTGGTTAGACTGTAATCCGTTGCTTCTGGTTTTCAGTCCTTTTTTCAATATTACTTTTGTATTACTTACTTTACCATTGTAATATAAATCTCTAAGTATCCTTAAGCTTCTCAAACAATGTATATTGGCGATTAACAGTTCAAACAATTCATTACCTCATATATGCAAATTTCCTTTCTTTTAGTTTTTTGATCAAATCATTAAAGTTCAGATTCCATACATTCAATTAAATAAAGTTCTTACTCAATCACTTTAAAGGGTTTTTTAAAGTTCATTAAATTCATTAAACTCTATTATGACTATGTAAAGAAAATTAAATTATATGAATTATATTCCAATAAATTCTTCCCCAAATTTAAATTTAATCAATTTTATGCAATTTAAAAAGGCAGTTCACGCTTCCCCCTGACCACCACCATCTTGTTTTCTGTTTGTCTCTTTTTCTTTGTTTTTCTCTTTTCAGTCTGATATTGGAAAAGAATACAAAAAAATTTCAGAACCCTTAAATTAAAATCCCATTTTATACCTAAAATATTTCTTCTGAACATAACACAGAAAATAGATAAAGAGCAAAGAAAGAAGCTTTGAAGAATAATTCTTTATATGATCACAGCTGTAGAATGGGAAATTTTCACGAAAGTGGAAAAATAATCAGGTCCCACAAAAAAGGAGAATGGAAAGTAAAGGTTTTAGAATACAGAGAAATGGACAGATTAACCTCGATGATACAGGGAAAAAAAAGCAAATGACACAGAATGCAGGCAAGTAGAAGAGTTTTTCCTCCCAACATAGAGAAGAATATAGGGAAATGTAACCTAAGGTTAAAGGGATATAAAATAATAACATAAGGTACCGGGGAGATTAAATTAAGAGACGGCATGCAAAGTTGAGAAGGGAGAGTAGTGAAAGAGGAAAAATGAATCGACCAGAAAGAATTAACTCTAGGGGAGTAAGGAAGTGGAATATAATGTAAATGAGATATGAAATATTCAAATGCCATACCGTATAGAGAAAGATGGATATGAGTTGGAAGCTTTGTAAAGGCATAAGGTACATCAGGATATCTATATATTATTATATATTATTACATATTATTATTATATATGCATATATGACTATATACTATTACTACTCATATACCGTTTCTGTTAATTTTATATATATATCAATCATTGTAATTCGTAGATGAAAAGATGTTACGTTAATGTATTCGTAGTGAAAATTGCTGTAATAACTATAATAAAAAATAAAAATAAACATGCAATTTCAAAAGACACTAATAAAAGTAAACATACCACCCACTCATAATAAGTCCCAGACAGTGGACTCTGTTTTTGGGTAAAAGGGCAACAAGGAGGAAGCCAGCCTATATCCTTCTATAGGAAGTTCCAGAATTTGAGAGTGCATGTCAAGATACTAAGTAAGAACTATCAGAGAAACATTATTCAGACAAATAAGATAGTTTTGAATAGTAGTGAAGTGAGAAGCACTGAACATCTAAGCCAGGAAGGCAGGACTGAAAAACCTAAGAAGCAAAAGTGGACCCAATGGTAATAACTGAAAAGCAGGTGACTTCTGCCTCAGAGTCTGGTGCATGACAATATAACCCAGTTCACTGTGGATTGCTCATCTGCATACTCCAGGGTGTGACTGAAATCATGTGTTTACTCATCTACCAACTTGCAGATCACATTTAATGAATCTGAGGAAGCAGGCAAATGAAATCTGTCCATCTATAAAACTGCTGCCACACTGTGAGGTGGTTTTGCTACAATAAAGTGGCTAACTTTCTTGAAAACCAGTATTGAGTGCGGTGTCCACACTTCTATGCAATGATTTCTCACAGTTTGTGTTTTAGAACAGAAATGTCAGCTGTGCAGAATCTGGAGGCCAATTTTCCACACTGTAGCCATTCTGGGGGCTGTGCCGCCTCCTTCCACGAACACTAGAAGTAGCTACAAGGTTAAAATACGTAAAAACTTATTTTTCACATTTTGTCATCAAAATGAGCTTTGTCTAGTTTGGTTTGGTCTGAAGGGAAAACACTTTTCCAGAGTAAAATTTTTTGTGTTTTAACCCAAAATAATTTGGGGGGGGGACTGTGGGGGCGCAGAGTGGGCTGGGATAACACACAGCTTACATGTTCCCCATCTCCAGTCTAGACTGTTTTTAAGTTTTATAACATAAATGTTTTCAGCCAATTAACCCTCATACATTCCTCTTAACACAGAGAACAAAGGGAGGCTTATTAGCCCTCTTTCTATTTATAAACCATTCTGTAACACAGTATCTTGGTGAACTGAAATACATACAGAGATACAAGATGGTACATGTTTTGGAACATAATTATATATTTCATATTCAACTACCAACTTAAACCCTCATCCAGTTTCCAAGTAAAATAAGAAACAGTTAACATCACAATGAAAGTATCTACCTAACTAGAAGTTAGTGTGCAATCTCACCATATAATTTCACCTTCAAATGTGAAATAAAGTGGGTTGTTGGAGAAACAACTAGGCCAGTTCTCCCTATCTTGCTCTAGCAGACAACAAAACCCCAGCACAATATCATAGGAGCCCCAGTCCAGCTTAGGATACATATGCCCATAAACACTCTTCCATAGGCCCCTCTTTTAATTGAAGATCTGATCTTAAAATGTGGTGTGCATTAAAATATATATTTGCATAAATGTTTTTTTCTTTCTTCAGAGAATTGCTTTAATGGAATGTTCACCCAGGTACTTTATTCTCCGAACATAGGTAAGAAGCTCATTACTTATTATAAGCCAACCAAAATGTCTCAGGGGAGCTCAAAGTAAAACAGTAATTTAAAAAAAATCATTATAGTAAAATGTAGTCAAGAACACATAAATTAATATAAATTAAAAGCAAATAAAATAAAAAAATAAATAAAAAACTCAGAACAACCCTATCATTCAAATAAGAAAGAGAAAGGTCCTGGAAAGTTAACAAGTTCCTTGCCTAGCAGAACAGTTCTCAACTTTCGGTCCTCCAGATATTCCGGGCTTCCATTCCCAGAAATCAAAGACAGCATGGCCAATGGTCAGAAATTATGGGAGCTGAAATTCCAAACATCTGGAGGGTCAAAGATGGAAAAGAACTGGCCTACCACAATAAAAGTATGAAGACATCCTGTGGATCCTTCTGGGCACACACAAACAGGTGGGCTGTTTCTTATAGCAAGCAAATATTATGTATCACTGAGCAACAGAAATTGTACCTTCTTCATAGTAACTGTCATCATACTAAACACTTTAAGGACATTCTGACAAGCCAAAACTCTGACAAAGTTGCCTGCTACCACATTGGATGTATAGATGGCACTTGCAATTGTGTCCCAGGGACTATGAACTTGGGTACAAGTTGGCTTTTAAAGAATGGCAACAAAAATAACACCATTTCAGTTGAGACTCTTTCAATAAGAGAAATCCACACAAACCTCAAGAATGATCACAAGAACAAAATTAGCACCTCATTCTGAACATTCATCATCCTGTTTCAAAGACAGTATCTATCTGCAGCTACTATTGTGCATTTTCAGGATTTATATAATCTTTACAATCATAAAGTAGAAAATTAATCTACATGACCAAAAAAAGTTACATAGACTGGCTGCCACCATTCATGACATATTAGAATGACATATTAGAAGTCTTTCACCAAACTAAAATGTTGTATTCTGAAGAGTCATTGGACTGGTATGTTAAAGTTCCCCAGTACACTTCCTGAAGTGTACCTTACTTGCTGGCATATACTTTTCCCCCCAAAAATACTGTTTAAAAATGAGGTGCGTCTTATATGCCAGTGTGTCTTATACACTGGCAAATAGTATTTGCTGGTATATAAATAGTGTGTTGCATACAATGGTGCATTTTATATGCCGGCAAATATGGTAATTAAATACACCTTAATATACATGTTTCCAGAAATAGTACCAGAATTATTCAGACTGTTATAGCAGATTTTCTTTAAGCATAAAACATCAGAGGGAGTGGGGAATAATACACACCTTGGGCACTATCACTTTTGATCAGCACTATCTACCACTGCATTTAAAGGCTGTTGACTAAAGATGTATAGGACAGACTAAACCTGTCTAAAACTAGGAGAGATTACAACATTCCAGTAACAATCAGTATATTTCCAAGATCATTCTACAGCCTCCTTAGTTTTATGACTGCCACTACCATCCAGTTTTCCATTTTGCTAGAAAGGTAATGTTAGGATTAAGTACATTTTATTATAACGTTTGAGGACACTTCTATGCATCTCTATAAAAGGAGTTTGCCACAAAATGTTTCAGTAACCCCTTCAAACTGCAACAGGGTCTAGACAGTCTTCCCCTTCTGACTGAAGCAAACATGTAATTTTGAGACAAACAATTTGGGAGTTCAACACAAGGCAACAACATACTAAAGAAACAGGGACTTTAAATACATCTCCTGTTTCCCAATTAAAAAAAAATGTTCCTCCACCCTCCCTCTCAAATTTCTGCATACATGAAAGTAATAATTATTTTACCCACGAAAGGTAGAAATACATCATTGTGGTATGCCAAACATTTAGATTTTATAGATGGCCTCCTCACCTGTGACGGCATCATAAAATTCCTCTTCACTATTCATCCTTTTAAGTTGTAAACCTTTTTCTGCACCAGATGGTTACTTTCCTCTAATGCATAATTCTTTCCGATATGATTGAAGTTTTTCATAAAAAGCAAAATCCTTCCAGATGATCTGTTTAGAGAAGGGAAAGATAGATTTTTATTAATATTATTTACCTTGGAGAATTAAAAAACTCAAATTCCCCATTTCTGACAAATATTAAGCATCCGAATTCTTACATTTCAGTGCGATGACATATAACAAGTGAAACAGGGATTTTCAAAATTATTTTAAAGATATGATAAAGTACAGCAATTATTTCATGTTACAAAGCCTGTTACAAGGCCATCATTTGGTTGAACACCCTATTGCATTTTGCAAAATACAAACACATCAGTCTCTAGACAAATTAATATATTGCTGCTTATCTGCTACGAACAATGATAACACTCAAAAACTAGAGAAAATATTCAAAATCAAGCACACACTGTCCCTGATATCAAAGTAGCTACCTCTGAAGAAAGGAACTTCAAATAAAGTTTCATACAGGAAGGAACAGAACAAAAATTAATCAGCTCTGTATCTTATGGCTTGAACAGACACAAAAGTGTTTTTTTTTTAAATTTCACAGCAAGGTGACCAACCACTGTTTTGTTAATGTTCTCAGTTGTCATATTTCAATTTCTTCTCTCTGGTGAGTATATCACCCCCTAAGCTGTCTAAGCATATGTATAACAACATACCAACTCAGAGATACATATCGTATACAATATACCATAAAGATAATGAAGTGGATTGTATTCCATGAAAACCCAGTAATTTTTGTTCAATGCTTTGATGCTTGCATTTTCATTAACACTGTTTTGGGCCTAATCTTTTTAATATATTTTAGCCTTAATATAAGTGTTTCAGTCTACATATTTTGCATTTCATTTCGCCCCAAAGTCGTTGCTCACAAACCAGATTACCACCAAAATCATGCGTATATATTGCAGCCAAGTTCAAATGAATACTTCCTGTATCTCATGAAATGAACTCTAGTTTATGAAAGCAATGCCATAAGAAATATGTTAGGACTTTAAAAATGCCAAAATTCACTATTTTGCTTCTCCCAAGGAAATTTCAGCCTGGCACCCTAAAGAGGATATGGTTGAACTACAGAGACAGCCCCATCCCCACAGTTTCTCATTCTAGCTTGCAGTGACAGCATGGTTTTCATAGCCAGAATTACTTGCAAACTACAGTTTGATTGATCTAGAAGTCACTGAGGTGGCAGGCACACATAAACCCAAGACTGAAACACAAACCGAACCAAGTTATAATGCTGATGTTTAGCAGACAGAGATTAAGGACTGTAGAAGAGCAAATTTTTAAGTAGAAGAATGTATGCCTTTAAAATCATTCCAGAAACTTAATCAGCATCCTTAACATAACATGTTTTTACACTTTTTTTTCTTTCGCTGAAAGCTTGGCTTCTTGAACAGTACCAGAAGTTTCAACTCTGCTTTTTTGGTTTTTTTTGTCTTCCAGGAAGACAGCCTAATACAGGCTGAGCTCTTCATTTCATACAAAAAATCTGCTAGAAACAGACACCAGGAAACTTCAACAGATGCCTTATTTAACATGCCTAACAAATTGGACGAACTGCCATCAACAACTTTTTTGTTAAAAGATATCCTATTGTCTAAAACTCCAATATTTTGATAAAGATATGCACCTCAACTGCAAATCTTGTTTTATGATTGTTAAAAGGTACACGCTTCTTAAAAAATTTAACTTTATTTTTGAAGGATACTCGTCACTTCAACAATTGTTTCATTGTTGACTATAAAGATTTCACCCAAGGGTGTCACGATAAATGTTGCTAAATTCAAGCACACAGGTTCACGCCAGATAGTAACGAAGGAGAGGCAGCTCCATCTGCTTCTTGGTGGAGAGTAAGTACAAGTTGAAAAAAGATCAAGATGATCAAGCAAATGGGCAGGGGGAAGACAACAGTGTTGTTCATGCAGTAGAAATTACTACTAGCACAGATGATCAGTACAATGGCTGCATACTAACAGTGCTTGTGCATATTTACATCAGTTCAGGATTTATTTATTTTTTATTTTTTATTTATTTTTTGGGTTTCTTTGACAGCTTCGATTGTTATCTCACAAAGAGACAACACCTAAAGAAATGGTTTGGGGAAAAAACTCTTGACATTTGAAAAAGCAGTTTGAGATATGAGCTGAGATATGAATTTCTGAAAGGGGCATTTTGATGAAGAGACAGCAGCAGTTTTATTTTAAACCATCAAGGGTCAGGGAGTTTTAAAAATAAGTTTGGACATACATGCAGACAGCCTTCCTACAAATGCATGTTAGCAGACAGTTTTGTTGAAAAATGGTCCAAATCTGTGCTATTAATTGCAGTACGTAACGTCTGTTTAAGCTGTGGCGTTCAGAACCTGCTGGTGGCATACTATAAACAAGCACTGCATCTATTAGACAAACAAAACTAGATTCTAAACCTTTTGTGCAAAGGGAAAATACACACTTGCATGCAAATGGTGGAAAATGAAATGTCTCATGGGATACTGCATTAGAGAGATTTCTCTTCCCCCAAGAGCTAAGAAAGTCACTACTTGCAGGAGCTATCAGAAAACTTTTCAGTTTTAAAAATAGAACACAGAAAAGAAATCCATTCCAGCATAAAATATCAGTTTGTTTATTAGGCGGCTGCATGTCGGCAGTTTCTGCTACTTACGTATCCCTGAAAGAAGTCCAACAGCAAGGTGATGACTGAGAGTGGAAGCTGAATAAGTAAGCTTAGGCATGCGCTTACAGAATTGTTAATGTCTTTCCATAAAGCTCAATCAGCATTTTGCAGTGAAATAAAACATAATCATGCTGACAGAGGACACTTCACTATATATATAAAAAAAGCTTCCCAGTATTATTCCTACTTGTCTTTTCAAAGTCTATTTCAGGAAAATCTCTTCTCCTATCTATAGGCTCTCCTAACTTTGAAGCGGGCCCACCTATTTAAACAGCACACATATCTGTTTTAAAACACAGTATTAACCTTCCCTAGCTTCCACACTAAAACTATTCAGTAAATGAATAAATCTTCTTTCCCCAATACTGGAAATAAAACATCCGTAGTCACCTTATAGTTCTGTATTATAAGGATATCAAAATTGTGCGCTTTACTTGATTTAATTCTGCATGTAAGCGTTACTTGCTTAAATTGAAGAAGTCCTAGGCATTTTATAGAAGCCTAAATACCTTAAAGCACCAGAACCTATTCTATATTGTAAGCTAAGTGCGGTCAGCCTTAGTTTGCACTTGGATGGGAGACCACCAATGAATACCAGGTACTGTTGGCTATATTTTAGAAGAAAAAACTGGCAAAACTACCTCTGAGTATTCCTTGCCTAACAGAAGCCCTATGAAATTCATGGGATTGCCATAACAGGCAACTTCAAGGCACATACACACATACAAGTTTTTTTTTTAATCTTCCCCAACTGTCATGCAAACAATGAAAAACTGTTATGATCATTATTCTAAGATTTTTCCAATAAACATATTTTCTAATACTAAGCAAGTTCTATTTTTTTCAAAGCTAGTAGATTTCACTTTTTTGAAAGAAAACATTTTTTGTAGTTTACTCATTAATAATTTTCCTGCACTGCATTAAAAAAGCTTTGTTTAATATAAATCTTAATCCATAGATACTTGTTAGAACTATATTGAATCTTATTTATTTTCTATTGATAGATTGAGTTTTTGCAATACAACACAGGATTAACTTCACACTATTTCTTATCCTATTTCTTTCTTCCTTTTTAAGTCTGCTGCTGAACACGTGCATTTCCATATAACTTAATTCATATATCAAATTTCCCAAAGCTAGCAAATAATCTAATACAGGTACAATATAAAAACCATTCACTTTCAGTAACAGTCTTGTGTTCAATGAACAAATAATGACTAGGCAAGATTTTCAGTTCTGCAAACAAATGCACGCTGTCAGTGCCACGCACCCAACCTGACCTCTGAAAGCTGTATGTTTTGAGCAAACATGAGAATACAGATTAATTACATGAGCATTTGATTCTTTCCTAAACAACAGCTGTTCACATAACCTGAAAGGAGTAATTAGCTTACTTTAGTTCTTGAAAGCACCAACAGAAGTCATTTGCAAAATAAGCCAAACAGGTGACTGGCAGGATACTATAATACGGCTAACAAAATGGCAGGTAACTTAAGTTTTTGATTTGACATTCTCAGGATGTGTACTCCCCAGTCCCACAACAAGTCTCAGCATAGGGCAGACACTGGCACTATCTTGTTACTTCCATTCCAAGGATTTGATTAACATGGCCATTTTCCTTCGTAACACATGCCAATTCTTGCATTCAACACACTACACTCTATACATCAAGGTCTTGTGTTGTGAAAGGGTCCTACATATGTTAATGTTTCTACCCACCATGAAAAAAAATCCGTCCATGCAGTGAGAGGTGATGAAGGAAGACAAGTCTTGACAATACAAAGGTGCTAGAACTGCAGAAATATTGGGTCTTTCCCAACAAAGGTCCATAGGTGGAAATGAAAATAGTAAAATATCTGCTAAGGTATAGTCACCATGAAAGATGCTAACTGGGCTGTATAAGTATTAGAAAAATCAAAGGCACATACACACTAGAAGTCAGACCAGCCAAGAAACTAAAGAAAAGTAGTCAACAGAAGCATGAAACCGGTAGGGCGGAGGAGGGCAAAATAACAAAAACAGCAGAGCAAGTATGTTCAGGAACATAATCATAGCCAAGGAAATCTGTTGATCAGACTGACAGCACTCTTTTGTGTGGCTGCTTTCAAAATGAAAAGAAGAACTATGTGCTTGCTTGTTTTTAGATTGCAGCTATCTGGTCTTAAAATACAGATAATTTTTCAAAAAATCTTCTGGGCATGTTTTTATACCAAATCTAAATAGTTAGTTAGTAAGCACTGATATCTGCACCTGTTTTTCACAGTTACAAACCAGATACAACTTTTCTTTTGGACAAAACAATAACAGAATACCAAGAAGACACAAGACTATCAACAGTGAACTCATCTATGGCATAAGAGACATCTTCATCAATGATCTGAAACTAATCTGGGAATTGTAGGGGGACGGGGACAAAGAGAATGCTATACCTCTCTGACCATACACTCAGCTTAATTATTTACAACTGTTTTAGAGTGCACACAAAAACAAAACAAGAATGGTTTATGAGATTGTATAAGTTTTTTTCCTGGATTAATTCTTAGAAGTTTCATAAGTATAATAAAACCAAACAAGCTAAACATGATGTTATAAATGACCAGATTTCCAAGTAAAATTGAGCAATGCAAATATTCATCTTCCAATAAGAGTTCTTACACTGGTTGCAGTGCTAATTAAATGTTCAAATTTACAATGTTGAAAGTTGGCCATCTATTAGCAAGAAAAACAGTTCTATTAATATATTGATGTCCATACAGTTGTTGTTGTTATATGCCTTCAAGTTGCTTCTGACTTATGGTGACCTTAAGGTTTTCTGGGGCTGAAAGTGCACGAAGCACCCAAGGTCACCCAGTGGGTTTCTCTGACCAAGCAGGGAATCGAACTCTGGTCTCCAGGGTCATAGTCAACAACCAAAACACTACACCATGCTGGACTTAATTGTAAGTCATGTCAGAATATAAACATTACCTTCCACTATGGAAGCAAAGATTTCCAAAGATAATCTCAATGGTGTAAGAAAATATCCTGAAAGGTAGGGCATAGTAAGAAGACCTAAAGGAAAACCCTTGAAGCAACAAACCAAATGCTAGTTATCTGAACACAATACTCATCACTGAACCAATTTAAAAGGCTGTTTAAAGCCTCAAAACCATCCAGATGCAACTGAATAAAATGGCACTGTAATCAATCACTCATTAAAGTTAGAAGACCTGGCCAACACTTCACAGTTACTTTACAATGGCAAAACACCTAACGTTCAACTGGCCCTATATAAACTGCATTCAACATTAACATTTTCAAACAAGAACATCTGGGTGGAGAAAAAGCAAATTTCTTCTCCAAAATGGGAGGAGGAGGAGCCAATCACTGTTATATACAGAAAGGCAACATTTTCCACCTTGTGATTTACTTGTGACATAATCTCCCGCATATGTAGTTCCAGAGCCTTTTAGTTAGGCTTCTGGGCTGGCATAGTTTACTCAAGGCATCATGAGGCATACTGGGAGAGTCAAGTGATTTTGAGGACTGATTAACTATTTATCTGCACCACTGCACTCTATTAATGTCTCAGATTGTTCTTACATTTGTGTATGGAACTGCCAAGTAAATGGGATTGTATAATTTCCCTTTCTGTTGTGGTTTGTTTTTGAAAGCATAAATGTTAAGATTTCTGTCTTCCAAATTCCAATTCTTGTTTTACAAGTTTGACACGATCCTTGTTGTTGTAAATATCCCTCCACACTAAATACCAACCAAACAAGCAACTATTTGCTTTATTATTCACTGAATCCAAGAGAGTAAGCATATCTTTAAAGGTGTGGATGCTAGAAAGAGACAGCAACAGAAAATTTCAAGACTTGCTTGGAGATGGTTGAAATATGTGCAGAAATGGCTAGTTGTCTATTAATTTGCAAATCTTAAAAGCAGAGCCCACAGTAGGGAAAATTTCTCCCTATATAAGTCCTTCCCTGTGTTAAACACCTTCTGCAAGTAACTTTCTTCAGACAACTTGCTCATCTCCAGATATCCACAAGGAGGCATGTTATGGGATTTCCTAAGATACTTCTATATGTGTGTACATGCTTTCAAGTCACCTGTTCACTTAAGGTGACTCCATGAATTTCGTAGGGTTTTCTTAGGCAAGGAATACTCAAGAGGTGGTTTTTCCAAAAAAGTGTCAATATTTTTTGGCTATTGGGTATGCTCAGTACTCATTTGGCCATTTAGAGATAAAGTGCTTCTTCAGTATTATTTGTAATTTTTTTGGGGGGGGGTACTTCTGAAATCTCAGAGTCTTTTCAAGCAGATACATCTGTTTTATTTCTAATAGCACATTCTCATGATACTCATGACTCAAGTTCACAATTAGAGAAAGCAATTTCTCTCATTATTGCAGAAAGCAGCATGCAACTTGTATCATTCAAATGGTAGGATTCTGGCCTAATCTGACGCTCATAGAGAGACAACATGAAAGTAGAGATCTCTCAACTACCTAATACAACACATCAAGAATCAAACATTTCCCTACAGGCTTTTTTCCCCCTTTTTTAAAAAAAACAACCTTAGCCTTCTTCTTGCAGCCCAATTTCTACATTCAATCACTGCATGGAAGAAAGCAGGATTACATCTGCTGGGCATGTTTTCTCAACTGGAAACCGTATGCAGCCTATATTCTCATTTCAGCCAACATACGAAGGTCACCAACATCAGTATGCTCCTGATCTTCAAAAGCACTAATTTTTGAGGGAACACATTTAGGAATGAAGCATAACTGTTCAAACCTTTTGTTTAATAGCACTCTTCTTCACCTTTGATAAGAAGTTTTACAACAATAAGGTGGAGTAATATTATTTAGTGAAGAACTTGTGCCTTATGAAACAACCATTTAGCCTTTTAAGTGAAGATAGACAGAGCTTAGAATTCTGAACAAAGGTAAATTTTTTCCACAGATGCTATTCCTGTTATATTGCACAGTGTTCTACAATACCTGGTCAATGTACAGAATGGTAAAGTCTGATAATTCTATACATCTTGTGAGCTGTTGTGACTATTTTTTCCAATTATCCATCATTCTCACAGAGTTACAAGCAAGTTACTTTTCTACTAATCACTTAGAGCTATAATGCAATGGAAACAATCTAGAGAGCAACTAATATATCATTTATGTTAGCAAAGGAACCAAGTGAGCCTATTTGGGTCTCCTAACTTATCAAACGAAGTCTGTGAATTCCTTAGCTTTGTCACATATTTTCAACCTAAAATGTTATTAGACTTTAATCTAATCCCCTAATTCTAAAGAAGAACACAAAACCTGATTAAACAAAGAAAACAGCCACAATACATTTTCAACATTTACTTATCCACAGTACATTCAACTGTCAATATTCAAGTGTGGAAAAGTATGTGATCTCTTAGATTCAGTACTTGGTGGCAGCCCACTCAGCAGCAATGATTCCAAATAAGCAATTTCTAAAACTGTTGACAAGTTGCTCACACCAATTCAGGGAATTTTGGCCCATTCCCCACTATAGAACTCCTTCAGCAAAATGACACTGGTGGGCTTCATTGCTTTGGGTTTTCCCAAAATATTTTGAAGGGCTTTTGATAGACACTGTCTGGACTATTCTAAAATACAGAATGTCTTGTTTCACAGCCACTCTTTGACAGATTTCTTGCTCATTGTTACATGAGCTATTTGGCTTCAGCTCTCATATAGACAGCCTGACATTTCCCACTAAAATCCCCCGGTACACTGCAGAATTCACTAGTGTGTCAATGATGGGAAGCTATTCAGGACCTGAAGAAGGAAAGCAGGCCCAAAGCATCCCATTCCTACCATCATTCTTCACTATGAGGATGAGGTTCTTTCATTCAAACACAGTGGTTTGGTTTGGTTTGGTTTGGTTTGGTTTGGTTTAGTTTAGTTTGGTTTGGCTTTTGTGCCAAACATAGTGTTTCACACTTAGGCCCAAAAGTTCTACTTTTAACTTGTCTGTCCAAAGAATATTGTTCCAGAAGTCTGGAGAATCATTTATATCAATGGTTCTCAACCTGTGGGTTCTCAGATGTTTTTGGACTTCAGCTCTCAGAAGCCCTGAGCATTGACCATAGTGGCTGGGGCTTCTGGGAGCTGAAGTCCAAAAACATCTGGGGACCCACAGGTTGAGAACCACTGATTTATATGATCTTTAGCAAACTTCAGATGAGCGGTGATGTTCTTTTTTACAGAGAAGTGGTTTCTTCCTATCATCCCATGAACAACATTCTTGTTCAGCAGCAACTCTTCCTGAGGACAATGGGACTTACTCCCTGAACATATGACAGCAGTCTTTGAGACAGTGCATGTAACACCGCCCCACACCCAAAGCCTGCAAAGCTGTGTATAGATTCACACAAGTAGCCGTATATGGAAACCAGGTGCAGAGTTCATCAGAGCAATTCTGTTATCTCAATGGCTATCAGTGTCACTGCAATAACCATGTCTCAAACCTCCCACTTCATGTGGTAGGGCTGCCTTTGTGCATTCACAGAATACTAATAAAACGTTTACTTCATGACAAAGCATAACAATATGCCTTTGTAAACACACACACACACACACACAGAGCTAAAAAAAACAACTTCCGTCTGGGGCATCATTTTTGTCAGTGGAAACATAAGCTGACATTGATAGCTGCGGCTAGTCTGAACAGAATGCAGCTTGTCAAGAAGAATAGCTTTTGAAGACAAATTGTTCGAGTAAGTTTATATTACCTTTTGTCTCAAAAAGCCTGAAGTTAAACTGAAATTAAATTACAAGCTTCAGAGTATATTGAAATGGCACTTTCCAATCATCATTTAGATTTATGCCTCCTTCACTCAGGAAGGAGGTATAAGCACGTGCTTCATTTTCTTCTGTTAAGATTACTGTGACTTTAAAGTGTTCAGCTTTCATTAACTTGTGCCCAAAACATAGTTACATTTCCAAGAATTCAGTCTTGTTTCCCACGTTCAAATATCCTAACCATAAAAGGACAGTACTCCCAAAATTAAATATTTGTGCAAGCCTTTTTATTAAAGATAATTCCATCTCTATAGATGCAGCTTTTAGTTCCATTATGTGGAAAATTAAATCCCATGTCTCTACTCCAAGGAAATTACATCTAATTCTTCTCAATAAGAGAGACCTGGGAATTATCTTAGGTTAAAATCCTATGCATATTTATCAAAAATTATGTGCCACTAAACTATTACAATTAACTTCTGAATTAAGATATGTTTAGCACTGCCCTCACAGACACTATTAGCATTACAACGTTCCACCAGAATGAGAGTACAATCTAAAAAAGGAGATTGATTAGCCTTTAAAACTTACAAACCTGGTATAAATACAAACATGCTGTTGGACCCACACACTCTTTGGTTCTGTTGTTCCTAATTCCCTACTAGATAGAGAAGTAAATTAATGAACTACATTTATTTGAAAGGGATCTGTCTTATCTGTAAAATGAAACCTGCCTTCTGTTCCTTCTATAGCAAATCAACTAATGGAGAAAGAAAGAAAAAGATTGAGACTCAGCCTTGTTCTTTATTTTTCCTATGCAAAAGCCACCTAAATAGACCATGTCCCACTACCTCATTCTTGGAAAGCTGACTTTGTCTTAAACAGTGGTATTACAAAACCAGAAACAGTTTGAATCAAATACTGCATATATTTGTGAGAAACTTCTTTACAGTTATGGGGAAGATGCCAAAATATACATTTTCAACTCAAGCTTTAGGTCCTATAAAAACTAGTGCATGGAATTAGGTTCTTAATCCTGCTCATCTGTAACATATCTACAATACCACAATAGTCATTTCTAATGAATAATCAGCCTTTTTACTTTTCTCTGAACTCCTGCTTGCCTAATAACATCTACCATATACAAAATGTGGCTTGGGGGAACTAGACAAATTCAACAAGCAAATTTATAGCAAATAATACACTGTGCTAGTGATACGACTGACCAGGGAAACCAAACTTCCTCTGAAACATTATATCATATGCCTCTGAAAAATCCTTTAGCTATTCAGCAAGTATTGCTACATACGTTCCACTTTTGCAATTAAAAAAAAAAGTTGGAGCATTCTTATGAAAACCAGTAATGGGAACTGTGAAGACCTCCAGGTACTGTTGAACTGCAACTCCCAGCGGCCCTCCCAGCAGCCCTGACCACTTTAACATATAATAAGCAATGCTGGGAGTTGCCACACAATCCACACCCCTGTTTTAAACCTCTGAGGGGCACTGTCCATTCTTCCATACATATGCTTTCAAGCCACATCTATTATGATATTTTGTGTTAAGATTCTGATAGAGCAACATACTGCATAACCTTAAAACCACTTTCCATTTCACTGTAGCTTTAGCTCCGAAAAAAAAGCATATAAGGTGACAGGTCCTTTAAAAAATTTATGAGTATCAGTTTCTGAATCAGTTTTCACAGCAACTATACTGGGGTGTGATTTGTTTGCAGAGATAAAGACAAAGTGATGGAACAAAGGTGTCAGCGGAGTTCATCATCCAAAACCTTTACCTTAGAAAATCTTGAACAGTATGTAGTAGCAAGACCAACAAGACTTACTTTGTCCTGGTGATGTGTCCTCAAGTCATTTCTGACTTACGGCGACCCTAAAAAGAGATTTTCTTGGCTAGATTTGTTCAGAGGGTTGCCTTTGCCTTCCTCTGAGGCTGAGAGGATGTGACTTGCCCAAGGTCACCCAACAAGTTTCAATGGCTGAGCAGGTGTTTGACACATGGTCTCCAGGGTCATAGCCCAAAGCTCAAACCACTACACCATGCTGGTTCACACTGATGTTACCCATCCTCTTTTCTCTCATTTCCTCTTCCTTATTTCCTGTTTTGATTTTTTAAGATGCTAAAACTGAACGTGCGACAACTTGGGTGCTGTCGAGGAGGTGATCCTCCTCCTAGTAGCCACTTCCTGAATCTCACTTGGCAGTAGCACTAAAGACAGACTTCCCACAATCATCTCAAGGTTCAGGTAAGTACACATAGGAGTAAACAATCCATCAGACAATCATTAAAGTCATAGATGGTTTAGGACCAGTGCTTTGAATCTGGACAAGAAATGCACCAGACACTAGGAATGCAGCTAACAGAGTGCTGGGGTAATATGTTCAAATCATGCATGTACACTGAATAAACTTGTTACCCTATTTTGGAGTAAGTGAAGTTTCTAAACTATTTTCAAATGTATCCTCCACATATATCTTAGTAAAAGGTTAGTGCAAATGGATTATCTCTGTCCAGACAAGATTACAGTTGATTTATCAGGCAACAGTGATGGAAAGTGCTCCAAGTCAATGATATCACTCGTCCCTCCAGTGACAACACTGGAACAATGAGCAATTCCCACCAAACAGAAAAGCTGATCTTCATTAGAATCCAGCCCCTCCAAAAGAGGTTGAGCCCCACTCAGTTGGGTAGAAGAGCCACTCACGAATGTTCCTCCAGCTTATCTGGCTTGGCCACCAGCTCACTGGTCTTTTTCTATTCCATTACCAAATTCAGGCATAAATTCACAATGCCCATCGCCTCCCCTGAATTTAAGAGAAAGAAGAAAGGCAAAGATGAGTATCATCTTCCTATCGCTGTCATTTCAAGCCAAATCTCAGATTACCTCCCCCAGAAATTTCAGGCAGATGTCAAGCAACAATGGGTGAAGCAGACAGACAGAATCTAGAGTGACAATCAAACACAATTTCCAAGAGTCAAGCAAAACTTCCCCAACATCATCCAAGCAGCAATAGCACTACTGCAAACCAGTTTTTTTCAAAGTATGACTGAAAACAGCTCAGATGTCCAAGAGAATTAAGAAGATCACACTACCTTCATCATTCTCTTAACAGAGGCCATCCCAGAGAGTGACTTACTGAAACTCAAGTATGAATCCAGAATGAAATGAAACAGAAAGGCTAATACTATAAATATTATATTGCTATAAATTATAACAGCAATACTTTAGTAATACAGTGTGTTAAATTTTGTAACTCTGTTTTTGTTTTATAACAACTTCATATGTCAAGTAAACATATTATACTAAGGCTGTTCCTAACCTGGCTGAGCAAAATTCAAAAATCCTATACTGAACTGTTTTGTATTAATTGGCCTATGGGGCGAGGGGAATGAAGAAAAAAATACATTCCTTTTTAAAAAACCTCCTGTTGCATACGCTAAACTTTAAAAACCCACCTGAATTACTTACTAGACAACTGATTATTTACAGTAGTCCACCCAGCTTGTTGCCTCAGTGGCATGAACAGATTCAAAAATAAACAGAGAAGATTAGTATTATTATAATATTTATATTTCATCCTTCTCCCAAAATTGGGACTCAAAGCAGCCTATAATTTAAAAAACAGAGCTACAAACATACAAAAAATGGACATTAAAATCAAATTAAACAATTGACAATATTAAAGTGATTTAAAACTACACTTAAAAGATGTAATACCACTAAAAGACAAAAAGCAATTGAAACCGTTCATTTTGAAACAGTACCCTCAATTCATTCTTTAAAAACCTTCCATTTTAAAAGTCTGTTTGAACAAAAAGGTCTTTGCCTGCTAACAGAAGGACAGCAGAGAGAGGGCAGTCTGGCCTCCTAGGAAGGGAGTTTCAGAGTCTAGGACAGGCACAAAGAATTTTGTCTCTCACATCCTCACCAACAATGCTTATGATGGTGGTGGGACTGTGAGCAGGATCCCTCATAACAAGTACTTTGAATTGTGCTGAGAAAACAAACTGACCACCAGTGGAACTATTGTAAAAGAGTAGTATGATCCCTGTAATCTGTCCCACCTAATACTCTGGCTGCAGCTCTTTGTACTAGCTGAAATTTCTGAAAATTTTCCAAAGACATCCCCATATACAACATATTACAGTAGTCCAAATGGAATATAACTAAGGCAAGTCCATGGTAGCCAGATCTGGCATTTCAAGGAACAGGCACAGTTGGTATATAAGCTTTAAATGTGTAAAAGCACTCCTGGCCACCACAGCACCCTGGGCCTCCAGGTTCAAAGCTGAATCCAGAAGTACACCCAAACAGCAAACTTGTGTCTTCAGTGGGAGTGTAACCCCATCTAACACAGGCTGAATCTCTATTTTCTGATTTACCTTTCAACTGACCAGGAACAAATCTGTCTTGTCTGGCTTAAGTTTCATTTTTTCTGTCCTCATCTAGTCCATTACTGACAACAGACATTGATTTAGGACCAAGACAGTCTTCTTGGATTGGGGTGGAAAAGAGTAGTAGATTTGGGTGTCATTTGCATATTGATGGCACCAAACCCCTAAACTCTGGACAACATCTCCCAGTGGTTTCATGTATGTATTAAACAGCATGAGACAAAACAGAACCCTGAGGAACCCCACAAGCCAAGAGTCAAGGAATCTAACAGAAGTCCCCCAGCAAGAAGTAATGGAGCCACTGTAAAATTAGGTCTCCCTGTCCCATCCCAGCAAGGTAGCCCACACACTCTCCCTGTCCAGTTCCCAGTTTAGGTCATCTACCAAGACAACCAAGGCTGCCTCTGGCCATTTCCAGACGGGCATATTGCCCACGCTAGGGCGACCTCTCTTGGAGGTCTTCTTCACCAGGGGGTGCGCTAGAGCAGTTAAAAAAAGTGAGGTTCTAGACCGCAAACTGCTCTAGCGCAGCCGCGGGGGTGGCGTTGTGAGTTTTATAAAAACCACCTTCGCAAGTGGTTTTTATAAAACTCACCCGCGCTGTCCCGTGGCAGCCCCCGGTGAAGAACTGCAGAGACGCAGTAGCGCGCCCCTGCAGATCTGCCCGGGGGCGGGCTTCCAGCTGGCGCACTGTCCTGATTGGCGGAGTGCCGGCCGCCGGCCACCATTTTGGGCACTGTCAAGCGCCGCCAAATTTCGGCGGCGTTTAGAACGGCAGATCCGCGCTCTCCACAGGGACGGAGCAACCTGCTCGCAGGTAAGCTCTGCCCCTGCATGCGCGGCCCCGTTTCGGCCCCTCCCGCGAGGAAAGGGCCTCTGTTCCATAACCAGGCTTGAAACCAGATTAAAATGGATCTATCTAGATAGTCTGTTTCATCAAAGAACCCTAGAGCTGTGAGGCTACCACTCACCCCAATGATCCTGGCCAATAATTATCTATTATAGAGACATTCAAGAAGGACTTTCTCTTTTTTAACAAAGACTTAACGGCCTCCTTTAGGCAATTTGGACCTCTGCCTGGTTGAAAGGAGGCACTGATTCCTCCTTTCACCCATTCAGCTGATCCCTTTTTAGCTTGTTTAATGAGATAGGAAGGGCAAAGATCTGGTACAGATGTGATAGCTTTCACCTCTCCAAGGATCCTTGAAGCCACAGGCTGCATAAATTGAGAAGTATCCAATAACACAGGACAACCAAGAGCCAAGGTTGCATCCACCGGAACTGTATCAACTACAGCATCCAAACTGGAACAGATCTGAGTAATTTTATCTGCAAAGTGCCATGCAAATTCTAGAAGCTCTGCCTGTGTTGTTAGTTCATGAAACTAGATTACATAGTTTCCAAGAAAGGGAAGTACAAGTATACCTACTGAGATTCTAAACTATCCAACATGTCATCCATTCTCTATTTATCACTTTCCTAATGTCAATGGCCTCTGCACAAGTCTTATCTGAACACTGTATAATTTGTTTAGGTCTTCACTATACCTTCATAAGGTTTGGCTTGTTTTAGTTATAGCATAATAGATCTAGACATAACTACAGGTCCAGAATTCAAGAATTTCATGTCTCAGAGTTTCTGAATTAATTTTCAGTTATATTTAATTAAAAATTAATCCTGTCATTATAATTGCAATACTTTTCAAGAATTGAGATATTTAAAAAGAGGGATACTTTCAATGAAACCATCAATCACCATAAAGTATTCTGTTCATGCAGGGGTCCCATTCCAGGAACCCTCACATAAAGCTAAGAACACAAATGCCCCATCCCATCATTGTCAATAGATGCAACATGTGTGCGTCCAGCACATCCATTGACAATAATGGGACATGAAGCTTCATAAGACTTCACATTCATGTGTATGGAGTTCATGTACAGTATCCATGGTCAGGATGAGAGATTAATTTAGATAGTTTTAAAAGTTAAGGCTCAAATTATGTATGATGCCAATTCTATCAAGTGGAGTAATGATGGAACTGATCGGATTTCGTCCACCGCTGGAAAAGAAAATATCAATGGACGTAAACACAGTATATGAAAACTCTTTTTTCCCTTTCCTTATTCAATCAAGACCTCAGAACCACAATCAAATAACCTTGGTAAATTGGTAAGTTTCATGATTGTGCCAACCTTAATGCAAACTGTTACTCCTCACTACACCACAGTAATAGAACATACTCGATTGTGTAAACAGTCTCCTGGGCCCCCAAAACAGAAACACAGCAGCCTGCTTCCTGTCATCATTCCACTCTTTATGAATCAGGATTTCTGAAGGCACAAACACAGATTGCATTCCTCCATGTATGCACCAGCTTTGATGAGATCATGTTTTATATCAACCAGAATCCTCTGTTGAGGCCAAACTGGAAAAGTCAGTTTAAGTTGCCAGACTATGGACTATAGCATCCCAGGGATCAAAAAAAAGGAGAGGAAATCCCTCTCTGAGGCAATCAACAAAAATCTGAACTCACTGGGTAAGATCTGATATCAGATATTCCTCCTAACCCCTCAGCTCCATCAGAAGTTTCAAAGGTGGCTCTTTTTCTCTACGATCAGAACTTTGACTCTGGAGAACGGAAGAAAGACGCCTGTTGGTAACGTGGCAGTAGATGAGAGAAGACATAGATTTGTCAGATCCATAGGCTTCTGAAGTCTGTGAAAAACTGGTGCTACTCTAATTAATTTAATGAATACACCGATTTTCCAATAATCAAAAGCCCAATGAACAAGCTCACCAACAGTTCCTTCAAAGCTGCTACAGCGGTAGGGTTTGAGTGGGAACTGCACGGTCACATGTACCAGTAGAGGAGGGACTACTACCAAAATGATTATATCATAGTCAAGAAGGCTCTTAAGAATGCATGGACATGCGCAGCCAACCCCATTTGTCTAAGTCACAGAAACCACGAAGAAGAACCAAAGTTATCCAAGGATGCTTCCCTGCTTCCATTCTCCTCCTCCCTTTCCCTTGCGTTCCTCACCCCATGCTACCAGGGCTTGTGTTTAAAATAGACATTTTTTTCTTTTTGAGCGAGCAAAGCATCCCCCCACTGCTGGAGATGTGTCCTCTCTGCCATGTGGCTGCACATTCTGTTGTGTAATAGCCACTGATTGATCAGGTGCTCTCTTTGCTCCTACCCCTCCCTTCTGGGAGGAATCTCCTTTCTCAAGCTGGTGACTGGAAGTAACTAGAACACCAGAACTCAGAGCTCCACTCTCCTCTGTCTGAGAAGAAAGTACCGGTAAGCCCTTTACCTTGTCTTTTTTCTCCCCTGAGAGTGCCAGGGGTTAGAAGCAAGGGAATGAGGGAGGAGCTCCAGAGGAGAATGGGAGAGGGATCGTGAGAGGGGAGTTATTTGTGGCTTTTCCAATTTTGTGAAGTGCCTCAAATCCTCACAAATGTGGAGAGGCCATTGCATTTGCTTTTCATCCTATGGAACTCTAACCTCATTGAGAACATGCATGTCCCAAAATCTCCTATCTTTCAATGTGCCCAGTTTTAGAATCAGGTAGGAGGGCACTGGCTATGGAACCTCCACAGAATGTTGCTTTGATCAAGGACAGATTAACAATGCAAGCTATCTTTAGCTGGACTAGGCCCTTCCAATCTCTATGATTCTATGATTTTAACCTGCACATGTAGTTTTATAGGACAAAGAAAATCCGAAAACTAGGAATAATGCTGTGTGAAACCGTCAAGCAATATTTTTAAGTGTGCAACGAAAGTTTGACACTAAGCCTGATACGCTCTAATTGTTCAGTATCTTAACATGATTAATTATGATTTATCTTTAAAACGCCATCAGAATAAGCCAGTCCTCATATGACATCTCTTCCATTTGAATGGTAACAAATTTTGCAGTTAACAAATTATACTATACAATTGCCCAAATAAGTTTTTCCATTGAGGTGAAGTATGGAGAAGACAGTAAACAGCTCTGTGAATTAAAGATTATATGTCATTACATAAACCTCCAAACCATGAAAGCAATGCTTATGTTTTGGACATTTATAAAACTAACACTATTATGTTAATACCCAGACTTTCACTAAACTCTGCCAACAGACATAAATTTACACTTACCGAGTCTCTAATGCTCAAGTTTATGTAAAGAATTTGTAGACAACTCATTTTTAAAAAATCCTCAGAATTCAAGTTGCAAAAAACAAGGATTTTCCAAATAATTTTCTCAGAGGTAAATGCTATATACTTTTGCCAAGACAACATTAAAGAATCATACTTCACACAAACCTTGGTGTCCCAGAACAGGGTTGGGGCGGCCTCAGATGACCTTCTGATACTGATTGAAAAATGGAAGAATGCTAGTGTGTAAAAGGTTCCAGTAACAATTTTTATTTATGTAACTGGAATGTTCAAGGGCAGCTTGCCACAAATTACAGTCTGATCCACATGATTTGCCAGCACAGAGAGACCCTGAACAGATGTTAATCCAGCTGCATCAAGCAAAGCTTGAGCCTTTCAGACCTTGCACCATTCATGCAACTAAGTACTCAGGCTGGGAAATAAAGCAGGTTAGAAAAGGAATACTCATTCATGCTCTTCAGATAATGAAAAATAACACTACCATTCTGAACTACACAATGGAAAAGAACACTACTATACTGAACTACTCTTATTTGCATATTATGATTCATTTTAAACATGCCACTGACAGTGAAAGGGCCCAGATTTTTAAAATGCCCATTAATCACTTTGTTGTGGTGGTTGTTGTATGTTTTCAAGTTGTTTCCAACTTAATGCAACCCTAAAACAGTTTACTTTTCACAGGGTCTTCCAGACAAGATTTGTTCAGAAAGAGTTTGCCCTTGTTTTTCTCTGAGGCTAAGAGGGAGTGACATGCCCAAGATCATCCAGTAGGATTCCATGGCTGAGCAGGGATTCAAACTGATCCCCTGGAGTCCTAACTGAACACTTAAACCACCAAACCACACTCGCTCTGATGTAATCACTACTGCAGGGAATACCTGTATCAAATGTTGGCTTCTTAAGATACGAAGTCAGCTTGAAAGTTCAGCCTATAAAAGTATCACTTCAGTAAAATGTCTAGTCTTCAGCAGCTTCATGGGATGAATCCATTTTATCATATCTGTATCTCCTCCTTTTCTCCAGGAATTCATGGCAGCATATGCAGAGCTATATCATTTTACTCTCCCAAATATATGGTAATGTAGGCTGAAAGATCCAAGCAGTTTGCAAAAGATGATTCAGTAAACTAAACTGTTAGTTGCATCTAGGTTTCCCTTGAACACTTTCTGCTATGCCACTATCTACTCACACTCAGTTAACTTTCCATTTCTCAATCTTGCCAGATGCTTTCCTTTTCAGCTTTCTAGATGTTCCATGTCTTCTGCTCCCAGTACACCTGTCTGATTCTTACAATCTCTGTCATTTCTTCTCAAATTCTCCAGTCAATTCCAATGAGGAAACTAGGTCAACAGCAATCTGGAGCCATCTTTCCATACAACTGATCCCAATGGGCTCACAAATGAACGCAAAAAACATACAAGCTGCCCAGCATCCATCAGCCCACTCATTAATCTGAGGAAACACTGAGCATATCTTTACCTCTGAGCTTACTTCCCACACTTTCAAAGAAATAACACTCTCTCTCCTTGCACATTTCTGCCATACTAAGAATGATAGATGTTAACAGCATGTTTTTTTCCCGTTTGTCATCATCTGCTTGCCTTTTGCAGTTACTGAAACAACATGTCTAGTTGATATTTTTCTCAAAAGGGTGTGAAAATTTTCCCTGATCATAAAAAAAGTAGCGGTGGAGGAAGTGGTAAACTATCTGGAATAGCCGTAGCTACATTTGTTTAATCTCATTCTTGTCCTGCTCAGATATAAAGATGTGTCAGTGTCCAATTTTTATATCAGATGGGACTCATAAGGTAAGAGAACTGGTGTTTTGTTACTTCTTATGTTTCATCACTTGAGGGACTTTTATCCCAGCCGGTTATTATCAAGGCATCAGGCCCAGCCCTAATGAAAAAAGAAGTATAAACAGTAGTTGAGAACAGATAAGGTGAGAGAAGTGAGTAGTCAGCTAATGCAACTGGCACATTCCTTTTGATATCAAGTCCATGGCCCTCCATCTCTCCAGACGCAACTGACATAATGAAATGCATAAAAGTCATAACTGCCACAACTGTATGCAGTTTGATGCTAACACTGTTGTCCTATATTCACTGCCATTTACACAGACAAGCAACGGTTCTTCAGAAGACCTGCCTGACGCAAATTCCAGTCTTAGTTTCCCTTTAGTGAACAGGTAATTTCCACACACACATCTTCCCCGCTATCCTTTATATATATAACCACAGAGGTGGAAAGAACCTCAGGGGTCATATAGTCCAATTCCCCCACAGTTGGAGATGGGAGTTACAGTCCCATAATTCAGAATTAGAAGAGGCTGCTTTAGTTCATATAGAAGTCTCATAACCCCCCCCCATAATATGCCAAAATAATTATTTTGTTGAGGGCTCACTCTTAAGTAGACAGTATTTCAGATATGCTACATGCCCCAGCTCATGTGATCGTTCTTTGAACAACTCTACTTCTCATCTAAAATGTGTCTTATTCTGAAGTCAGTAAAAATCCTCTTGTTCCCTCCTAATATTAATCTCAACTAACTGGGTTTACTGTGAAATGTCACAAAGCAAATCCTTGAGAACAGGTTTACAGTGCAAATGTGCTGATGTCCTTGCAGAGATAAGCTTGATAAATTATCTCTGCATACAAGCAGGAGTTCTGAAACACATGTCAAAATGTCTTACTGAAAGCAGATTCAATGGATGTCAATTAGCCAGTGCCTTAAAATTCAAGAACGAGCAATTTTATATTAGTTATACTCAATAGTGCACTACAAGCACATCACAGGTGCCTAGAGGCACACATTCCATTCTTTGTACTCTTTGTACACTTAACATAATCTAGTCCTTAGCACTAACAGCTGTATATATATAAGACATGTATAAAGGTTAAAGGTATGCACTAGTTCCACCACTGTGATCACAAACCTTTCTGAGACATTAAAAACACTTTCTTTTCCAATCTGCTTTTCCACTCACTTGCTTGTCTGATAATTTCAGGATGAATGGTCGTGTGAGAAAAACAAGGAAAATAAAAATAAAGGTACCAAGTTATTTACGATGTTGGGTATCATTTGCTTTGCACAACATTAAGTCAGTACATTACTAAAACCATATTCCTTTAAAAAATCAGCTTTTAAAACCTAAAAACATTTTCCAGAGCTTTCATGACATCATAGTCCCTGAACCAATCAATATAGTGTATATCAGCTCCTCCCCTCAAAATGGAGAACCACTGCACATACAAGTAAGATCTGGTGAGTGTGCTTCCACAGCAACTCTACATATTTTTGGTGGTGGTTGCTATTTGACATCATGACTTTCGGCAATTCAATGAGTGTATGAACTCCATGAGTCTCAGTTATCAACAGCCCTGCTCAGGTCTTGCAAACTCTGAGCTGTGACTTCCTTTACTGTAACAACCCATCTGTAATGTTCAGACAATATTCTTTTAAAACAATCTCCACAGAGTTCATGTCTTAACTAGAGTAGCAGCTATGTATAATTAGCTCCACCGATTCTAAATAGGCAGACAGATAATGATATGATGATGAAATAATTCTGTATGTAGTAAATGAGGACTGAATGGACACAGAACTCTCAGATCAGACATCCAAGTGATCCGCCCAAGAAAGTTCAGGTTAGAAAGAATGCCTTCTAAAATGAAAGTGAATTGCTACACTGTCTTTCCTTTTTTTTTTTTAGCATAACCAAAATCACCTTGGATAAAAGTAAGCTATTTACTAATTATCCACTCTGCTGTTACATTATATTGTTTGTATATTTCCTTGATTATACATATTAATCTTTTAATTACACAGGAAACTGTCTTATACCAAGTAAGAACTCTGGTTGATCTAGCCCAGTATTATTAGTTCTGACTGGCATCAACTCTCTGTGGCTTCAGGTGGGATTCTTTCCTAGCCCTATTGGGTATTCCCTGGTGGTCTCCCTTCCAAGTACTAACCAGTCTAAGTGCTACTTAGTTTGGTTCAGAATGGTATGGTGGCTTTATTGCTTTATTAATTTTACGAGCCACTAGAAATGAGGCAACAACATTTATTTACAAACAAATAGTATTACAAAGATGTGCACAATTATGGGGCTGCTGCCTTATCCAAAGGTGTATGGGTCCCAACATATACCAAGCCCCAAGCGAGAAATCAATAGAGGTAGTACATACACTTTACATTGTCCAGCTGCACTCTGTATTGGTAGGATAAACCATCACATCAGTATTCAAATTAGCTCCACAAAAACAAGAACCACTTGAGGCATATTATTTTTCAGGGCTAGGTACACTATTTTGTAAGTAAAAATCCAATGCTTTGGGTACTGTACTTATTTTCCACACAAATACACTATGCTGCAATACTACAGTGCACCTGCTGTATATGTGGGGGTTGCATTTCAGGAACCCCCATGTAAAACAAAAAAACACAAGTGCCATGTCCCACTATAGTCAACAGACACAATATGTGTTATAGTCCATTGACCATAATGGGAGGCACTTTGCATGACCTTGCATTCATGTTGGCAGAGGTCACACCCAGAAGAGAGTACACTGTATGTCCATCAACTTCAACTATGCAAAAGGTTTTAAAGTCTTAGTCACCCTCACATACATGCGTACTGGCCTGGTCCAAACACAACACCAAACTGCAGGTTAGTGCAAAGGTCACATGCAGAAACAATGCATTAGAAGTCTCAGAATCATATACATTCCATTTTTCCAATGCCAAATCATGATTTGTGAAGTTCACTAACGAAAACTAAGCATAGTTAACAATTACTACAGTACTTGGTTCCAAAGAAGTTAAGCTGTAGTTAACCAAAAGTGGTCTTCTAGCTACACAGGAGGAGGATACAGATGAGCATGCAAGCACAAGATTCATTTCGACTTATTTCTGAGCATTATAAACTATGGTTTAGTATTTAGTGAGCCACTGACTGTATTCAGATGTAATGCTAAACTGTGGTTTACTGTTCTTCCAAACAACATTCACATGACAACACAGTATCAGAAGCTTTCATTTCTGCTTTTATCTAATAGTTAAGTAATCAAATCTGTGCCAATTGTAATTAATTTTAAATATGGTTTACTGAAACAAGCTAACTTCGTATCATAGTTTACTGAAGCTTGTTTAAATAAACCACATTTGTGATAAACCATAATTTAGGGTTTTGATTTAAATAAAACTAACCTGTGGTTAAAATAAAAGAAGCAAAACTGCCAGAAAGAGGAAAAGGGAGAAGACAGCTGATGAACCTAAGGCTTGTTCATGAAATGCTAAATCACTGGTTTACCATTATATTCAAATGAAGCCACTGTAAAGTAATAATTGTAGTATTTACGATACCGCTTGCACAAGGCCAATGAAGCAACTTTATGGCTACTCAGGATTTGAATGGAGACCTCAGTTCAACAATAACCACAGAGCTATTCTGCTCCTCATGTTGTCATGCCATACCCAATCAAAAGAGTTGTTATCTATTAGCAGTTATATACACACACTTGTCATTATAACAATCAAAGCTTTTGACCAACATTATGTGGCAAAGGCAGCAAAGGTAAAGGTAGATAATTCATCACAAACTCTATACTATGCCCTCTTTTTATTAAGAGAAGTAAGCCCTCTCTAGTGAAATAAGTAGTCATCATTTGTTATTTTCCCATTTTTAAACTTCAAAGTAGGTGACCTCTTTTCTGGGTTTCCTCACTCACCTCGTTATAAAATTTTATTATAACCTTTTCCTAATATAATTCCCTCAGTTCCAAAAGACATATATCTTTACACTTCAAAAGTAAGGGATACACCTCTTTGTGGAGTTGATTCTATGATACAAACTAAAATCTTCTTTTCCTTTTAATAATGAAGCTGTCTTCTTTGTATTTTCATAGAACAGAAGATCCTAATCATAAAGTGAATATTCACCCTGTAAGAATGGGAAATCTACAACATTTTCTTACTGAATAGAAACAGAAGCACTCAAAGCAACTAACCTTCCTGCTTCTTGACCTTCATCACCTTACTTATATGTCACTGGTGACTTAGAAGATCCTTATCAAGTAAGACCCCTTGATACCTTATCTACAGGTCTTTAGTTACAATTCACAACAAAAGAGGAAGCAAAATGCTTCATATCCCTATTTAACCACTTCCGTAAGTAAATAATATCCACAGTTTTTGGTGTACTGGTTTCAAATCCTCAATTATACAGAGTTGTAGATGAGTGTATCGCTATGTTCTAAGTACTTTCACTTCTTGCTGCAGGGTGATCAGCTACAGAAAAAAGACAATACATCTCTAATTAGGAGTTCTACTCCGGGCAATACAGTCTCCCCACAATAGCCATACATAGCCTCCAGGCAAAAAGGAACAGAATCACACTCCCACACATCACAGCATGAAGAAACAACTAACTTAAGGTATCTCCAGTGTAAAGTGAATTAGTCCACCAGAAAGGGCAGAAAATAATAAGAAAGGAGTGCTGATGCTTATTATCCCCTACAGGGATACAGGTTATTTCCTTAGTTAAAGGTTCTCTTCACAGGAAATTATTTCTGCTCTTACTGGCACCTCAAGTATAACCTGGAATAGAATGAGGGGAGTGATGAACTTTGGAATGGACTGAGAACTAAGGACTGTAAAGCAGTGGTTCTCACTTGCCCTCAAAGTGTGATAAATCTCATTGCTAAAGTCCATCCCCACATAAAACCAGAAGTCGTTTCATTGATTACCTGACAAAGTCTGCAGACCAAGGTGGCATGCACAGATGCAAATAAAAAAAAAATCATTAAGGAAGCTGGCAACGTCACAGTTTTTCCCTAACACAAAGGCAAAAGAGATGTGAAAATGGGATGCCTGGCAAAGGAGCCTCCTGAGGGGTGGGTGTGTATTTGCCAGGTGCTTGTGTCACCAAGGCCTCATCACAGATACACACATAGGCATACCTGCTCTCCTCCACCCTCTAGAGCCTTTAATAGAAACCTGCTCCTAGAAGGAGGAAGCGCAGGCCACCGCGCATCGTCTAGGAGAGCCACCTCACATCAAGGCCATTTCTGCATTAGACTGTTATAGTTCTGTTTTTCTGCTTTCAACATCGGATGGACTGGGGTTTGCAGTTCGGGGAGGGGCCTCAAAGCCCCCTTCCAAACCGCAAACCCCAGGATACCATAGGATATTGAAAGTGGGATAACAGCACTGTAACAGTCTTGCGCTGAAACGGCCCAAGTCAGCCCCATCAGTCCATCAGGCTCAGCACTCTTCGCGCCCATGACGGACAGCAGCTCTCCGGGATTTCTGAAAGGGACGCTGGTTCCAGCCCGGAGACCGATGCCAGGCAACTGGACCAAGCACCTTTCTCTCTCTTTTCTTTTTCGCCTGCAAAGCATCTCTTCCTTGAGCCAGGGCCCAAGGGCACAAGGAACAGGGCCGCCCTGGCCCACCACTCCTCCATCCCCCCCCCCGTGCTTTAAAAGAGAAAAAAAGTTGCTAACCAGGATTCCTTAAAGGTGGGTGGAGGGGAAATTCTCCCTTCCACCACGAAGCGGGAGAGGGAAAGACGCCCTTCCAAAACACAACCCCGTTAAGGCTGCATAATGGAGCGGCGCCTCCGCCCTGGCAAATCATGCCCGTCCCCCCGGTCCCCGTTTCAGCCATGGATCTTCTCCTCGGCCGTTTCCGCGCTAGGTTGCTATAGCGCCATCATCCCACTTTCAACATCCTAGGGACTGGGTTCGCAGTTTAGGGAGGGGCCTTGGCCAAGCTCTCCCTAAACTGCGAACCCCAGGATTCCCTAGGATGTTGAAAGTGGGATAATACCGCTATAACAGTCTCGTGTGGAAAGGCGCTCCTCGGGCAGGCCAGGAATCGGTGATTCCCACCCGGCCCTCCCGCCGCCGGGTATCCCTCCAAGCTCAGCCCGGTGTCCCTCCCCTCCTCACTGCCAGGGCTTCGGCGGAGGGGTTGTGCGGGAGCAAAACTGGGGGAGCGGAGAGAAAGAAAGGGCGAGGGCGGCCGGGAGCCGCCTGTGGGTCGGTTACCTGTCAGCCGGCGCTTCCCCTCCCGCGGCTGCGGGGCGGCGCTCCTCACACACAGCCCCCCAACGAGACCCGCTGACACCGAGGCGGAAGTGGGACCCTCGTCGTCGCCGTCGTCTTCCCACCCCTCAATCCCACCCCTCCTGCCTTTCCCTTTGACGGACAAGCCGCAGCTTCCAATCGAGAGGTGCCGGGAGATGTGACGAGAAAAAGCGCCTCTCTCTCTCCCTCTCCCCCCCCTCGCCACAACCCGCCGTTTGCCTGCGCGCGCTCCTCCTTCCCGCCGACCAATGGGCAGCGAGGGAAGGGCGTGGCTTAGGCGAAGATGAGGGTTGTTGTCGTAGAGGTTGTCTGTGCTCCCTCAGGCCCACCCCGAGCCACCTCCCTCCCCGGCCTTCTCCTCCGGTAACGCATGAGGTGATTGGGAACCACGAATGCGTCCTGGCTTGGGGGCGTGGCTATGCAAAGTGGGAAAGGAAAGGAACGCTGTAGCCGTAGCGTGTTATAGACGCGCGCGCGGGGTTCTGCCCTCGCGAGGGCTGGTGGTGCTGCGCGCCCTCGCGCTCTCTGTCCGTGTGTATCTAATAGGGAAGGGCGAGGTTTGCTTGTCCCTGTCAAGCAAGGAAAACCTCATATGATTGGCCGTGTCAGGCGATGACCTCTTTGATTGGCTGCCTAAGAAAATTCTGTGGAATCCTGGGGTTTGCCCTTTAGGGAGGGGTTTTTAGAGTTAGCCAGAGAACAGGCCACTTGCTATGGGGACAAGGCCTAGCAGCAAGGAGGAGGGCAGTGCGTTCCCTCAGGGATCCAAACTCTGCACGCAAATAATTCTGTATTGGATTGGGGACTACGGGGAAAAAGTTATGCAGTAGAGTCTGGATTATCTGTCCTTCGGTCATCCGACGATCTGGATTATCCAACGTCGCGGCTGCTTGGGGGTGTGGCTGTAGGCATATCCACGCCCCCCCCCAAACATGGTGGCCGCTACGGGCCTCCGGATTATCCGACATTTTTGGCTATCCGACTATCAGCCCGCCCATTTATGTCGGATAATCGAGACTCTACTGTAGTTACTGGACAAGACAATTTGGGGAATTAGAGACGCAGGATCTCAAGTCTTTCTAACAAGTATCACCTATGAGAAAATGAAATTGTGGGCAATGCCAGGTATATATGCTAGTATATCTATTTATCTACCTATCTGGGATATGAGTTTGGAGTGTGGCGTTGCAACTCCCATCCTTGTCTCCTCAAAGGGGCCATTGTACGGAGTGCTTGGCTTGCACAATTCTGTTCATGTTAATTTGTCTCCGTGTGCGTTTTTAAAAAAGTTTTACATTAAAATAGCACAGACCACTGTGTGTGTATTTCTGCAGGCGGCATTGGATTTAATCCAAAATAAGTGCCTAAGGGGAAAAATAATTTGATCAGACTAGGATTTCCACACTTGCTAGCCAGACAGCCAGTTCAGCAGCTATGCTGGATAGTAGATTCTGAACTCTGCGTGCCAGAAAAGTAATTTTCATAGTTCCGAAGTGAGCATTAACTTGCAGTCCGGCAATGTGAGCCTATGGCTGTTTGCTACAAGAAGAGCTGTACTGCGTGCGAGCGTATGGTATGCAGCAACAGACTGAAACGACTGCTGCGCTTCTTTGAAATTGAAGTCTCAGAATTATGTGGAGCCTACATGGGCCATTTCCGCACTAGGCTGTTACAGTGCTATTATTCCACTTTCAACATCCTATGAAATCCTGGGGTTTGCAGCTTATGGAGGGGCCTCAAAGCCCAGGATTCCATAAGATGTTAAAAGTGGAATAATAGCACTATAACAGCCTAGTGCGGAAATGGCCATAGATAAATGCCTACATAGGAGATTTCCTGACTGCATATCTACCAGACATAAGTTTCGCGTTGAGTTTAAAGGGAGTCACACTCATAAAAGGGTTGTAAGATTTTAATGTCTCTTCTTCCTTCTGAGAACTCTACTATCTTGTTGCCCACTTCCTCCAGTCTGAATCTTGCGAGAAAGCTGACATTTTAAAAATCTGGACAGAAGAAGATGGCATGTCTAGAAAACAAGGATGGGAATTTTAGCTTTGGAAAAAGGACAGGTCCTAGAAAAAGAGAAGTTATGATAACCCTGGTTAATCAAACTTCATAATTCTCAGCTTCTGAATCAGATGAAAACATTGGCCCAACATGAAGATGATGTTAATTTTTTTTTTTAGAAAAAAAGCAGATTCCATGTTGAGGATTTTTGGGAAAAGGAATTCAAAATAAAACAGCCAAGACCGTAAGGCCTGTACACAAATCTATGGTGTGACCACACTTGGAATACTGTGTGCAGTTCTAGGCACCACACCTCAAAAAACATACTGCAAAGCTGGAAAAGATGCAGAAAGGGGCATCCAATATAATCAAGAAGGTGGAACAACTCCTCTGTGAGGGATGATTTCATAGCTGGGCCTTTTTAGCTTACAAAAAGGGTAGGTGGAGATGTAACAAAGATGTATAATATGGCAGTTTGACAAAAGTGGATCTGAGGGAGGTTTTTTCTTTTTTCATAATAAAAAGAAGCTGAACAGCGAGAGTGCAGGAGTGATAAAATGAGGTTCTTTTTCACAGAGTATATAGTTAACTTTGAAATTTTTATTGCAGGAAGTATGATAGTTCCAACTTTGATGGCTTTAAAACTATGGCTGGGCAAATTCATGGAGAAAATGGCTATCACTGACTGACTGAGAGTCCCCATAGCCCTCTGGTTTGCCACCGTGGGAGCAGAATGCTGGATTACATAGCAATTGATCTGATCAGTTTATGTGCAAAGAAGGGGTGGGAACAAGGGCAGCAATATACTGCTTTTTCCTCTGGCAGCAGGATTTCTTGGGTCAGTCTTAGCTATTCTTACAACTTAGCACTCCTTTGTGGAATCAAGGAGAGACAACTAACGACTTGTAGTTGCTATCTGATTTCCTGGTTGTTTGGTAAGTGATACAGGGAAGCACTGTCTGATAGTGACAGCATGACTCACTTCTTGTGTTGATAAGGCTGTTTGCCAAATGTTCTGCTGAAAAGTTGCATGACACTTTGTGACACTGTTATGCAATGTTAGCAGGTCTCTGCTGACAACAGGTGGCCATCAGTTACCAGCAGATATTCAAGCTTTCTATACTTATTCCTTTATTTTATTCATTAATATCCCACTTTTTCCTTTACTAACTGGGACTCATTATAGCTCACAAGATGGTTAAAAAAATCTTTCAAATTATTTAACAGAAACAATCAAAATTAAAAATCTCTCCACAGACTGACTGGTCAGGCTGAAAGCAGATGTTACCTTTTTTGCAGGGGGTAGAACTACAGTTCCTAGAATCTGCCAGCCAGCTAGCTAGCTAGCTGCAGGATTCTGGAAACTGTGATCCAAAACAGTAACTTTTCCACGTTCTGGCTGGAAAGAAAAGGAAGACAGACATGCAGGCTGCACAAACATCATCATTCCCGCACTACATCCAAGTATTATGAAGAAGAAATTTATTTTTTTATGAGTTTGTTTCCCAAGCTATCACATATTTTGCATTTTAGTATTTTTTTAAAGCTAACAACCCTGGAGAACTGAAGCTGAAATCATTTAAAAGTTAACGTAGTTCCTCTCCCATTAAAAAACAGCAACAAAAACCTCCATGTTTTGCTGTTTTTATATTTATAAGCAACTCTAAGGACATTTGCTAGTTGGGCAATATGTGAAGTCAATATATAAATAATACATATTTGGAAATACAACCAGGTAAACCACGACATAACATATCATTGTATTTTAATTTGGGCCCTACCACACAGATACACACTCCTTACAGTTAGAGAGAAAATTACAAATTATAGGTACAGACAAATTAGAAAATTACAGTTAAGAGACAAAATCAAGAAGACTCCATATGCAAAATAAAAGCCTTCCAAGAATCTCTTCCTGATTGAATGGATAAGTGTTCAGAAGCTGCCAAATCTCCGTGATATTTGTCTTGAATGATGGCTGACCACATTTTGTGAAGACAGGCTTGTCTGTCTCTGAGTTGGTGAGTGTATTAAATGATGACACTCTTGTCTGTAGCACTGTGTCTTTTGGAATACTGGACATAAATGTTGACCTTTTGTGTGTTTTAATGTCGCTGTATTTGTTTTCATTTGCAGCCTGCCAAAAATTGTGATTCTGGCAATAATTGGGATATAAATAAAGATGATGATAGTGATCATAGTACTAATAATGGTTCTGCCTACACACAAACGTACACACAGAGTGCTGCTTTGATGGGATCACAGCCATATATAAGATAGATAAGATAAGACAGAGAGAGAGAGAGAGGTGTCTGTGTGTCTGTGTGTATATATATATATACATACCATTATATATTATATATATTGGTGGCGGAAAACCCATTAGTTTATTTTAAGGTGAATTTGCCAAATTTGCTATTCCCAAATTAATATATGAACCAAAATGCTGTTATACTTTGATATTCACACTCTCCTGAATTTGTGGTGCAGTTTTTCAAAAACATGTAAAAATGATATTCTGAGTGTCTGCTATTTTTGCATTTGAAGTGGTACTTTCAGGTGAAGCACAGCTATTGCTATCTCACTATGAGGTCATGAATTTTTATTAGCTGAATTACTGTGTCCAAAGCATATATTTTGAAAAGTCTCTGTTAACAGAAATTCATTCTGTGTGAAGCTCAAATTATGCCACCTTCAGTTAAGAACAAATTTAGAAACTGATAACTGCTATCTAGTTTTCCCATGTTATTTCATTCAACTTCCCATTTGCTTAAAACCGCTGTCTTTCTACCACTTTGCTGTCCTATCTTTGCATGCAATAGTTTATCAGCCTGGCACCGGTCATACATTGTGTCCCCATTCCCTTTTCAATTGCCAAATCTAAAAGCTAGAGTTTCTGACTTGAATCCAATTAGAACTCCTGGCCTTCAGCTGGTGAATACTGCTGGTTTTCTCCAGTAAGTTATAATTAGCCACTTAACAATGCATTAAGTTATGATCAGGTCCTTAGGAGTACATTAACTGAAACATACCCAGTTTGCTTTGTATGTAAATACCAGTCATTAATCCAGATTGTCCATGTTTCTGTATTTCTGAAAACAGAAATCAAGGAGAGCTAGTAACCCAGGCCACAATGTGGAGTGCTGCTTTATTTTATTTATTTAAAACATTCATATTTTTATACATTTTCTAACAAATGAATAAAACAATTAACAGCACTGTTTTCAGGCAGCTCCCAGCAGGATAACCAGGGAATCGAAATAGTTTTAATAAAATAATTGAAAACAGATATTCATATAAAGTGAGCCAGCAAGGTGTGGTTGTGTGAGTGTTAGACTACAACCCTGGAGACCAGGGTTCAATTCTCCACTTGGACGTGGAAACCCACTGGATGACCTTGGGTGCATCACACACTCTCAGCCCCAGAAAACCCCATGAGAGGTTACCCTTAGGATCACCAAAAATGGGAAATAGCTTGAAGGCACGCAACAGCAACAACAACAACAATAACAACACTTTATATACAGTTTTAAATGCTTTGGCTTCTACCTTATAAAACGGCTTCAAGTTACAGTTACAAAATTTCCAGGATCTAAGCATGGTATTCAGAGGATAGTGCTAGAAGCAAGAGTGATGTTGGCCTCTAAATTAATGCCATGTTATGTTTTTAAAATACTGTTAAAAATGTAAATAGCAAATTTTATATATCTTTATTCTACTAAGATTAGAGGATGATTGGTAGTGATTTATTGATAGACGATTATTGGTAATACACAACCAATAATAGCTTAAATTATTTTGTTCCCAACTACAGTAGGCCCACTGAACCAACAGAATGTGCAAAAGTGTTTACTTAGCAGACTACCATTGATGTAAGGACATCTACTCTAGTTGGGATTATAAATTGGATTTAGACCAATAGCATAATATAGTTAATAACAACTAGATACAAATGATATCCTTAGCAATTCCAGTTCATGATAGTTTAAAAGGTTTTTTGAAGGTGAGAGATTGGGGAGTCAAGGGCACCCTGAGCTTACCTGGCTAGCAGACAGGCACACAGATGGCCACAGCAGGAGACCTCTGATAGATTGAGATCATCTTTCACCTTAGGTTGGCAATCCACCAAGTAGCAGTGGATGACACACATGCAAAATGAAATGCTCTGTTTTCATTTTAAAAATCTGTGTGTTTCGTTTTTCCCACCAAGTCCATTTGTATTCTTCTATTTATTTTTTTTTAACAAACTGTTAAATTGTGGATTTCATAACCATGCAATGTCAGGAGGGCTGCCAACTTGAATAAACTTTAAAAGGAAACTGGGTAAACTCATGGAGATTACAGCCATCAGTGGCTACTAGACAAGAGTGGCTCTTCCTTACTTCTTCTATCAGGGACTGTATGCATATCTGTATCAGTTGCAAGGGAATGTGAATCCGAGGGTGCTGTTCTCACATGTCCTGTTGAGGTTTTTCCCAGACAACTGGTTGGCTCCTATGTAAACAGAATGCTGGAACAGGCATGCCTCATTTCTGACTTATCATGACCCTGTGGCCACCCTAAGGCAAAGCTGTCACGGGGTTACCTTGGGAAGGTTTGTTCAGAAGGGGTTTGCCTTTGCCTTCCTCTGAGGATGAGAGAGTGTGGCTTGCCCATATCCTTATCTAACTCAAGCTTCATGATCTGTCAGGGAGTATAAGCAGTGCCGGCTGGGGCTCCTGTGCCACTGGGTCAGTAAATCCACTCCTGGATTTTGTCACAGAATCTTAATGCTTGAAAGGACCTCAAGGGCTATCTAGTCCAACCTTTGTCATGCAGTAATAGCACTACTAAAACATTGCTTAAAATGCCCCCTCACAACATTTATTTAAAGACCACCATAGACCAGGAGAGTCCACCAACGTTTGAGACAGCCTGTTTCACTCTGGAATCATTTTTACTGTGTATAAGTTCTTCCTAATGTTTAACTGGTGTTTCTTTTTTGTAATTTGATTCCATTAATTTGGGTTCTAGCCGCTGGAGCAGCAGACAACAAGCTCACTTAATCTTTTGCATGATATCCCCTCAGGTATTTAAATATGGCTATCACACCATGAGATCCAGTGAGATAAAGTGATTTGAGCATTGGACTATGCCCTGGATGTCAGGGTTCAATTCCCCGCTTGGCCATGGAAACCCACTGAGTGACCTTGGGTGTGTCACACATTCTCATCCCCAGAAACCTCCATGATAGGTTCACCTTAGGGTCACCATAAGTCAGAAATGACTTGAAGGTACACAACAACAACAACAACCATAACCATATCACATCTATGCCTTCTGTTCTCCAAGCTAAAATACATCCAGCTCCCTAAATCACTCCTCATAAGGCTTGATTTCTAGAGCTTTGATCATCAAAGGGGCTATCCAAGGTGCTGAAGCTATTTTAGGGATGGAGTTGAGCCCCTTGGATAACTTAGTAACACTAACACAGAATTACTTTTCTGCCCCGTTGCCACAGAAGTAATGGATTGGCATTTGCCCATGAGATAAGAAGGAAATGCTAATCTCTTCCACTGTCTGGGATCTCTCTGTTTATGAGGTGCTGTATTCGTGGTGAATTGGGTTCATTCCATTCATTCAGCCTCCCCACCCTGTCCCTTTCCTGATATCTTGGACTGCAAATCCCATCATTGTGGCCCACCAGCCCATTGCTAGACTGGCTGGGGATGATGGGAGCTGTAATCCAACTGGAGGAAAGTGTGGTATGGGTGCAGCATCCATGGTGAACTGGGTTCATTCTGCTTGTTCAGCCTCCCCTCTGACCCTCCCGATGTCCTGGACTGCAGCTCCCCTCACCCTTGACCACCAAGCTATTCCCACTGGGGATGATGAAAACTGTGATCCAATACATGTGGAGGCCACTGGAATAGTTGCTGAGTGCATCCTCTTTCTCTTTGGTTCTTGAAGAAGTTTCTCCTAAATGTGCTAGAATTAAAAACAATAACTTAACATTACAGACCTTTTAAAACAGTAATTATAACAGTTTTAGCAATAATGATTGTGTATTTCTCTCCCTCCCCCTTTTGCCCCCTTTTACATCTCTTGATATACTTCCTCCCCCGCCCCCGCCCCATTTTCTTTGAGTGCTCACCTGTAGAGTTTACCTTTTTCAGTGTTTCAAGCAGAGTACTTTCAAATTCAGGACGATAGCTCATCATGACTTTCTTGCAGCACTCATCTTCAATTTTGTATCTCTGGAGAAAGCTTTTAAGAAAGATAAAATAATTTTTTCTGCTTGTTATTCTTACCTCTCTCTCTCTTTCTCTGTCTGCATCTTATTTCCTCCCAAGGCTCCCCCCACCCTCTGCTGCACAATGACTAAGGGTAGAGCACATGCGGAGGGTGAGACCAGTGGCAGCTGATACAAACTAGAACTGGTAGATAAACAATTGATAAGGTGACAGCTTGCCACAAGTGATCAAAGTGTCACTGGAGCAGGGGTGGTGTTTTTTTTTTAAAGTGTGCAGCTGAACGCCAAATATGCAGCTGGAAAAAATGTGCAGTTTGAAATGTGCAGTTTGATAATATGCTACAAGAAAAATGAGAGGCCAATGAGAAGCATTATGTGTTTATTATTGAATAACAATCCTTTCCAGGTGATCTTGGTGAAAACAGGAGAAGCACAGTTTTGGAGAGAACAATTTTGGTGATACAAAATTGATAAATCAGCAAGAATGGGCATGGGGTAAGTCTCAGTGAGTCGAGGTTTACACTGGAGCACGAGGTACTAGATTCCCCTGCTAATGAACTAATGCAAATTTATCCATGAATTTTTGCTATACAGAAGATAAAAGCTATTGATTCTGCTGAAGAAATTCCTACTGATATCAAGTGGCAGCAGCATCAAAGTGTCTCTTTTGCCTTTTTCTTTCTTTTAATGGGGGGAAATTTGTGCAATTGAAATATCTGCTTTAAAAAAAAAATAACGTTCTGGCTTAATCTTTCTGAAGCCATAGCAGTCAGGAATCCAGTGTATAGAGTTATTACACTGACCAAGGACTCACTGGGGAAATGTTCTGAACCTGTATAACTACTCTTTATACATTCTGTCTAGCCCACCAGCCCATTCCAGTGGCAGGTGGTAGGAGAGGAAGAAAGCTGTGTCTTTACACAGTAAAATAATAACTTGAGGGGGGAGGTTTTGCTTACAAGCAGTGGCATATTGGTAGATTTTGAAGCTGCTGTAGAAACTGTCTCATCATGACAGTTTGTACAATTTGTAGCAATTGTCTTTTCTAGAGAGAACAGGTCTTTTGTAAAGGTAATGGGTCTTGCAGCACAAGACCGAACCATCACAAAATACTTCGCATTACAACAGAGATGACTCATAATAGTACATTGTAGGTGGGAAAATCTCTTTCTTTTTATGCCAATTGCTATAGTATCACACAAACAAACAGGAGTGGGATGGGAGTGACATAAAATATCATAAGCTGGATGTAACTGTCAAGAGCCAGAGATCTGCATTCGCCTGTATGAGATCTTGGAGGGTTTCACACACAACAGCAAAAATATACAAAATATTTTTTTAAAAATTGCTTCCAGATGCCCAATGTCCTCTAGGGAGCATGGCATGCCCTCCAACTTTTCCAGTTTGGGAAGGACAGTCCCAATTCTCTGTCATCCCACTTTTTTGGCCATTTTTAAGACGTCCCAGTTTCTCTCTCTCCTCAACTTTCTCCCTTTGTCCTCTGTTTACTTCAGTTGATGCAAACTGCATTGAAAGTACAAAATTAAGCAGAAGGGAGAAGCAAGGAGAGGTCAAATCTTGCCCTTCCCTGCAGGGTCAGGCAAAAGCAACCTGTTGCATCATCTTCTAGTTTGTCTTATTGATAATTTAATGCCATCTTGCCCACATGCTAATGTTGTTTGGCCACACATATCCCAATTTTCATTTGTGGAATTTTACAATGTATAATATAGGGGGAAGGCATTAGTACCATTAAAAAAAAAATGTCTCCTAGTGCCCCTGCTATGGCGCATGGACAGTATTTTTGCCCTGCTTTTCACCTCCTCTGGGCCATTTGAGGCTAAGGAAGTGATGTAGATGTCACTTCTGGGTCACAATCTGTTTTTTAAAAAGTTCTCTTATGGGTCTAAAATGGATAGCTCCCCCGCTTCAATATGGTGAAAATGTTTCCCATGGCCCATAATGGGCATAGGGTATTTGCACGTTAAAAAACCCCCTGAAACCCATAGAACTGCTCTGAGGGCCACAACATGGCCCTAGGAGGCTGCATAGGCCACTTTTTGCCCACCTCTTTCATAGATGTTTCTGATTCAAACGTTCCTCTGAACCCTAGCTTTGCTACACCATTAGTTATAACTAAGGAGGAAGGCAGGAGAAGTGAATTGGCTGTTGAGGGGTCCCAGAGCCTCTATGGGCATCAACACATCGGAGCTGACAGACTAGCCTCCCCTGATCTGAGAGCACCAGAGAGAGGGGCCAGGCCTCCCTCCACTGTGCTTGAACACAGTTCCAGTTGAGAGTCTCTCCTTCCAGCTGTGTGGTGCCACTGCTATAACACTGTGAAGGGGGAGAGGAAGCAGCAGTCTCTACATTCTGCTCTACTTGCTGAATTTCAGCCTTTCAGGCAGGTATGAAAGGCTTGGCAATGCAAAAATCAAGATCTTCTAAACTAGACTTGGGAGATGGGTGGCCCTCCAGATGTTGTCAGACTGATTCTGATCAGTTCCTGCCAGTCTGGGCAATGAATAGTAATGAAGGAGAGGAGCTGCAGGCTAACAACAGCAGCAGTGTGATCCATTCCCCACCTCTGGTATCAACTATCCACAAAACTGGTTATTATTCAAATTCCAAAACCTTTTTGTCCTTATCAAAGAGTTGCAATCTTCCAGATCATCCGTGAAGGAAGGTGGAGCCAAGATATGGGAGTGGTAATAAAGGTGGAAAGCAACTTGAGTCTCTTTCATGCTACAAAAATATAGCACTCTGATTCCACTTTAATTACCATGGTTCCATCTTATGGAATCCTGGGATTTACAGTATAGGAAGGAAGTTACAGTCAGCCTTCCACATTTGCAGGTTTGACTTTCATGGATTTGATTATTTTTGAGTTTCTTCAACTCCTCTCCCGCCACCTCAGGCACTTCTTTTATGGAGAACACTCTGTCTTGGCAGTTCCAAACAGGCCACGTAGCCCTTTAAAAACACGCTTCTTGCTCTCTTCCTTCTCCACCATCAGCCGCTGCCTAGACACCTAAGGATGGTTCTCAACCCAATTTTCTCAGCACCACAGTCCTTCTCCCAATGCCCCTCACACACCCAAGGAAGGAGATGGGTGAGAAAGGAGGCATAGGGCCATCATGCTAACGCCCGCTCTCCTTTACCTGACTTGGTTTGGACCTTGGATGCCCATTCTACCCACTGTGCCTCAGCCCCCTTCCCACAGATACAAACACACATTTTGATATTTGCAATTTCCCCCCTTTTGCGAGGGTCCTATGGCCATAACCCTAGCAAATTTGGAGGGCCAACTGTAATTGGAATTCTCAGTCAGCCTCACCCAATTCATACCCTCTAACATTTCACAACTAAAAATGAGGACATATGGGGTCAAGCAGCATCAGATGTGTCAAGATGGCAAAAGTTATTAATGAGAGGAACACAGAAATTGAGAGATGATGCAGTAGTTTGCTCTTGCCAGTCTACTTGGAAGCGCAGGATTCTGCTCCCTCCTTTCCTCTCCCCCATGCTGGGTTAATTGAGTACAAACTACTTTTGCACTCTGATCTCAGTTTGTACCAAGTGAATCAAGCTGAGGACAAAGGGAGAAAGTGAGAGGAGGAGGAAAGAGAAACTGAAACATCTTAAAAGCTGCTGAAAAAGTGGGCTGACAGAGAATTAATTGGGACTGTTCCAGCCAAATTGAGACAGCTGGAGGATAAGAAAACAACAAGCTCCAAGTTTCCACAGGGTACAGTCATGGCAGTTAACTTGCAGTGATTGTGTTATATTTGCCTGGTGTAAAAGTGCCCTTGGAAAATGGATAGGCATGCCAAATTATATCAGATGCAGGGGAATAAAAGGAGGATCAGTGACACGCCTTGGAAGCATAGCAGTTAGATTTCCCCATAAAACATTTGAAAGCATAAATGGTCTGACTTTTGAAAGCCACAGGGGGGCCTAGACAATAGCCATGCTGGTTGGGGAATTTTGGGAGTTGTAAAAAAACAACACTTTTTTCAACTTCTGTTTTCAAGGCAGCTTTTAAACAATCAAACAATGCTCTGCATGCAGAAAATGCTGGAGAACTGGAAGAGCCACTGCCAGTCAGAACAGACAGTACTGGGTTAGGATGAACAAATAGTCTGATGTAAGTCAGCTCTCTGTGTTCTCTGCCTTTACACTCTTACAAACTCTGGATCTTTGTTTGTTTTCAAGTCCCTTGCATTCTTTCCTGCTCAAAAATATCTTCAGGTATCAGTTTCTTTCTTTCTTTCTTTCTTTCTTTCTTTCTTTCTTTCTTTCTTTCTTTCTTTCTTTCTTTTCAAAATCTCCCAAAAGGAGGGAAAGTTTGCTTCCACGCCATGTACACAACCTGCTTCAAAGACGGAGGATGCAATGGCTCCATCATCAGGACCAGCCCTACTCTTAGGCAAGAACACAGTAATCCTATACAGTGTGAAGGAGGAAGTGTTCCCTAAGAGGTGGGAGATGTTGGAGTCCACCCGCAATGCTAGTGTTTTCTTAAAATTTAGGGGAATTATAGCTCAAAAGAGGCCTGTGAGAGGAGAGTAATGACGGGATCTTTTCATCTATGTATACAAATACTAACTGTAGAGAGGACTCCAGCTATAGTTAAACAAAGTATTTTATTTGAATTGACAAACACGTGAGAGATCAGACACTCTTGAGAACCATACAAGGCTATTAGAAATTGAGGCAAGAAAGGTTGGATAGAGAGAGAGACTGGGTGAAAGGAGTGATAGTTACCCATCCTGAAACATAGCAGAGGGACTCAGACAGCATCTGAGGGTAGCACAGAGGAATGGCAGTCTAGGTTACTAAATACTACAAATAGCTGGGGTTGAAGTTAGGGTTTTTATGCCCTATTTCACACCCTGAAGTCGTCTGTTGACAAAGGTGGAATGGCTTTCCCACAGGACTGACAAAGGGGTCCAGAATGGGCTGATTCCTTGACTCTGGAGTGACAAAACCTTGATGAGACTCATGATGATCTCTTAATGTTCAGTCAGGTATGGTGTATATTGAAAATCTCCATAGGGTAAGATCAAGGGCTGGTCTTTGATTACTCAACAATCTGGGCAGTTCATCTTTCATTGTATTCAAAAATTCCAAGAGCCTGAAGCAGTGAAGGGATTAGCACAAAGCAACCAGTGTCAGGTTTTCTGCATAATCCTATGTGAATTTCCATAACCCCAAACATATCTCTGGCCAGCGTGACCCTGAACACATTTTCCAGCCAGCATGGCCCTGATTATGTTCTCTGGTCATTAATAAACCCAATTTATAGAAATTACACAGCCCACAGAAGGGGTGCTAGGGTACAGTAAGACAAGCAGTAGCAAGGTTCTAGCAGGTCTTCTCTAATAGAAGACTGCATTGGGTGTGCCAGGCTTCCTGTCCTACACCTTCCCCTGTCCTGCATCCCCTAACTTAGTCAGCTGCTTTCCAGTACAGTAAAAAAGGCTGTCTCACCACTACCCTGGAGTGAAGCAGAAAGGAACTGAGAAACCTCATGTTCCGGTTGAATTAAGTATTGGTTTCAAGTTAAGTTATCCTGAATCCCACCCCTCTAACATTACATGAACGAGGCAGCACAATTATACAATAAAAGGCTAATCAGAAAGCTGATCATGACAGTAAAAGATTCAAAGCTGTTAGGAGGTATAAAAGAAAGAGTGGACACCCCAATCTTGTGCTGGCATGCAAATCTAATCTGCTTAACTTCTGACTCCTCATTTGAAACGTAGCAGTAGGTTTATCAGCTAAATGGTCCTTTAAAAATCAACTTTTAAAATTCTTTCATATCTATCTATCTGTCCCAGCTGTGTACATGGTCAACCGTCATTTTTATCCCTACAACTCTCAGCTTAGGCTAAGACAGTGGTTCTCAACCTGTGGGTCCCCAGATGTTCATGGACTTCAGCGCCCAGAAGCCCTGAGCATTGACCACAGTGGCTGGGGCTTCTGGGAGCTGAAGTCCACAAACATCTGGGGACCCACAGGTTGAGAACCACTGGGCTAAGAGATAGTGGCAAGTTTCACAAACATTAATGAAGATAAAACGGGTTTTTATTTTTAAGATATACAGATTTTCATTTTAAAGCTAACTTTTCTTCATTGCAGCTTAGCTTTTGAGCTGCAGTTCTCCCAGTAGATCTTTAATGGACCGTTCTATCAGAGATCTTAATGAAACTGCATTGTGAGCCTCCTATCAGTAGAATTTTGTACTGCTGCAATCATTACCCGAGACTAGTACATGTGGAACCTTGTCAATGATTTATAAATGGAGCAAATAAATGCCTGTTCTCCACCCCTGATATATTCACCTTGAAGAAGAATCTGCAATGGAATAATGGGCAAGTACTTTGCCATGGCCTATTCAGTGGAAATGTATTTAAAGTATTAAAAAATATTTTATCAGCATGGAGCAAATGCTGATGAAAAATTGTCAGCCCCAATATATCTAGTCTTCTCTTGTCTGTATTTTGGACATGGTGAAGGCAGAGGAAGTGATTGCATATGCTGGTTAAGGAGTGGGATCTTGGTGAATTGCAACTCCTGGCAGTCCTAGCCAGCATATTCAATAGTGAAGAATGCTGAGAGTTGCAGTCCAACAACAACAAGGTGAAATGATTCTTAACCCTATGTGTTTACATTTATATCTCAAAATTTAGAAAGAGTTGCTATGATTTATACAGAAAGACAATATATCACACTATAGAAAGGAACCTGAGATCAGATGACCTGGGTATTTTTCTTTGTTTCCTGCCCAAAGACTAGGTAGATGGGCAGCTTTAAGGCCCTGCTCTCTTTTCTTGCTGGTCATTCTCTTTAAATGAATGTGAACTGGAGAGCCTTTCAAACTGAGGATGTCACTAAATAAGAGGATTGTCCTGAAGGAGAGCCAGTATGAATAGTGGTTTGAGTATCAGATTGAAACTCTGAGACACCCAAGTTCAAATCTCCACTCATCCATGGAAGCCCACTTCATACACCTCCCACTGTCCCAGTTCAGCAGGAATAGTCACAATCAATCCCCTGCTGTCCCACTTCATTCTGTTGATTTTAAAATGTTCCAGTTTCTCTCTCCTCCTCCCCCTCTCTCCTTTGCCCTCAGATCACTTCACTTACTGCAAACTGAGTTTGTACTCAATAATCCTGGAGGCAGTGAAGGAGGGACAGACTCTTGCCCTTCCCTGTAGGCTCAGGCAAAAGTAAACTGCTACATTTTCTCCTGGCATGTGTATTTTCCCTTATTAATGAATAACTTTTGCCATCTCAGATCACACTCAGATGTTGCATGGCCACACATATCTCAATTTTCACCTGTGAAATGTCTGGAAGGCATGTGACTTTGGGCAAGCCCAAAAGAAGGCAGTGGCAATTATCCTCTGAATAAATCTTGCCAAGAAAACCCCAGTACAGGGCCACTGTACATGAGAATTGGCTTGAAGGCACATAATAACAACCTATAAGTAGGGTAGGTTTGGGGATGCTATCTTTTCAGTGGGTCATGTTTGGTTTTTCATGCTTGCTTGGTCTTTTGCACTTGTTCACTGTAAACACATAAGTTCATAGGTACGTAGCCCACCACCCAAAAACCACCACCAGCTCTGGACATTGTTCATAAATTCTGGCCTGGCAATGCCTTACGCCTTCTCTGTCTGATCTCAACAAACTAAACTCCCAGGGTTTCTTATTCTGCTGACATTCAGCAGACACTGAATTTGATCTCAGATCTGAGAAGGAACTTCTCCAAGTTCTACCCACACCTATGTCCAGATTTTCTAACTATATTTTCTAATTATATTATGATAATTACAATATTGCTGTTTTCCTCTTTACACTTTTTAGCTCCTTGTGTTTGGAGCACATACATAGATTTCTCACCCCCCCCCCTCCAGTTTCATCCTTGCTTCTCCTCTTTGTTCGCTGCCATCCCTTGCAGCCTGGCTAGCAAATAGCCATCTGCATTTCCTAACTTTTAGTTTTCCTGTTCACTTTGTTCAATTTGCTTCACTTTGGGTTGTTTGTGTATGTGTGTATCTGTGTGTGTGTGTGCGTGTGGTGAAATCTGGAAAAGGAAGGAGTGGAGGCGGGAGGGCAGAAAGGAAGAACATTAATTATTATTCACAGTACTGCCTCACAAGTTCAGCCTTATTTTTTGTTTCTGTGAGTTACTTTTAGAACGTGAGAGGAAACAAGTTATTAGACAGCAGAATGGTTGTCAGGAGCAAAGAAAAGAGTGGGACATTCTAAGCATTAATTAAGCCATTAGGAGCCAGGTTAGCTGCTATGCCTTCATCCGGTGATCTGAAAGTCTCAAAGACAGAGCCAGCTCATTAAGAAAAAGCACAGAAGTAGATCACTTAGTTCAAAAACATACAGAACTAGGCAATGCTGGATTTATTTTGGCCGTTGCCCCTATGATCCATAGAAACTGCCACAAGGAAACCATGGATGTGAGGAGGCATGGAGTTGTATCTCACCTCAGCTCACCTGCTCCAGCCTCATCCTGTTGTTTCCTTTTGTATGACTCTTTGGATGTTGTTTCTGCCCTCACATTCAGGAGCTGATAGCACAGCGGTCACAAGAATAACTAACACATTTGTGGGATGTTTGCCCTGCTTCTTTGCAAGCGGTTGAGTCTTTATTTAACATTGATAATGGGAGAGCATTCCTCCTTTCACACACACACACACAAACCTAAGGCAAGCAAGCTGGCTAAGGGTTGTAACCTGTGTAGAGTGCATTGCTTGCAGGCTCTCAGTCTGTGCCACCTGAGAACACTGCTTCACTATATCTGATGGTATTGATACAGACCTCATCACTGTGGTGGGACTGCATGGTCCCATCAGGCAAAAGGCTATGCTTATGGTTGCAGTGCTGTTGGTAGGATCTCCTGTGTCAGATAGGCTTTTGCTGAGGAGCCAGTCTTAACAACCTTGGAAACTTTTCTGCAAATTCTAATTCACTAGGATAACCAGTACAAGAAATCCTTGATTTGGAAAGGATCAAAGATGATTCTATCCAAAGTTCTCTTAAGCCTTTCTTTCTCTATATGGACTGAGCCACGTAGTAGGATTTCAGCAAGGGTGGAGATTATAGAACCTTTCAGATGTAGTTGAACTGCAACCCCCAGCATTCTTCATTATTGATTCTGCTGACCAGGGCTGCTGGAAGTTGTTGTTCAACAATATATGGAGGGCTGTATAAATCCAGCCCCTGATCTATAGCATCTGTTATGTTGTCAAGAGTATAAGTAGGCAGAGTTTACAATTAGCAACTGGAATCTAGGAAGTTATCTGATTGATTGATTGACTGACTGACTGACTGACTGACTGACTGACTGACTGAGGGGGCCCTCTCCCATGTTCCCACCAAATGTACCTGTGGACCCCGCAAGGACACCCCAACCCCCAGGTCTGGTTGAGGGAGAGGGTACCCTTAGAAGATCCTCGTTGGGATCCTAATGGGCCGGCAGGGATGGAACGATTACTACAATACCAAACCCTGCTTTTGGAGGCTATGAGAGTAGGAATGAAGAAACCCACCAACATGACAAAGGTGACTGAGGTTATGCAGGAAGCCACTGAGACTCCCAGCGCGTTTCTAGAACGCCTCTTGGATGCCTATCGCCAATATACCCCCTTTGATCCTGAAGCCCCAGAGTGTATGAAGATGGTTAATCAGGCGTTTGTGACTCAGAGCTACCCTGATATTAGAAGGAAGTTACAGAAGCTGGAAGGTTTCGCAACACCATTTCCGCACTACAGTGTTAAAGTGCTGCTATTCCACTATCAACCTCCTATGGAATTCTGGGGTTTGTAGTTTAGGGAAGGGCACTTCGAATTCTCAGCCAAAGAGCTCTTTGGTCTCAATAAACTACAAACCCCAGAATTCCACAGCACATTGAAAGTGGAATAGCAGCAGTTTAACACTAGTGCAAAAATGGCCAGAGAGAAGGGCATCCTCAGCAGATCTCAAAACACAAATAGGTTTGTAAAGAAGAATATGGCCCTTCAAACAGCCTGGCCCAGAGCTGGCTTTACAGATCAAAACCAACACTTTGAATTGTGCCTGGAAATGGACTGGCAACTAGTGGAGCTGTTGCAACAAAGGACCTAGCAGCCAGAAGTCATTTAAGGAACAAGTAAACAATGGCACAAGCTTTCCATGCTTGTGGGATTGTGTGCTTCTGTTGCACAAGGGACTATGCTGCTGGTAGCAGTGCTGTTGGTAGGGTCTTTCATGTTAAGATAATCTTTTGCTGAGGAGCCAGACTAAATGTGCCAACAAGCTACTGGGCTGAAGCAGCATGGGGGGAGGCATCCACCCATGAAATTTAAACCAAGAATACAGACGCTATGCAACCAGCAGGGAACACATTACATGACAAAATCCAAATAAAAAGAAGATGGAATAACTATATAAAAGAGATAAAAGAATGACAGTTTCATTCAAGGAAAAACCATTTGAAGATGAACCTACAATTTTAGAAAATTAAGTGGAATCTGCACTCAGAGAACCTGAGAGAAATAAATCACCAGGAATGGATGGCATACCAATAGAGCTGCTACAGAGACAGAATATATTCTAGTCCCGACTAAAATTTGCCAACAGATACAGAAAACAAAAGATGACCTACAGATTGGAAACACTCAATATGCATTCCTCTCTTCAAGAAAGGGAACACTAGCGATTGTATTAATTACAGGATCCTCGCTTTAATCTATATGCTCAAAATTTTTCAACAAAGACTGTTACCATATATGGAATGAAAAATGCCAGATGTCCAAGCTGGGTTCAGAAGAGGTATGAAGGATCATATTGCAAACATATGTTGGATAATGGAACGCACCAAAGAATTTCAGAAGAAAAGAAGCCAGTTCTTTACAGACTAGAGCAAAGCCTTTGATTGTGTAGGTCATGACAAACTATGGATTGTTCTTCAAGAAATGGGTGTGCCGCAGCATTTGGTTGTCCTGAGATATAACCTGTACTCAGAATAAGAATCATAGAAGCGTAGAATCATAGAAATGTAGAGTTGGAAGAGACCACAGGGGCCATCCAGTCCAACCCCCTGCTATGCAGGAACACCCTCAAAGCACTCCCAACAGATGGCCATCTAGCTTCTGCTTAAAAACCTCCAAGGAAGGAGACTCCACTACACTCCGAGGCAGCATATTCTACTGCCGGACAGCCCTGACCGTCAGGAAGTTCTTCCTGAGGTTCAGGTGGAATCTCCTTTCCTGCAGCTTGAATCCATTGCTCCTTGTCCTGGACTCTGGAGCAGCAGTAAACAAGCCCTCTCCCTCCTCTATTTGGCATCCCTTCAGATATTTAAACATGGATATCATGTCCCCTCTTAACCTTCTCTTCTGCAGACTAAACATACCCAGCTCTCTAAGTCTGTCCTCATAGGGCATGGCTTCAAGGCCTCTCACCATTTTGGTCGCCCTCCTCCGGACTTGCTCCAGCTTGACCAGGTCCTTCTTGAATTGGGGTGCCTAAAACTGGACACAGTATTCAAGAAGAGGACTAACCAAGGCAGAGTAGAGTGGTACCAGTACCTCCCTCGATCTAGACACCATACTCCTATTGATGCAGTTGAGAATTGCATTGGCTTTCTTGGCTGCCGCATCACACTGCTGACTCATGTTCAGCTTGTGGTCTATTAAGACTCCTAGATCCCTTTCACGTGTCCCCCATTCCAGCCACGTGTCCCCCATCCTATATTTCTGTATTCCATTTTTTCTACCTAAGTGTAGGACCTTACACTTCTCTCTTTTGAATTTCATTTTGTTAGCCTTGGCCCAGCTCTCCAATCTATCCAGGTCATTTTGAATTTTGATCCTGTCCTCTGGCGTATTAGCAACCCCCCCCAATTTGGTGTCATCTGCAGATTTGATGAGCATGCCCTCTATTCCTTCATCCAAGTCGTTGATAAAAGTATTGAACAGCACTGGGCCCAGGACACAACCCTGTGGCACCCCGCTAGTCACTTCTCTCCAGGATGAGAATCTGCCATTGGTGACCACCCTTTGGGTTCGGTCGGTCAACCAATTACAAATCCAACTAACAGTAGCCCTGTCCAGCCCACATTGTACTAGCTTCTTTGCAAGAATGCCATGGGGAACTTTGTCAAAGGCCTTACTGAAATCGAGATATGCTACATCCACAGCATTCCCCTCATCTATCAAGCTAGTAACTCTATCATAAAAGGAGATAAGATTAGTCTGGCATGTCTTATTTTTGAGAAATCCATGTTGACTTTTCATGATTACTGCGTTGCTTTCTAAGTGATTAGAAACTGACTGTTTAATGATCTGCTCCAGGACCTTTCCAGGTACAGATGTCAGGCTGACTGGGCGATAATTATTTGGGTCCTCCTTTTTTCCCTTCTTGAAGATGCGGACAACATTTGCCCTCTTCCAGTCTGCTGGAAGAGGCTAATACAGAGAAACAGAAAAGTTTCCAATTGGCATGGGGTATATGGACGGGGGTACATGGACCAGGGTACATTGCATCACCCTATCTGTTTAATTTGTACATTGACTATATCGTCCACAAGGCAAGATTAGACTCAAAGGAAGGAGGTATAAAAATTGGAAGAAGGAACATTAACAATTTAAGATAGACAAATGACACCAAACTACTTGCAAAAAAAAACAATTACTGAAGAAAGTGAAGGAAAAAAATGCAAAGACAGATTTACAGTTGAACATGAGGAAAACAAAAAGAATGACCACAGTTGATTTACATAATTTTAAAGCAGATGTTGAAGATATTGAAATTATTCATGATTTTCCATACCTTGGTTCCATCATTAATCAGAATGGAGTCTTCAGTCAAGAAATAAGAAGACTAGAACTTGGAAAGGCAGCTATGAAGGAACTAGACAAGATCCTGAAGTGTAAAGATATACAATTGAATATATCAACTGTAAAGATACATCACTGAATTACTGAAGACTAAAGTTAGCATTGTCCATGCCGTTGTATTTCTAGTTTTCATCTACAGTTGTGAAAGCTGGACAGTGACAAAAGTTAAGGAAGAAAATCAACTCACTTGAAATGTGGTGCTGGAGAATAATTCAACAGATACCCTGAACTGCTAAAAAGACAAATAAATGGGTCTGAGAGCAAATCAAGCCTAAACTCTGCCTAGAAGCCAAGATGACTGAACTGAGACTGTCATACTTTGTACATATGAGAAGAAATGATTCATTAGAAAAGATAATAATGCTTTGTAATGTAGAAGGCAGTAGGAAAAGAGGAAGATCCCATTACAGATGGACAGTCTCAATCAAAGAAGCCAAAGCCCCGAATCTGCAAGACCTGAGCAGGGCTGTTGAGGATAGGGTGACTTGCAGGTCTCTCATCATAGGGTCACCATAACTCAAAGTCAGCTTGGCGGCAGTTAAGAACAACAACTGTCACAGAGAAAGGCAGTGCGGGGAGGAGAGAGAGATTGCTTCTGAAGACAGTGCTTCTTAAATTATCTGATGTGGGGGAATTAGCAGGGGTTTTCTTCCCAGTGTGCCATATTTGGGCCCATTGGAGCTCTCCAGGGGCTGGCAGCCAATGCCTTAAGACTGGCACTGGACCAGACCATTTAGAATAACAATGACATAAGAAAAATCAGAGCCAGCGTGGTGGCGTCGTCTGAGTGTTGAACTAGGACTGTGGATGCTTTTTAAAACACAGTTAGAATCTTTGAAAAGCATTTTGGAGACCTGCTGGCACGATTCTAATAAATAAGTCCATCAAGATTTTACAATCAGATTTCTTAACATGTATATGTGGGGAAAATGGCGGGGGGAACAAATGAAAAATCTTCTTCTCTAAGCATACAAATAAGCCTGGAAGACAGGAAAGTATGCATAAGAAATACCCAGTCTTGGATCATGTTATGCAAACCAATCTGGAAGTGTGCAAAGGTGTTGTATTTTCCCATTTTTTATTTGCATAACTACTAACGTCTTCTGCTAATTTGCAAGTTTTTAAAAATAAAATAATCTTAATGTTTTTTTTTCCTCTTTTATCTTGTCTTCCTTTGGGTAGTAATAATTATAAGTAGCTAAACTTGAAAGGAATAAAGAAAGTTGGATTCCTTATCTGTAAAGAAAAAAACTCAGGTAGTCATTTAAGCTTGTTTTAATTGTTTTTGTTGTTGTTGCTTTTGTTTCTCTACAAGTCATTTCCAACATATGGCGATCCTAAGATGAACTCATTATGGGCTTTCTGGGGCTGAGAGTGTGTGATGCACCAAGGTTTCCATGGCCAAGGGGAGAATCAAACCCTGGTCTCCAGTTTCATAGTCCAGTGTTCAGACCACTACATCATCGTCGTCTAAGTTCCTCTTAGCTCAGCAGCCACATGGCTATGTAGATTTTCAGAGTAACAATGCAACCCTATGCTTGCCTATTCAAAAAAGAAACAGGAAAAGTTACTTCGGGGGCTACAACTCCCAGAATTCTGAGACAGCATTTGCTATAGCTCTGGGAGTTACAGTAAAACAAACGAAACATTGTGAAGTTCTGAGTCAGAAATAAGTGTCATTAAATTCCCTGGGGGTTATCCCCCATTAAATATGTATGGAATTGGAACTTAAAGGGAAAAATTACATTTTAAGAATGGTGGAGTTGGTCTGTAAACACATACCACATGCAGTATATAATGTACCTTGTATTTAATATCCCCAGATTTCAGGGCCCTGCCTCGCTTCTCCAGACTCCAGGGTGAAGGGAGAAATCTCAAGGCAAGAGCACTGCTCTCAACAGAAAATACGTTTTTAAAAAAGTGTGCTTCAACCCCTGTTTTTGCAGGCTACTTTGGAGGAGCTGCAGTAGATTCCCCAGAAACCTCATCTCCTGCCTTCCCTCTGTTAGCTTCTTGGTTAGACTTTTTTTTATTTGAGTGACATTCCTTCAGCAACTGTAACAGATGCTTAATAACACCACTACATTCCTTTTAACAAAATTCTTTTATGCCTGCCCAGTTGCCTTTTATTCCTTGTCCTCTGTGTAGCTGGAAGTTTTTTCTAGCAGCATCAGCACTGAAAAGTTGGTGGAGGGGCTGGAGAAACACAGACTTTCAGCGTCAGAGTACAGAGGTGGATCTGCACTGGAGGATGCAATAAAGCTTGAGCTGGGTAAGAATAGGATTCTATTCTAGATCAGAGCTTTCCAAACTTTTCATGTTGGTGACACACCTTTTTAGACATGCATCAGGTCACAATACAGTAATTCAGTTTTACTAGGAGACTGGAGGTTAAACTAACCTCTTATAAGAGCCACAGACACATACATAAATTGTAATAACAAAATGTATGGGGACACAACATATCTCATGAAAACCTTTCATATATTTTTAAAAATATATGATTTATAAATAATAGCATACATTTCCAACATTGTAGGCGACACACCTACACACTTCAGGCAACACTAATGTGTCAGGGCACACCATTTGAAAGCTCTGCTCTAGATGCTCCTACTGTAGCCATGTATTCCTGCCTGCAAGAGGTAAGGTAAACAGTAGCTGTTCCCAGAATCCTATATTGAACATATGTGAAGAGCAAAACAGAATGGGGAAAGCAAATAAGTCTGCTTCGCCAGATACGCTAGCATGGAAGGAAGGAAGGAAAAGGACAGGACAGGACAGGAATAGAAAACAAGCAAGCACAGCTCTTCTAGATACATTTGGAAGAAGCCTCCAAGTACTGTACATACTCATGTGTAAATGTAGAAATTTTAGGGCCTTTCTGCACTGCACTGTTATAGTACTATTGTTTCACTTTCAACCTCCTGTGGAATTCTGGGGTTTGTAGTTTACTGAGGCCAAAGAGTTCTCTGCCCCACCCTAAAATGCAAACCCCAGGATTCCATAGGATGTTGAAAGTGGAATAATAGCACTATAACAGTCTAGTGCGGAAATGGCCTTAGTCAAAAAAAACCTGGGTTGACTTACCCACAGGTCAATCTAAGCAGTGTACCTTAACTTTTATATAAAAAAGGAACCATCCCCTTCTTTGCGTAGAGCAGCAAAATGTGAGAGCTTTAGTTTGTCCAGGGAAAACCTAAAAGATGCACCGAGCCCGCCTGCCTCCCTGCATCTGCTGCAGCGCTGCTTCTGGCCTTTTTGAATGCCTGGACAAGAAAATGGTGCTGGCAGAAGCTCTTTGGCACTTCCCTTCAAAGAAGCACTGAAAGAGTAGAGGGGAGTCAGTGCTTTTTAAAAGTTCCTCTGGGATGGAGAAGCTCTCGCCTTTTGCAGCTCTACAGAGAAAAGGGGATGATCTCTTTTTTGGCCCTTTCTGCATGCGGTGAGGGAAACGCTCCCTGCCGCTACTCACCGGCTTTTTGGTGGGTCCGTCTGGGTCCGTCCTGATGAGGAGCAGTGTGAGCTCGTCGCTCCGCACTGCTCCAGCGTCCGAAATGGCAGCTTCTGGTTGGTGGAGGCTCCCCACCAACCGTTGAGGCTCACCAGCCTAAAGCCCGCCCCCGGCAGATCTGCAGGCTCACACTGATGCACGCCTGCAAATCTGCACAGAAGCACGGGAACGGAGTGGCGCACTCCATGCTTTTGAAAAACCTGTAAAAACAGGTTTTTAAAAAGCGCACTGAGCGACCACTTCGAGTCGCTCCGGAGCAGACTGAGGTGTGGAACTTCGACAAGTAGTCTGACCCAGTCCGCTCCCAAGGTGTGGATGACCTCCGTCAGAAGTCGCACCGTGCTGTTCTACTTACTCCATGCAGAAATGGCCATTGATAAGAGTTAATACTGTAGCATGGGGAAAATTGTTTTTGAATGCCTGGATGTGAAAATGGTGTTGGCGGCAGTTAGGGGCAACTGGCTCCATGAGGGGATGCTGGTGCTTTCCCCTCTTCATGGAGTGACCCACACTCAACTTATCCACAACTCATATCAAAATCCATAATTTTGGCTCCAAAACCTGCCCTCAACTTACACATGAGGTTGACTTATACATGAGTATACACAGTAGTCTCTAAAAGGTTCAAAATGGTTTGGTTTTGTTGTGCAAGGGTTACCTGACCTGGTTGTTTCAGGCAACATGAGCATATTGTTGGTTTTTAATATAAAGCTTGCTGAAACTTCTTTTAAACTTCTTATTGAACTTCTTTTTTTGTACAGTGGGAACCTATCCCTATTCTTTCTATATTCTTTCTGCCTCTGATACCAAATTATCTGTTGAAGAATTAATGCTCATTACTTCATTAACTGAGGTTTAACTGTACACACACACTCACACATCTGTACAGGCATACTTAAAACTCTCTTGACCAATCCCAGGGCAGTTTTGCCTCTGTTTTCAAAGAAATATGTGCAATTTTTTTAAAAAATAAAAAAGGAAAGGAAAGTGCACATGTAAATAAATGTACCTATGTACTTCAGAAATGAAAAGGTAGATAATCCTTGTGAAGCATTAGAAAAGAGTGTTTTATGACTGACAGCAGGTATAGCATTTGGTTTGTCGGTGCATATATCTACGAGAGAAGTTGGAAAGTCCAGCTAACACAGTAGGTGAGAACACCTGCTGTGAAAACTGTATAAATATTACATCTTTTTTCACCCTGGGTTTTCATAAGCATGCCACACTGGAAATTCTGAAGCTGCCCTGTTCTCAGCAGTTGGTAAATTTAATGTATTCATTGAAGTCAGAAGGCTGCATTCTGGCTCTAAAATGATAAAATGAAAAGCAGGGGGAAAAGCCCAAAGCCCTATAGTTTACTGAATGGAGTTGGGCTGCTGGCTTTGTCCAAAGCTGTTCCCCAACATTTTGCATTCTGAGGCACAGCAAGAAAAGTTGCCTCCCCTAAAAAGTTAAGATGTATAGTACCTAAAGCCAGTCAAGTTATTTTGCTCTATGAGGGAGGGGGGGAAAGAGTTCCTCTCCCCATTCCTGGCAATAAAAATACAATATCCATCCATCCATCCATCCGATTCTAAGGCAAGAACAACTCTCTTCCTGACATTAGGGCAAGCCCTGGATTGTACTGTATAGTTGAATTTTTCTGATACAATCCTAATGTGGATTCTATCGCAGGAGGCTCAGCTTGATTTATACATTCCACCCAGCCCAGATGACTGGAGAAAGGGAGAGAAAGAGAGCTTGTGTGATTCAGCCCACACTGTCTGTTTCATTTATTTACCTAAGGCAATTTTTTAGACTTCATATTTAACAATTTTAATACAAGCATGCAAACTAATTCACAATTACAGGAAAGAAAGGAACAAAAGAAAAAGGAAGAAACCATACACTAACAATATGCATGTATAATTTAAACTAAACTAGGCTGAGCTGAATTAAGGCATAATAGCAATACTCCTCCATTACTAAAATACTAATCCATTACCCTGAACACATCTCCACTAGACTAACTAAACCACAAAAAAAATCTGCCTCCTCATACAAACTGTAATGAAAAGGAAATATTGATTATCCCATGTCTTATTCTATCATAACAGATTACTCAATTTATTGGAATTACTAGTCATCCCTCCACATTTGTGAGCTTCACCTTCTTGAAATTGATTATTCACGGATTATTTGCCACTGCCTCTGTCCCTTGCACACTCAGGCCATTTCTGCACTAGACAGTTATAGTGCTATTATTCCACTTTCAACATCGTATGGAATCATGGGGTTTGCAGTTTAGGGATTGAAAGTGGAATAATAGTGCTGTAACAGTCTAGTGCGGAATGACCTCACTCACACATGTGGGCAGGCAAGCAGGAAAAGGGAAGGTGTGCATCTGCATCCCCCAGCACACGGCTGGGTGGGTGGGAGACAGGGGGATGGGATGGGTTGGGATGGGATGGAGGGAGTGGGAGGAGAGAATGAGTGCTGACACATGCATTCCCACACATGGTTGGAGGGACTCTACAGAGAAAACCCTGTTACCTGTACCCACCAGCTTAGCTTCACAGGGTGATAGGACGTGAAACAGGAACTCTGCTGATTATCTTAGATTTTAGGCATGCTCATATGGGAAGAGGTGGGCTTTCAGCTATCCTAGCCCCAAGCCATTTAGGTTAGAACTAGAATTAATAGAAACAGAATGAACAATACAAGAGTATCTAATGCACAAAAGAAGTTTGTTGCTGTTGTCCTTGCCACTCCCACGAAGTGACTTTGATGGTGATGAGAAAAAAATGAGGCATCATAATGCATTTTATGTGTGGCATTCTTAGGATCCCCAGACTGATGATTTTGATAAAGTTGCCAGACTGAGAAAGAAGGGAGAAGAGGAAGCTTTGGGCCAAGTTCAGCCATGGCTGGTTAGAGGATTTGGAGAGCTATAGTCCCAAATAAGAGTCATCATGGTGTAGTAGTCTGAGCACTGGATTATAACTCTAGAGACCAGGATTTAAATCCCCACACAGCCATGGAAGCCCAATGGATGACCCTGGACAAATTACATTCTCTCAGCCTCAGGGGAAGGCAAAGGCAACCCTCCTTTGAACAAGCCTTGCCAAGAAAAAAACCCATGGTTCACCATAAGTGAGAAATGACCTGACTTTTGGAAGTTCCCCAGGATAGTGGTTGAATCTAACTTCAAGACTGGTGAGGAAAATCTCTACCTCACCAGAAGGCAATAAGCTGGCTTTGAGGGTGCAAAGCGCTCCATGCATTGAGTCCCACCCACCTCATAGGCTCATCTTGTGAGGACACACGAGAGTGCCTTCTTGGTAGCTACTCCCAGACTGTGGAATTCCCTCCAACAGAGGCTTGATAGGCTCACTTCCTAGTTTCTTCTCTGACAGGCAAAGACTGTTTTATTCAAACATACCTCCAGTTTTAACTGGTTGGGGCAGAAGGATTTTTTCAATGTGATGTGCTGCATTTTTGCATTGAATGTGTTTTTAACCATTTTAAATTAATGTTCTATTTGGATTGTTTGTTCATTTTTTAAAAAAATTTGGAATAAGAGACTGAGGGGTTACAGTATTATTATTGTTTGTATAGTCCTATCTATATACATTGGCACTTTACAAGTAAAGAAACCAAAAACAGCAGGTCCTGCCAAAAGGGGTAGAATGAATGAACGAACACACACACACACACACACACACACACACACACACACACATATATAAAAAGGGAAGAAAGGAATAATAAAACTATGCTATCTAACTGTAAAACAAATTATCCAGATAAAATACAGTATAATATAAAACAAATTGACACGTGCATAAAATCAGACTGTACAAAATTATAAAACAATATTAAACTAAAATTCCAAAAGTTTTGGAAAACAAGGAGGTGTTTAATTGAGATTTAAAAATAATGAGGGAGCAGCAATCTACAAATATTCTGGGAGGCAATTCCAAGAGTATGGAGCAGCAAGTGAGAAAGGGCAATACATGATTTCATTCTTTAAAGACCTCAAGGGCTGTCACAGAGAAGAAGAGACAGACCTGTTCTCTGCCGCCCCAGAAAGTAGGGCCAAATCTAATGGCTACAAGAGGGTAGATTCTGACTGAATATTATTGACAGTACAAAAGATTTGGTAAGGGAACCAATTGCCTAGAGAGGTGACAGGGTCTTCTTCTTCAGACATCTTCATAAAGAGGCAGGACAGCTACTTGCTGGGGATGCTTTAGCTGATAATCCTACATTGAATGGGAGGTGGGACTCAGTAGACTACGAGGCCTCTTCCAGTTCTATGATTCTATTGTTTTAGCTGTGTTTTGTTCTGACTTATAATATAAGATGCCTTCTGTCGCATATTGGGAGAAAGGGGAATATTCAGTTAAAACGTTATTCTGTATCCTCCAATAAAGAGAAGTATTGCCAGTGCTGTGGGATTAAATACTCTAAAGGCTCCAAAGCCTGTCTGCTCTTGGAAGCTAAACAGGATTAGCTCTGGTTAGTACTTGGATGTGAGACCACCAATGAATACCAGGTGCTGTAGGTATATTTCAGAGGATGGAACCAGCAAAACCACCTCTTACTCCTCACCTAAGAAAACTGCATAAAATTCAGGGGGTTCCCATAAGCTGACAGGTGACGTATAGGCACATATACACACACATTCACTACCAGAGCTGTCCTTGCTGTACTATCTATCAACTGCTGCCGAAGGCACCTGCTGCATTCTGCCTAACGGGAAAAGTGAAAGAAATGGACCACCTTGTGAGCCTGTGGACAAATCTATACCACATACATCAATCAAGTTTATATCAAGTCCTATTCACACAACAGTTATAGCACTATGATTCCACTTTAACTGCCATGACCACATCTTTTCAAATGTAGGGGCTGTAGTCTGATGAGGCACTACAGCTCTCTCTGGCTAAGCATTCTAAATACCTTGCTTAAACTGCAGCTCCCAGGACTCCACAAGATGTTATTATGACAGATATAGCAGAAGTGTAGTACCATAAAAGGCCTCTGAACAATGATACTCTCTTTTCCTTCTAGAATTCTGGGAATTATAGTTTAGTGAAGATGCTAATAAAATTCTATTGGACATTGCTCATTCTTTGCCTTCCAGAACCACAATTCACTACAAAAATGGTATTTTGAATTTTCGGAGGTTTCCACACACAATTCCAGCAGAGTCCTTCCATTTTCTTAGCATGTGTACAAATGCTGTTAATCTGGGTTAGACAATAGTAGAGGCATCATTGTTAAAACAAATGCACAAGGTAGGTAATTATAGGTATTATAATCCCATGACAGACACAGGAAATGCAAAACAATATTTTGGCAATACTTATGAAGATGTCCTTAGGCTTAAAAAGTTTGATCATTCCCAGGGCAGAAGGATCCATAAAATCTGGCTTTTCTGCATTCTGTGTGACGGGGATTCAGAAACTAGACAGGTGAAGAAAAACAAAGCAAGGAAAAGGAGGGGAGAAAATCTCGATGGGCAGTTAAAAATCCTGAGGGACAAGTTCATTCAGCAAGACTTTGGGCTTGGTAGATAAGAGAAGAGTAAGCAGAAGGTCACTACCTTCGCCAGCCTTCTCCAACCTGGACGCCTTGCCTGCACTTTTGTTAAAACCGTAACTTGTTTCCACTGTTGCCGTAGAAGATTACATCTTCACCATTTACCATTACTCCGCTGCTGTAACCCAGAGTCCCCTGGCCTGTGATAACACATAGGACTAGGCCATTTTCTTAGTTCATGTGCCCCACTGGTTTGGAAAATACTGCTTTTCACATTTGCAAAGGAAAGAAAAAAAGCCCAGAAGCTGTTCTCCAAACCATAACAAAATATAATAAAGCCAATCAATTAAACAATGGAACAATTAAAAAAAAACACTAGTCCATAATAATAAGGGGCATCTGGCAATACAAACAGTCATGAAAATGCCAGGTCACACAAATATACCTTAATACAACAAAAGAGCAATATCTAATGGCTAAATGAAATTTTAGAATATAGGAGAAAATACAACACGGAGATGTCTTCAGCTTGTTTTGTTTGTTAAAACCTCCTGAACTACAGTACACCATCTGACTTTAAAGGAAAGTTAGTAACTTGCCCTGGCTTCTCAGGAGATGGTACAGGTCTAGCCATTCATCCTAGTTTCAACAGGAAAGTGTAATATTTCCCTTTATGTGTCACATAAGTCCTGGTAGCAGTGAAACCTTATGGGCTTGTGCTTCGAAGAGGTATGACACAACAGAAATATAGCACACTACGGGCCCAGCTGGCAACAATGGGGAATTCATCTTACATCAAGAAGGCCCTCTTCCGCCTTGGCACTAAATATGCTTTAGTAAGCACTCATTCAGTAAGTGAGGCCTCCCACACAGTATGTGAAGTCAGCAATAGGAGAAGCCAATCACTCTGATAACCTGGTCGTAACTTGTTCGTGGTTTCTAAATCAACAATAACATCTTGAATGTGGTTTGTTAGTCATGGCAGTCAGTCCAGAACTTTCGGTATATATTAGATGTAGGGAGCTACACTGAACAACCTGATTCTTACATTCTGCTCTAATTGCAGCTTTTTAAGGCCAGCCCTACATTAAAGCACACTGCAGTAGTCTAGTCTTAACCACTACCACTGCATGAATCATTGTGCCTAGGCTACCACTGTCCAGAACTCTAGTTGTATCAACCAAAGCTGGTAATAGATGCTTTTGCATCTACATAGAGAAAGCAAGTAAGGAGCAAAGCTGGTCTTCCAGTCAAAGTGGCAGCTGAGAAAGCTTGACCCAGTATTTTGGTTGGAGAATTAGTGACATTAGCTGGTGTGCCTATACTCTTAACATCACCTAGCCCATTAGAGTTTGGGTGGATCAGGCCTACCACCCCAAACCAGTTCCCTATACTAGGTCAAAGTACTCAAAAGCAAACCACCCCCAAAGGAAGCTGGAAACTTTAGCTTGTTCTTTTGTAGTGTAATTTCAAGGATGTTTACTCAGATGGGTAAGACCCGCTGTGTTTACTAAATACACTCTGCACTGTAGCCTTAAGGTAATTACCTTAAACAAATAAAATATGGAGAAACAAAAACAGAACAAAAGCTTACTGCCTTAAAAAAGAGAAGGATCTAAGGGAATAAGCCTGATACTTCCTAAGATAAAAAATTTGGTTAGATAAAAACAACTTCTCTGAACAAGTTCCAAGACAGAATGGAACGTGTTCAGAAAACCTCAGGAATGTGTTCTGAAAATTTCCTTCATGAATCTGCACATTGCCTGTCCTATCAGTCAATGTATTGCTTCAAGGCGTAAGGAGTGAAGGTATATCCAACCGTCTTGGAAAAAGATGAAAGGATGAGTTGGGTAGCGTTCTGCATGTGTAAGAGAGGACAGGGCCATTGCTGCAAGCTGTAACAGCAAGTAAAGATGAAATGGCAAAAAGAAAAAGAAAAGAAAGCAAGGTGCTACAGAAGCATTTTTATAATCCTGAAAGAAATAAATTCCAACCATTTCTGACACCAGAATTCTTCCAGCAGACATTCTCTGATTGAAAAGTTGCTCAGAAAATGTTCAGAGAACTTTTAAACCAAGGAAGAACTGCATCTCAAAATATGTAAAGTGTCATTCCTTTGGATTATACATGTTTTCATATCTTTAGGTTTTCTGTCTTTGAATATTATTTCATTTTTCAGGGGATGGCTTTTGCAAAGTCAGTTTCCTAAAGAGGAAACAATACTGAAAATGCCCTATTGTCTTCCTAACAGTCTCTCTTATTCACATACTATACCTATTTACTCCTTTCATTTATATGCAGTGAAGGAAAAGAGGACAGCAATTGACAGAACAGTGGAGCCATGCACTATCATCTGCACATCTCAGACCTGGCCCATAGATCTAGGTTAAGGGTAATATCACCAAAGATTTCCTAATTAGCAAGAAGCTCCTAGAATTCAGCCACCCTAGACTGCCGCTTCTACAAGCTGTTTGGCTGGACCATACCTGACACGGTGCTTATCTTTAAAACAGGATCAGTTCCACCATTGCAACAGCATACTCTTACAGTACCCCAAGGTCAATTCTTTCCAACCCATTGCAAAAACTCTGTCTAATTATGTCGCACTGGCTAATTCCAAATTGCAGAACTACGAGAACAGATAATGTTTAAAGCAGGAATGGAGAAAATACAGCTAGTGGACCACACGTGGCTTCCCAGGACCTCAATTTGAAGCCCCAGAAGACCTTCCCAAAGTCCCAAGACTCCAAACTTCAGTGAAAAAAAACACTGCAATTTTTTCACCACAATGCCACAAAACCAGTGCAGTTGTCATCCTTTCATCTCCATTACCTACTCTCAACTCCAGAAAAAAAACACTAAAAAACAGTTGAAATACTGACAATTGCCAGGACAAGAAATGACACAATATCACTTCTAGTCATTTTGAGAGTGCAGGCACAGCCCATGGAAGAGAACGTGCCCTTCACAGTTGCCTACCCATGCTTTAAATCAGGTTTGGGTAAAATGAGGCTCCTGAATTACATGTGGCCTTGGAGCACCCAAAATGCTCAAAACTGAATATGCCAAAGAATATGCTGGGCATACCAGTACAGATTACGAGATAAAAAGTGGCATACACATTATCTGCAGTTGCCCACTCCTGATTTAAACACACAGGTGGAGAAACACTGGTCCTTCAATTCTTCTGGACTTCAGGACCCATCAGTATCCTATTAAGTGTGGCCAGTGAAAAAAGATTATTGGAAGTAAAATCCAAAACACCTGGATGGCCCAAGCATTCCCATTCCTGTTTCAGGGTGTACTAAAATATATGGATTTCTAAATGAGAAACTGCTCTGCTATAAGAAAAAATATTTATTTATTCATTTAATTAAAGTATTCGTACCCTGTCCTTCAGCTGTAAAGTTTCTCAGAGTGGCTTAGTTAGTTAGACAGGTTATCTGCCTGCAAGCTTACAATCTAAATAAGACATGAACCCACAAGAAAAACAGGACTGTGGGGTGGGAATTAACTTCAGCACTTCCTGGCTGTTCTCCTGCTCCTTCAGAAGCTACAGTAGCGGCAACTGGAACATGAAGGAGGATTTCAATGGCCATGAGAGCCCAGACATGATGGAGGTGTGCCTAGTTGCTCTTCTTCTCCCTCACAGTTCAGAGCAATGGCAGCTGGAATCTGGAGGGAAGGGGTCCTCACCAGCCACTGGGCACAGGCATGACAGAAATGTCCCTGTCTGCTCTTCACTCCTTCAGAATACTGAGTGTTGCTTTGTGTTACCCATGACCCAGACAAACAGTAAATCCAAAACATGTTGGTTTGGATAACTGTATATTTTGGTGTAATTTAAGAAGTTTTCTCCTATTTTGGCCTTGGTCCCTTTCCGACTTTTCTTCCACATTTCAAAGTACAAAATTGCCCCCAAATTCCAAACTTACTACCCTTTATCTGACAAGTAAGTGTGACCTACAGCCCCTGCTCTAGGATCCTAAACTGACCATCATCATTCACTTCCAGATAATCTCATAACCCAACAAAATCCCCTCACTTGAGATAACATGACTGCATTCCAACAGTTTTAAAAATAGATAGGTTTAATCAGATTAGGTCAATCAATAATCTGGACACAGCAGTGAGAAAAAGGCTGTGGAGTAGTCTTGTGTAAAACCAGCCAAATACCATTCTTCATTGGAAAGGGTGTGTGGAAAGCAAGGTCATGCGTGAAATGCTATTGTAAACAGATTTTATGCAAAGTAGGGATTCCTAGCTTAAAGCTTGTGGCCTATATATTAGAAACAAAACTGCTAGAGTGTTAAGAAACTGCTCTCCGCTATGTATAGACTAGGAAAACTGCAACTTGAACTTTTCCATATTTTCAAAGCAGCATAAGAGCTGGTTTGGGTGGTCAGGCAGGAAAGACAAACTTGTTCTAGGTTAAGCTCTGCTTTTAACAATGCCAGACAAGTTCCATGACAATGGGTTGGATGAAGGCACAAACATCAGCCAATGGCTCATCTTTCATTGTGTGTGTGTGTGTGTGTGTGTGTGTGTGTGTTTTATGTGTGAGAGAGAGAGAGAGAGAGATGGGGGCCAATTTTTGCACTATGGTCTCCCAATGGTTGGTCACACAGACACCAAAACTAAGGTTAAGACAAAACTGGAAGTAGGAAAGCCACCATGATGTAGCAGTTCCAGTTTTGGGCTGGGATTCTGGGAGCCCAGAGCTCCCTACTCAGCTATGGAAACCCACTGGGGGACATTGGCCAAGTCCCACTCCCTCAGCTTAAGAAGAAGGCTGCAGCAGACCTCTGAATAATGCTTCTTTCAAGAAAACCCTAGGTTAAGGTCATCATAAATCGGAGTCCCCTTAAAGTCACATGACAACAACATCAAAATTGGAAGACACTTCTGAGTTATCAAACTCAGTTTGACTAATCAAACACAAGCAAGACTAATCAAACACAAGCCACAAACAGACAAGTAAGCACAGCCCCTCAAGCCTGTAAACACACCTGGTCTAGGATGTCTTCACAGACCCAGCTCTCCCTCTGCTCCCTCTGCTCTCTCCTCTGGGAAATGAGCTAGAGGGCCGTTTGAGGCTCCTAATAAAGCTCCTCCCCGCTAGACAGTGAAGAAGTAGAGCTCAGCACAAAGAGGACTGAGGGGATTACTCAATGGACAGAGAAGTGGTCTGCTGGGATGACAGGGAGTGATCCAAAGAAACTCTCAAAAACTGGGACTATTTGTATGGGAAAAGGTACCTGGAGGGCTAATCCTTTCCTGAGGAGAAGAATGGGTATTGCAACGGAAAAGAAGCTCCACGATGGCAACTCCTTTTGCATGATGAGATTACAAAGTGTTGCCAAAGTCTCAGGATCTTCGGCTGCCTTGGGTTGTGGTGTGACTTTGTGTAAATGGTCCTTGCCTGATAGGATTTTATTGCTATCGGTGCTCAACTTGTGGCAAACACGCTAATCCCCTCAAGTCAGCTTCTCAGGGGCTGAGGGCCCTTTGTCTACTGTGGGTTTACACAGCTTGAGGTCCCCTGGGGCTATGTGACAGGAGATTTTACTGGCCTGACCTGGTTTTTGATCGTTCAACCATTGCTGCCTATGTGCTCATCCGGACGACCTCTCAGACACATGGAATTATATTTTTATATCAAAATTGTAGATCCCAGGACAGGGTTTTCCAGTGGGGTAACAGGGTGTGAGGCCATATGTATCCCACTGACTGCACATCTGGCTACCACTGTACTTCAGGAATGTGTAATGTTGCAGCAAGGAAAAGTATAGTCAATTTCTTAATCATATGTTGCTGAGAAATAGACTCCAAGCAGGATCCAGGGATAGCTTCTATTAGAAGTACAAGAAAGAGTATACTATGCTCTTCAACGGTTCATAAATAAGAACTGGGGCCCATGTGGCCAAGCAACATCAGAATGTGGTCAAGACAGTGAAAGCTTTTAATGAGGAAGAACATATAGGCTAGGAAAGGCTACAGCAGTTTGATTTTCCTGAATCTAAGGGAAGAGCAAGATTCCACCTCTTCCTTTCCTACCCATCCATAGTGAGTCAATTACATGTAAATTACTTTTATATTCTGAACGTAGTTTGCAACAATGGGAGTAAGCTGAGGACCAGGGGGGGAAAAAGGGATGAAGAAAGAGAAAGGGGAACATTTTTAAAAGCAGCTAAAAAAGCTAGATGACAGAACATGAACTAGGACTGTATCTGCCAAAACTATGGTATGGACCAAAATGGGCAGGGTCAAATTTGAACACAGCAGAGGACCAGAAATAGGAGCAGAGTCAAACCCAGGCAGGGCATTTACATCTGAGGCAGAAAGGATGGAAAAAGAAAAGGCAATTTATGTTTTCAAAAGGGTAGAGAACCACTTTTTCAGTTCAAGGGTCCAACTCAGTCTCAAGAGGGGTTCTCAGATGGGGCAGTGGTGTATGCCAGTGATTGGTGGAGCCAAAGACAAAAAGATGGGAATGAAGATGCCAATTTATTTGGGATTCAAGCTCCTATTGCCTACAACTAAGCCTTAGGAGAGGCATTTCAACATTTTAGCTGGGAAACTGTTACCCTTATTTCTGGGGTCCCGTAAGGGACACTTCAATGTGCTCCAAATAATGGGGAATGGGAATTAGCAAGAGCACAAGCTGTAGCAATGCAAGAGTCAGGGCAACCTAGCGAGATCTTGGACCCAATGTTTACGGGGTCAGGCCGAGTCAGTAATCAAGCAGAAGTAAATAATAATTGTTTTCTTTATTAAAATACAGTCAAAACATAAGTATGCAATCACTCACACAGACCTAAAAAGATAAAGGTAGGAGTTTTGATAGAGGATTTTGAGAGGGATTTTTCAGGGTAAATACTACACCTGATCCTGTAGCCCGGGTAGTCAGAAGAAAAGTCTGTTGGAGCAGAGATTCTCAGCCCGTGAAAGCTGAGGGGAAGGCAGGATGGAAGCCAGGAGCGATCTGAAGAAGCCCTCAAAATCAGGGGGTCTTGTGATAACTGAAGCCCCTGTCAGAGCTGCTGCTGATGAGCAGCAGCTGTTGGTCCCTCTTGTTCAGGGTGGAGATGAGTCCTGCAGCTCAAGAGCTCCCCCTGCTGCCAGGGACCAAGCAGGCTTGGACGTCCCTCTGCCTGCTCTCTACGGCAACAGGGATCCAGTTCTGAAGATGGTTTGGAGCCTGTGCCAATCAGCCCACAAACATGGTGGAGACTCGAGAGAGCTGAGCAAAGGGAGGCTTCCTTGATTAAGTTCAAGAAGCAGTGACTAGCCACACCTGTGTCTTGTGCTATACAACTACCTGCCTGGAAGCTTTCCTTTGCTTGTGGCAAACTTCTTTCAAGCCCTCCTCTTGCCTGTTCCTTGCTCCCAGCACCCAGTTCCTGCTACCTTGAATTGATCTCTTGACCCTTGGCTTTTGGAACTCTGACTATGGCTTTCACTTGATGCTCTGGTAAATGAACTCCCTCGTGTAAAGTGCTTGCTTGTCTCCTCCCGGCTGGACTTTGCTGGCTCTCACACTCCCTTCTCTGGGCTGGCTCGCCGCCCAGGTCTCTGACCTTGACAGGTCTTATAGGGGAAAATGTGCCTGTAGGCTAGTCCGCTCCTGGGGAAAATAATCAGTTTCAGGCTGGAGACAAAGCCTCCAAAAGGTCAGTATTTATCATGATTGAATTATGACAGAGTTGTCAATAGCACAAACAGCATGCAAACAAGGAGTGCTTGACAGTTGGCTATTTGGCTTGTCAAGCTGCCTGCTCGGGGCAGGGAATCTTTTGTATGCTGCGTGCATAAATAAGGTGTTTTCAAAGTGTACTTGCCTGGAGGTCTCCTGAAGCTGCATTCCAGCAAATTACTGGCCTGCCTGAATTTATCTTGTATTGTTCAGCTACTTCGACCGTGCCTATGTGCATACTTGTGCAGGGGCCTCGCAAACACGTGGAGAGGAACAGTTTGTGATGGCCAATTTCCTGATATCAAATTATATTTAGTAGATCACAGGCCCAGACTAGAAACTACAGTAACAAAATCACTGACCTGGTGTCAAAGTGAAAGGATTCATCTGTAAAACCTTAAACGGCTTGAATGGGTATCTACTGACTCAAAACAGCACAGACAAACAGTTTGTACTGATCCCCAAGACACCTCCTTATAGAGCTCCTCACAAGTAACAAGACCAAAACCCTCCCTCTTCTTCCTAACAGCAGGACCGGGTTTGCCCTGGTGCTCCTCTGAAGTGGCTCTCCTCAAAGGGAGCAACCCTCCTTTGCTGTCCCAACCCCCATGGACCTATTTCTTTTAGAGCCCAGACTTTATTCTGCCAGCTCTCCTACCTTCTCCAGTCATGGAGGGTGGAACTCACTGGAAGAAATGGCTTCATGGGCCTGGCCCTGCAAAGAGGCAGTTATCTCCAGAAGTCTGCAGAAGACTCCAGAAGTCCCACAGGTGCAGCAACAACAAGGGCAGCCGAGGTAAACTGGCAGAGGTGGCAGTGGCAGCAGCTGGACCTGAATGATGTCACCTGCTCTTGTTTGTAGGTGTTCTGGGGGCTTCCTTTCATTGCAGAAAGTGTTGGAACATTCCAGAAAGTGCTGGAATCCAACCTGTATTCTGCCAGCAATCTTCTACCTGCTCCAGGTGGGGTGGGTGGAATTTTCTAGAAGATACTGCTGACATAGGTTTGTGGGCCTGGGTCTGCAAATAATTAGTTGCTGTCTGCAGAAGACTCCAGAACTCTCACAGGTGCTGCAGTTGCAGCAGCTTAGAAAACCAATGCCATTTTGGACTGCATCAACAGGAGTATCCAGACCTAGGAAAGTAATATTCTAACTCTATTTTGCTTTAGTCAGACTTCACCTGGAATACTGTGCCCAGTTCTGGTCACCATGTTACCCTGAGAACTGGGGGTCCTGGGAGGGGCTCCCAAATAACCAAACAACAACAAACAAGATGGGGAAATTAACTCGAGCACTCTCTTAAGCTAGCGAGAGGCAGGGTAACTTAGCGGGAATCTTTTACCCTATGTATACAGGTTCAGGTCAGTGAGCAGTCAGGTTTAAAATGGCAACAATAACTTTATTAAACAGATAGCACATATTAAGAAAACACAACCTCACAGCTAACTAAGAAATAGAAAAGAAAGTTTGGGGGAAATGGGTGATACGCCACCTTTCTCGTAGTCCTGAAGAGGCCAATTGGAGAGAAGGAAACCCGGTATGGCGGCCGAGGGGAGGTCACAGAAGAAGCGGCAGCAAGGCGGGATGGAAGTCCAGCGAAGTCCGAGCAGTCCGAGGAACTCTCGGAGCTGGGGATTTTTATTAGGGGAGAAATGACCGTGGGCTAGTCTGGTCTTGGGTGAAAACAATGAGTTTTGAGCTAGAGACAATGCCTCCAAAAGGTCAGAATTTACATGATTGAGTTAAGGTCCGAATCGACAATAGTATGGCCGGTATGCAAATACGGCTAGCTTGGCAGTTAAGCACCCAACTCGCCAGAGTGCCCGCTTGGGGCAGAGGTCTCTTTGTGTTAGTGTGCATACCTTGATGGGGGTGTTTGTTTCGAGAGGTCCTAAAGCAGATCTGGCAGTTTCTGGTTTACTTTGGTGTAAACAGCAGCAGTTAATAGCCATGCCTAGCTCCGCGCTTGTTCGGTAGCCTCACAAACACTTGGCTGGTGGCAGAGCAGGGCCGAATTATGATATCAAAATGATATCTAAAGGTTACCAAAGGCCAGGCCAGTTCACGGTGGTAACAGCCACAGTTCAAGGAGAATGTTGACCATGTCCAGAGAAGTGCAACCAACGTGATCAAAGTTCTGGAAAACAAGCTTTACAAGGAATGACATGGGGAACTGGATATGTTTAGCTTGGAGAAGAGAAGGTTGAGGGGTGACACAATAGACATCTTTAAATATCTGAAGGGATGTCATGTAGACGATGGAGCCAGCTTGTTTTCTACTGCTCCTACCAGCTCCAGTGACCTTGGAAACCTTACTTTTTGGACCACAGCTCCCAGAATCTTCCAATCAGCATGGCCACTTTGTCAAGTTCTGCCTGGGGTGGGGTGTCATCCTTCTGAGTAGAGAGAAGAGGAGAGGGAGATGTGAACCAAGGAAGGGATATTTAGTGTTGTTCCATTTTTTAGCTACCTGCAGTAACAGTATGGTAGCTTTCACTTGATGACATTGAGACGAGAGCTAGTTGTATACTCTCATCACAGAGCACAGCAGTGTCAAAAATGCATGAGCTTGTTAAAGCATCTTGCTTGTAAAAACCCTGTAACAAGGGGGAAATTGCTCACTTTGAACGACACGTGGCCTTTTGGACTAAATACACTCCAGTTGTCATAGTATTAAGGATCCAGGTGAACAATGGCCTTTGTTCACTTTGGGACAACTGAAGCAGCTTTTCAAAAGGCATTCAAGATAACTTCAAGTGTCAGCCTCTAAAAGCTGTACCTCCTTCTAGTACTTTAAGGGAAGCAGAGTCTGGGTTTTGACTCTTGTTTCTAAGTGCAGTCATTCTTTCATGCAAAAATGCTTGCCATGAGAACTGGCAAACTCCCACCTGAGTAATTTTATATCGATTCAGTGCTTAAATTATTAAAATACTTGGCAGTACCATTACTCATGGTTAATGCTAGACTAGTTTATTCCTATTAAACAGGGCTTATTTTTGGAAATCTAAAATACAACCTTTGAATGTTAAATATTCTTCACCTTCTCCTAGGGCGCTTTGACCTAACTGCATTCAGGACTTAATTTGGTATGGAGAAGTATCACCCCTCAACCATTCTGTAAGCCCTTCTTGCATATATCTGAAACAAGAGAGCAGCTATTTAGGAGTTCTGAAGCCTAATTTCCCATGGCAGCTGACCAGAGAAGTCCAACTGTGAGCAAGGGGCACTCTGTACATGCTCGGTGTTAGTATTCTTTTCCCTGAACTTAAAGGTACAAGATTAGAACAGTAGGCATATATTACAACATACATACCAACTGTTACAATTTAGCAGGAACAGTCCTGATGAATCCCTCTGTTGTCCCAGTTTTTTAGCAGCTTTAAAAATGTCCCAGTACCTGTCTCTTCATCCTGCTTTCCTCCTTTGTCCTTAGCTTACTTCAAATGCTGCAAACTAAGTTGAAAGTGCAAAAAGTAGTTTTCTCTCAGTTGAAGCAGCAAGAGGAGAGGAGAGAGTGGAATCTTGCCTTTCCCAGTAGGCTCAGGCAAAAACAAACTTCTGCAGCATCTCCCAGCTTGCATGTTCTTCCTCATTAATAACTTTTGCTGTCTTGACTACCCTACGATGTTGTCTTGGCATGCATGTACTGCATTTCATCTTTGAAATGTTGGAAGGTGCACGATGATAGTCCAATTTCTTGGTCCTGCACAAGGTTCAGGCCTCCTTCCCCTTAGCAGTTGTCCCAGCTACATTTTGGCATTTCATGATGTTTTAAAAAGCAGTATATGGAATCCGAAGGGCAAGTCCCTTTTTGGTTACAAAATCTGAGAGGAAATTCATGACTTTCACAGCCACACAATTATGACCTCCTGCCCTTCTTCTGTCACCCAGTTCTGATGCCCTTAAGAACAGGATGAGAACTGGGACCAAGCATAAAGACATATAATTTTTGCAGAAAGCATACTTACTGTGGTTTTTTTTAATGGCCATGCCCTTTTCTCTTCTATACCAAAGTCAGGGCAATTTTTTTGCCCAGCATAGATGAGGAGCTGTTTTGCACAGTGTTAACTGGTGAAAGCCAGCATTGTGTAGTGGTTTAAGTGTTGGATTACAATCATAGGGACCAGGGTTTGATTCCCTGCTCAGCCGTGGCAAACCACTGGGTGACCTTGGGCACCTCACACACTCTCAACCTCAGAAAACTCTGTGGTAGGTTCGCTTTAGGACTGCTGTAAGTTGGAAATGACTTGAAGACACACAACAACAAACTGGTGAAAATGCCAACCAACTGAACACTCTTAAAGCCTTCTTGAGAATATTATTTAAAATCACAATGACAGAAATTTCTGAGCCAGGAACTCCCATTCAATTTTCTGGTTTTCATTTTGCCAGGAAATGATTTTGCAGTTCCTGGCACAGGATTTTTTTTTGCAGTTTTTGATTAGTAGGTCTTTTTCACACTAAACAATTATAGCACTTTGATACCTTTTTAACTGACATAGCTGTGTTCTGTTGAATCCTGGGATTTGTAGGTTGGTGAAGCACTAATGCTCCCTCTCAGAGATTTCTATATGCCTCATATTCTATATGCCTCGCTGGGCCTTTTTAGCTATTGAAAAATCATCTTTCCAGCATCTTCAGACATGTCTCCTTTTTTCCTTATGGATTTCACTTGCATTCTTCCCAGTTTTTGCTCTTATAATTTCAACCAAGTGAAAAGCCACCTCCCACCCAGTTCCTTGCTCAGAAACGAGCCATACACAGGGCTGACTGGCCTCTATGGAATGTCTAGAGGAGGGTTTCTCACCAAAGGTTTCCAAGACCCTAGGTTGCTGCAGGATGTCTCTAGACATTCTGTGAGAAATTGTGATTTATTCATTTTATTTTAAAGCTGTAGAAACAATAATTTTTATGCAGGGACTCCCTGAAACCTTCAGGGATTCTTTTGGGATAAAAAGGCTGGATGCTGCACCCATCCCTTCTGGAATGATTGGAAGGTCACATGTGCTTTTCCGGAGGGCACAGAATTGACCAACATTAGAAGCAAGGAGGGTGCATATTTTGGATGAGAACTACACCTCCTAGTGGCTTGTAGAGGCAAAATTCTCAGGTTTTGGTGGGGAGGGACTGGGGAGCTCTGAGAAGGACTTGGGGCCCACACAGTTGCTCTTTGGTGGTTATGTATGAAGCCCCCACATTGTGCATGTTTACTGTATCTAGAAGGATGATGAGGGACTGTGTTTTAGCAGTCAGGTGCTGAACCCATGTCATGAAGTGCACCCCAATCTTTCCTTTCCCTCCATAATTGCAATGCTGCATTTGTGTTCCTTGATGTTATCAGGCTCCTGCTATAAAATAGGGGCTGGGTGGGGGCCAGGGGAGAAAAGGCAGAAAGATGAATAAAAATGAAACTACAATTTGAAGAAGAAAAGAAATAGCAGGTCCTAATTTCCATCCAGCAGCAATATCAAATATAGCTTGCAGAAGATCAAAGGCGAGGCACCGCTGACTTAAGAAAGCAATGCAAAATGACAGCAGTAATCATCTTTGTCGTCATCATGTGGAAATATGAGAATGGTTGGGTAATTCTGCAACGAATAAAATCCCAGCATTTTTGCACAACTTCCTGCCACACTAGTTTGGGACAAGGGTAATTATTACAAGCTTACTACCTATCTGCCGGTTGATCTAAAGCATTTGCGAATAGTCTTTCAAGCCTCACCACTGATCTTACGTCTGAAGCAATTATTGCGGGTAGGGGGAGGACTCAGGAGATGTTTTTAAATCTTAATCAACTGCTTAGGGATTTGGTCTTATCCTACAGTGTGATCCATCTCCCACATCAGAAGCTGAAATAATATACAAAAGGTTGTCTCATCATACCTTGCTTCATAACAATTCAGGATACATTTTGGACAGTCTCGTTTAGAAAAGCCAGTACAATGGTAAGTTTCATTCTTAATAATCGGTGTCATTGTCCATTATCTGAACAGGACTGCTTCAGACACATGAGCTGCAGAGATCTGTCTGCTTGCGACTGGTACCCAAGGAGTTCTGCCTTTATTTTCCTTTTGTTGGTTCCTCACTGCCTTGTTTCCATCCAGATGTCACACTTGAAATTACAAATGCAAAAAAATGGAGGTTTTTCCTTTTTTTTTGTCTGTTCTACAGAAGCGGAGAATGCCCAATCCATGGGGATTTTCTGGTATCAAGATTTTTTCTGTTTTCAAGATGATTGCAACTGCTAGCGTATCACCCTGGGAATTCAGCATCAGTCTGTGACACAAGAATAACTTGGTTTTAGGACAATCCATCTCCCCCACAGGAATCAATCAGGACTGCTGACAATCTTTTGTGTCTTTTGTAGTTCCTGGAAATGAGGTGTTCCATATCAGCACATGGAGCGGGGGTAGCTGTTTATTATTTTTTCCACACAATGGAGAGAACTACAGATTAAATTCACAGAGTTAATATGATCAGAGCAGTATGTAGGTGGTCCAGGTTCAGCATCATTTTTCCTTTATTACCAAATGATCTGGTAGGACAGCAACAAACATGTTTATTTCCTCAGATATTCCCCTCTTTCCTTTATCAAGGAAAGGTTGTTGTTGTTTTTTGAAAAGCAATAGCAAAATAAATTCAAATTAAAACACCACAGCCAACAGCAGTACAAATAAAAGTGTAAAAATGCTAATACTGCCACAGAAGAGGCAACAAGTTGATTAGAAACAGAAACAAATGTGGATCAAAAATCTGAAATTAATTCCACCACCCCAGCAGTACACACGCCTACAGAGACAGACGCATCATTGCTACATTAAAGTTTTTAAAAATAACTAAAAAGAACAATTTAGTTACTTTCCTGAGGAGTATGAAAGCAAAGAGTTATTTTTGCAAATGTATTCAGTGGTAGGACAGAAAGAGCCTGGGACTCAAGAGAAGTTACTTTATTGCTGCTAATGGAGTTTACATTTTATTGTCCTTGTCTCAGTCTCCACATGGCTAAGAAGAGGTCTGCTTGCACTGACATCACTCCAAACCAACTGAACTACCACAGAAACAGCATCTGATACAAAATGTAGGCCTGTGACTCTCACATCATCTCTTTTCTTGTGTGTTTTTTCCAACATCTTTTGCCTGATGAAGAAGTCAGTAGAGCTTCAAAAGCTTGCATGATGTATTTTATGCTTTCGGTTGGCCAATAAAAGTATTGCTCTTTTGTGGATTTTGACTTTTACAAACTGTTAACTATGATGACAACTAACTAGTAACTTTAGGGTGCCTTGGAACTATAACTGTAACTATTTTTATTAATTAACTACCCAAGGAGAGCCAGTATGGTATATGCTCTAAGACTTTGGAGGCCAGGGTTCAAATATCTGCTTGGCCATGGAAACCCAGTGGGTGACCATTGGCAAGACACATTCTCTCAGCCTAAGAAGAAGGCAAAGTCAAACCCCTCTGAACAAATTGTGCCAAGAAAACCCTGTGATAGGTTTGCCTTAGGGTTGCTCCAAGTCAGAAATGACATGAAGACACACAACAACCACCAACAACTGCCCAAGTCTGCAACTGAGTCTGGCTCCTTTCCTCAGCCAAACTTTTAACGATAAGGCAGCCCTGGCAGGCAAGACATTCAGAGAGTAACAGCTCTGTCATACCTCCTGCAGAGCAGCTACATTTTTTGTCTTAGCAACCTAGACATCTGGTTTGTCTGGCACATTCCTGTGATGGGTACTACCCCCCTCAATTTTTTTTTCAAAAAAGCTTTCTCCCTTTGAAAGTGGCAGTGCCACCTCAGTTCCAAGGACTCTGGCATGCTGTCAGCCTTTAATTATCTCTGTTGATCTTGCTATCGCAGATGGCAGGCTTCCAAGAATCCTGTCAGGGGAAGTGAACGTGTTCAGTCTAGCAGAGGTTTGGGATGGGTGGGTTACCAGGTGGCATCACAGCCTTGTGATCACTTTGATATTTGGAGGTGACATGCCAAATCCAGAAAGTCAATACTGGGCTTTGTTTTTCCCTGTTGATTTGGATGGCGAGATGAAACCTGGAGTGGCAGTTACGAACAGCCTGCCAAGAAAGATTTTTGCTAGGACACTTAAAATATCCTCTCAGAGGACCTAAATGCCCAGTGCTGCATGTCCACCTGCCATTCTTGAACACAATGAGGCCAACTGAAAGCCAAACCTGATAAGATGTACGTAGGGTTGCTGGGGCCCATTCACACCACACAATTACAGCGCTATTATTGCACTTCAACTGCCATGGTTCCATTCTGTGGAATCCTGGGACTATCAGTCTAGTGATGCACTAACACTTTCTGGCTCAGAATTCCAACTACCTCTACCTAAACTGCCAGTCTTAGGACTTCATAGGATGGAACCAAGGCATTTAAAGTGAAATGACAGCACTAAAATTGTGTAATGTGAATGGGTCCCCAATCAAGATTATCCCAGGATCTGAGATTTCAGTGCCAACATGTGAGACCTAGGGATAACCCAATTGTGATGTTATGTAGGTAAATCATCATAATGACATCAACCATAGTTGCGTAGAATAACATTATTTTTTAAAAAACCCAAGCTAACAAAGGCGGAAAATGGATATACATACAAGCCAGTGCTCTTGCCCTGAGATTCTTCTACCCTGCCCTGAGGACCAGAGAAGAGGGTCCAGGCTTGACATCTAGGAGCCCTAGATGTAGGTGATCTATGAAAGGTCTTTTAAGCCTTCAAGGTGCCTTGGGCCCTCCACTGGGAGAAAATTAGGATATAAATAAATAACATGAAAATAAATAAATCTCTTTTTCAAAGTGCAAAAGCAGCTGCTGAGCCTTCAGACAGGTTCAGGGCTACAAGTCCAGGGATAGAGAGGATCACATGTCTTTTAGCCCTGAAATAATTATGTGAAGGGCCAGTCTGAGTTCTCAGAACATGTTTGCAAAATCAAGATTTACCCAAGATAACAGTTTCTGCTCTGAATCAGAAAGCCTTTGGTTGTTCAAAGCTGCAAGGCAACAGGAAATGTAAGTGATTCAGCTTCTTGGCTGGATGCTCCAACTATAAAATCATAAAAGAATCTCTCCCATCCAGTTTCTTCTGAGTAGTCTTGGACTGGATCACTCTATGTAATATACTTAAACAAAGGGACTTAGTAGTACTCAGGGAATGAGTCTGAAATTAGCAAGTGACCAAGCCCATTGGGAGATTCTGGGGGTTATATTTCGAAAAGGTAACTTTTCCAATATCTGTACATTGGTAGGATTGAGGAGTTCCAGATTTTAAGGGAGTCTTGGAAAAGTAGACACCCTTTAGTAGACACCCTTTTATATCATCCATTGGTCTTATCTGTCACTAGTGGCAGGATCATAATTCCATATCCACAAGTATCCAACATAGTTTATCTCTGGGGCATTAGGGGAAATTAAAATGGAGGTTCACCAACCCAGCCATGCAGTATTGTATTTTAAAAAACAAAACATTTTTATCCTGCCTTACCACTAAAAATGTGTTCACAGAGTCTAACAAATTTCTTTAAAAACAAATTGAAAACAAAGATGTTATGACACAGAGAGGGGCTCTCCAAACAGAATCATGAAATCATGGTCCTTAGAGATGCATTTCTCCATTTTTGGCTGATCTTTCTTGACTAGTTGATATTGATTGATTGATTGATTGATTGGGTGGCTTATGCAACAATCTGCACAAAATTGTGCTATAATGGTAATGTCAAAAATGTGGTGAGTTGCAAGTGCTCCTGCAGCCGGGGACAGATGACAGATCTTGTGGTGGAAAAACATGATTGCCCAGAAGCTTTAGAGAAGATGACACTGCATGATGGAGACACTGCAGGAAGAAAGATAATTGGGAAATTGCTTCTGTAAAGCATCCTCATATATTTGAAGGGGTACCACACAAATGACACAGCAAGGTTGTTTTATTGTTACTCCAAGGATAGGTCCCAAGGCAATCAGTCCAAATGACAAGAAAAACAGTTTACACCAAACTTTAAGAAGAATTTACAAATCATGGTGCAAGCTGTCCAGCAATGAGGCAATTGCACTGAAAGGTGGATAACCTTTTGAGTTTTCAAGCAAAGGCCAAGTGGTCACCTATTAAGGGATTTACAGAATCAACTAGACTAAGATGTATCCCTCTTCTTCAGGAAGTAACAGGTGGTCACATCAGCAGAACAGAACTGATAGTTCCAATGGGGAACTCAACAGAGAAACTCTAGAAGAAAAGCTGCTGGGCAACAGCAGTAGTTGGAGGTGACACTGGTGGAGGATCTCTTAGTGGCAATGACAGTGACACTTAGCCAGCTCTTGTTAGTACTGCTCAAGAGAAGGCACTGGTAAGCCACTTCTGAAGGTCTTATGTCTTGTTCACTCCATGAAGAAACAATCCAAAATGAAGCAAGAGGCAACTGGAAGATGAGACCCTCAAGCTGGTAGATACCTAACCAGTAGGGATGGGATGAATCCAGAATTTTCCAAATCCAGATCCGGATCCGAATTCCTGGAAGGTTCTGGGAATCCACAAATCTCATGAATCTTGAATCTTCCAAATCCTTTTTTAAAAAAGAGTTTAAAAAGCAAGGGAAAGAAGGATAATCTTGGGCAAGACACTTTCTCAGTCTTAGCAAAAGCCTAGGCAAAGGCAAACCTCCCTCTGAAGAAATCTGGCCAAGACAATTGTCATTGCTTTGCCTTTGGATCTCCCTGGATTGAAAATGACATGAAGGCCCTTTCTACACAGGCAGGAAAATGTGGATTAACCCCACATTTTCCTGCCTGCGTAAACAGGGCCACATACTACAATAGAGAAATAACCCAGTTCAAAACTGGCTTTTCTTTGCATAGCTCCTTCTGGCATCCTGGGATTTGTAGTTTGATGATGCACCAGTACACTTTGTCAGAGATGGCTGTGACACCTTGTAAAACTGCAAACCCCAGAATTGTGTCTGAAAGAGGTTTGCAAGGGAGCTCTACAAAGGAATGTTTCAGCTGTTCTTGAAATCTCAAGCCTGTAGCTTCAAGTCAAGTACTGAAGTTAAATATGAAATGTTCAATTTCAATATCTTAGAATACAAGCCCAGATGTAATCTGTGAAATTGTTAGCAAAGGCCGTTATTACTCCATGGGAAAACCTCACCTACTTACTATCTTCCCCTGTATATATGGTCTCCCAGGTTTTCAGGCGTCCTGGTCTCCCCAGGTTTTCAGGCATTTCGGTCTCCAACAATTTATTTAGTTGGCGGATTCAAAAGATTTGGTTTGCCTATTTTGCCACAAGGATTCGGATTTGGGAATCTTGAATCCTTACCCAGGATTCAAGGATTCGGTTGGCCCATCCCTACTAACCATTTACTTAAAAACTGCTTAGAGCAAATAGGAATAGGACCATGAATGGACTCAAGTCAAAAAGGCATTCAGTGCTGAAATGTTCAGGTGTGAAAGAGAATTTCCAAAGTTGCACTATGCATTAAGTAGGAACAGGGAATGGCACACATGCGCCAGGGAATCTGCCATTCCCTGTTCCACAAGTATGAGCCAGTAAGACCCAACAAGACAACAGTCTCCTGGAGGTTTCTCATTCCTAGGGTCACCATAAGTTGAAGTCTACTTGATAGCACATAACAACAATAAACAGCAGGTTTTCAGAATTCACAGCTTGGAATGTTACTGTTTAAAAGTATTTTGTGATGTGATGCATTACAGTGCTGCTCCTCAAGTAATTTCCTACCGTTAACATTCATTACATTACAGAATGTCTCATTACACTTTTGTTGCTTTTGCATTACTTTTCCTTTCTTGAAATAAGCCATAGGATTGGTAAAAGAATGAAAAAAAATTGAAAACTTCTGATCAAAATTAGTCTCAAATGGCTTTAAACAACTAAGATTCCTGGAGAATGCAGTGATCACAGAGAAGACTTAGATGAGACATTAACAAAAAGTGATAGACATATCTCATTACTAAACAATGACTATAAGACAATTACTACTATTTTGGCTAACAGACTGTGGAAACATATTGCTCAGAATATTCATGAGGACCAGAGTGGATTTTTGCCAAAAAGACAATTAAGAAATAACATGAGACCTGTTCTTAATACCATCAAATATTTGGAACATCACAATGATAAAGAAGTTGCTTTGATTTTCCTAGAAGAAGACAAAGCATTTGCTAATATTTCTTGAAATTATTTATTTCAAGTATTGGAGAGTATGGATTTTGCTGAAAATTTATTTGGGTAATAAAGACAATATATCCTGTTTTAAAAGCCCAGATTTTGGTAAATGGCAATACAACAGCACCAACTGAGATACAAAATGGAATCAGACAAGGTTGCCTCCTCTCACCTTTGTTGCTTATTTTGGTGTTATTTTGGTGCTGGAGACTTTATTGAGAGACATCAGACAATATGCATAGGTGGAATATGTGGAGTGCGGGTAAAAGAAGAATACTGTGAATTGAGAACTTATGTGAATGATTGTGTGATAATGGCTTAAAATCCATTAGACTCAATGAAGGCTCTTTTGGAAAAAATTAAGACATTTGAAGTATGTTCCAGGTTTAAACTGAAGTGTGATCAAACAAAACTGTTAACTAAAAATATGACTTCAGAAGAAGAAAACGAATTAACCACTCTTTCCAACCTTACAGTAGAAAAAAGGGAGATTAAATATCTGGGAATTACAGTTATGAAGAATAACAGTCTATTGTTTCAAAATAACTATGAAAAAGTCTGGAAAGAAATGAAAAGGGACTTAGGAAAATGGGAAAATTAAATTTATCCCTTTTGGGGAGAACTGAAGCAATAAAAGCAAATATTTTGCCAATATTTTTATTTTGCTTTCAAATGAACCCCATTATAAGAAACACAATATGCTTTGTCCAGTGGTAGAAAAAAAATTCCAGATTTGTTTGGCAGGCAAGAAAAACCAGAATAAAAACATTGCATGATGCTTAAGAAAGCATAGTCTGTGAATGGCTAATATTAAGTTGTGTTATGAGGCCTGATGTTTCGAAAGATTGAAGGAATGGATAATGCTTAGAGATAAGAGACTCTTGAAACTTGATTTAAGAATTGGATGGCATGGCTGTTTTTGGTATGATAAAGTTAAGGTTCATGGTGAGCTTAAAAATCACTGCATCAGAAAGGCTCTTTTACCAGTGTGGTATAAGTACAAGAAGAGACTTTTTCCTAAGATAATATTAGCCTTATCAATGCAGGAAGCTTTTTTCAGGAAAGAAAGGGTTAACAATTGGAGATGGCTGCATTATGATGATTTCTTGTATCTTGAATGAAATAATTGGGAGTTTAAATCAAATGAGATGCTTCTTAAGGAAGACAAAGATCTTAAATGGTTTGCTTATATGCAAGTTAAAGACAGATTAAACCATGCTAAGAGAGACCTTGCCACAGAGTTTGGAAAAAATGGGTTCTACCTAGAGTTGTGTAAAGACAATGACCATGTAATCAAAAAGTGTCCAAATGTCTTTTGAAACTAGACATGGAGGAGGAACCTATCAAGGAATATATGATAAGGTGGGCCAAAATTTTGGGCACCATGTTCTAATGGAAATGTGGTCTAAAGATATAAAATTAACTTGGCCGAGTAATGTCAAAGAAAACTTGTATTAGTTGTGTGTGTGTGTGTGTGTGTGTGTGTGTGTTTTAATTTTATGTTTTAGTATGTTTTAATTTTAATTTATATTAAAGTGTCAACTCATGTGTATGTTACTTTGGGTTAAAATTAATAAATAAATACATATTAAAATGTCATTAAACAATAACAGTAACATTGAAATAACAATAAAACATTTCATTATTACATAGCAAATGCTCAAACAAAATAATATCAGTCTTACTCATTACAATGCCAGAAATGTACAAAAATAGGTCCAAAATAGCGGCTATGGGGGAAGCAATCAGAATTTGAAATGACCTGATGTCTTGTTTCTGATTTTGATTTGGGGGGCTGAGGCTTGGGAGGGCTGTGACCTCCTTCATGGAAAAACCACTATTTCTGGAGGTCTCAAGGTCTGAGACAGCCCACTTTTGTAGAAGGGAGGCAGACGGCCTCAGGGAGGACTTGGGGTACAAAAATGACCCTGGGGACTTTGTGTGACCCATGGGCCAAAGTTTGCTCCCCCCTGCTTTAGAGGTAACTATGTTGCTTGTAACTCATTGCTTCTCTGCACTGCCTGAATTGACTGGGGATGAGACGATGTCTACAGTCACCTCCAACTCTGCAATTCCATGCTTCTATCCAAAGTTGCCTAACGATATCATATAGATATACAGATATAAAGATATCAATTAAAGAACCAGCAGCTGATCAGAACATTTGGCTCATTTGTTCTTCGTTCCAGGAGATGCTATGATAAAATAAGCAAGAATTAACAAGGGCTGCAAACTTCTATACAGTGGTTTAGGAATGACCCATGCTGTGCAAGAAGGCTGGGGAAGTGATTGAAACATCACGAAATTCCTTGTTCTCTGAGGATAACCAACCCTGAAATAACATCTGACTCCTCCCTGTGTAAATAAACCTTCTGATTATTATACTGCAACAGTACAGACACTTTGGACAGAGGTTCTATTTTACAGACTAGTGTAATGTTTATCAAAATCTTGCGTGCGTGCATTCCAAGAAAAGGACTGATATTACATGCAGAAATTGCATGTAAGATGCAAAGATTAGTATCACTCAGCTATAATCTCAGTTCATTTGCCTGCATCTGAGTGAGGACCGACATGCCAGTCTCAGGCGCTATTGCTCTGGAAGGCACCATGCATAATTCATTATCCACAGATGGCGTTATAGGTAGAGGGATAAAATAAACACAGTCTAGGAGATGACTGTTTGAAGAGTGACAGCTTTGCAATTTCAATTTGGCAAGGCAGCTTCCACTGGAACAAAATGGTAATGTATTGGTTTTGATACTGTGCATAGCCTCTCCACTGCCTCTGTACTGTCTAGTGATGTAATACATGGCAGAACATATTATTACAGAATGAAATTATGCTTGTCCAGTGGGTATAAGAGGAAGTTACTTCACTAGTTTACCGGTAAGATCTGATATTTGACAGCTTATAATATACGTCCTGGGAGTCTGCAATAAAATTACGATTAGACTTCATCTTTGAACAAGCAAATTTAAGAAAAAACTCAAAGAATAAAGAACTAAAAAACTAATAGGGAACCTTTCATTCTGTAGATAGCTTGGGCTGCAACAGCCATCAACCCCTTTCAGCATGGCCAGTGGTAAGGGATTGTGGGAGTTGTGGTCCAAAGCATTGTGGGAGGGCTCTTAAGACTTCCCTACAATAAAAAGCAAAGAATGAAATGACCCACAGAGTATATGGTAATAAATAATAGACCAGGATCCAAGAATTAGGCAGAATTGGGCTACACCTGAAGTCAGGCAATCCTTCAGAACCATAGTTAAGGAGTCAGCCATGGCACACAGAGGCCTTGTGGTACCCTTCATCATCCTAAGCATTTTGGGGTTGGTCATGTCCTGCTGTGGCTTGTCCTCAAGGGGCTTAACTAGGGTGTTATCAACACAATACTGGTGACATATGTTATCTGCTACTATCTCTTCTCGCTTATTGCAATCCTGGCTCCACTGAACCCATTCTTTGGGCCACAATTAAAAAGTAATATAATCTTATATCCAAAAGAGTGCTAGTCATAATGATGCTCTCATCTGTTGTGCGTTGTGGACTAGGGTATGAAGAGGTTTTTTCTATGGAATTTTCCATTAATCCAAAGATGCCCTTAATGTACTTTGAATTCACCCAAGTCTAAAATAGTGCTTTACAATTTTGTCTGTTGTGAGAATGGACGTCTAAAAGATTTTCTGGTTTTTTCAACTCTTGAATGCTTAAATGGATATACCATGCCTCTTCAGTATAACTTTGTGCTTGAATGTTATGCGTTAACAAAATATTCTGTCTCTACTTGCTCCCTTGCCACAGTGGCTGAATGGAACCAAGCACTGTCTGTCTCTGAACACTTTTTTTCCCCTTACCAATTTTCATAATAGACAGCCTAGTGATTATTTCAAGTATAGCCTGAATGTTACCTGACAACTTAGATGAAGATCATTGTGTTTCTAGAATTAAGAACCGTATTCCATTTGAAAAGCTGCCATTGGAAAGAAAAAAAATCCAGCAATATATCTCAGGGTTTACACAGAATCTTTGCTGGATTATAAAGTTTTATTGTCAGCACAATATACTTAAAGAGAAGATTAAAGAAAGTGTTTAAGGAAAGAAACTTTTATGGCATGTGAAGAAGTCTCAGCTAGAAGCAAAGACTGCTGTAAACCTCCACCTCTTTGGAGAACTGAGAATATAAAACCAACCTAGCAAAGAAATCCATGCAACTTACTAATTTCCTCAAATTTCAGTTAGCTTACCTCCCACCACCCAGACACATCACTCCTTTTCAAAATATCGGTACTTGAAAGAATAAAGAACTAGGAGAATGATATATAGGATACAGTATTGTATATAGTGTAGAAAAAGGCAGAATGCAATCCAGAATGGAACCTGCATGGACAAAGGCAGTATATGGGTAAACTTGGTTGGAAAAAAAAAACAGCCTATAATTTTTTTTAATAAATAAAAAATTCAGATGTTTAATGGCAAAGAGGGAGAAAATAATAATAGCTGCCTGGACATGGAAGCCAGCTTTAGGAGTTTTCTGTAACAAGGTTTGAAGAATCTGAAGTATCTTTGAATGACAAAACAGCAAGTTTTTCCTTTCTGCGGACATCCAGAGTAGTTACTCCTATTTTGTTGCTAGAAGGTTGTAGCCCTGGCCTACTTTATTCTGCTAATATAAATACCAGATACTCTTCCAGGCCAAGCCAGCCTGGTACAGTTGTTTGAATTTTGGACTGGGATGTAGGGAGACCAGGATTCAAATCTGTACTGAATGATGGAGACCCATGTTTAAATCACAGACTCTCAGCCTTAGAGGAAGGCAGTGGAAAATCTCCTCTGAATAAATCTTGTCAGGAAAGCCCTATGATAGGGTTATCATAATTCAGAGTTGACTTGAAGACACATAACAAGAACAAGTCCTCCATGTCAGGGATGTCCTGTACTTCCCTAAAGCAGGTCTTTGATGCCAGGCAGAAAGATAAGTTTATGGTATTTGTTAACCAAGTGCTTTTTCAGTTTACAAAGAATCTCTGCAGGGCAGCCATAGAATCATAGAATCATAAAGTTGGAAGAGATCTCAGGGCCACAAGGTTCTGCCATGCAGGAATACACCATCAAAGCATTCCCAACAGTTGGCCATCCAGCTTCTGTTTAAAAACCTCCAAAGAAGGAGACTCTACCACACTCCCAGCAGCATCTTCCATTGTCAAACTGCTCTTACCATCAAGAAATTAATCCTAATGTTTAGATGGAATCTCTTTTCCTGAAGTTTGAAGCCATTGCTCCATGTCCTAGTTTCTGGAGCAGCAGAAAAACAAGGTTGCTATATCCTCCAAATGACATCCCTTCAAATATTTAAACATGGCTATCATGTTGCCTGTTAACCTTCTCTTGTATTTAAGCACTTGCTTACACCCCTGGGTGACAAGAAAATGTAGGTAGAAGCCAAGAGTTGGTTGTCAGAGAGAGAAATCCTTCCCACTTTGCCTAGAGATTCAGTGGACATTTGCAAAAGTGCTGAAACTTTACGTCCACCATCAGCTACTTCCTAGCAGAGGCTATTTTTTTTTTCTGTAGGCTAATAATTTTGTTGGCTCACTGATGTAGTTGCTGGAACTCATCCTAACCAGCCGGTAAACGAGGCAAGTGACTGTTTGCAGGTCTGAATACAGATTCCTGTTGTCTCTAGAAACACATCAGTTCTTACCCTAAAATGTCTCTTGAAACTGGAATTCTCAATTTAGGTGTTGCTCAGTTCTATGGGGCTGCTGGCTTGGGGAGTTATAGTCCAAAAAAAAAAAAGAGAGAGAGAGAGAGAGAGAGAGAAAGAAAAAGAAAAGAAAAATCCCCAAACTTTTCCAAGATCGGTAAGAAAAACTAAAAAGAGACAAACAATATCTCTCCCCAACCTCCTGGTTCTCAAAGCAGGAACAACGCGCACTGCAGTTTCCTCAAGCAAATATTTTGATGTTTGCACTGGGAATACAATGAACCAATCTCAAAGGAAAAGAAGGAGGTGAAAAAGAAGACAAAAAGCTTTAAAAAAAAACAACTGATCCCCAAGTTAGTTTATTGGAGTTATTTGTTACAAAGTGGTTGTGTTGTGGCCGAAAAAGAGACGAAGACCAGGTTTCCAGGGAAAAATCAAAAAAGCCTTTTATTTTACCAATCACTTGCGCAAGGACGACAGCTGTTTTCAGGACTGTCACCCCGATTAATTAACGCAGCATCACTATATACCTTTGGTCTACCATGTCAGCAATCAATCACTCATCTTAGCCATCCCATCACAGAAGAACAAAGAACTTTGGTTAACTTTCCATTACATCATTAACTTAGCACACACGTGTACAGAAGAGAACAAAGAGTTAGTTAGAAGATGATACAAGTTATAATTCACGGCCG